>BPTQ01000003.1:180765830-180949935 GCA_019973895.1 Chrysanthemum seticuspe
CAATCATGAAGTGTTCATAAGCCAAGTAAATTTTGGATTCCATATCCTCCTGATTGAGTGCAGATCCTTCCATAAGAAGATGAATATGTTCCCACATTGCCTTTGCAGTCTTTTGAGCATCAACACTTCAAAGAATTGGGTTTGGTAATCCTAAGAGGATATATTGCATTGCAAGCTCATCAGCTTCATAGTGTAGAAGTTCTGCTGGATTCAGGTCTGCAACAGTAGGAATGTTTGATTGTTCATCTCTTGGTGGATTAGCATTTGGATCTCCGGGTACAATAACAGTAGGCATCTGAAATGGACCTTCCAAGATAACCTTCTTTAAGAACTTTCCATGTGGCTTCTTCAGATCACAAAACCTAAAGAACCTAATCACCCATTGATCGTAGTTTCCTGGAGTGAGCATTGGAGGTCTATCAAGTGATCCAGCCTCATGAATTGATTGTTGGCTGCTTAAAGCTTCACACATCTTAGCAAACCAAGTGGGTTCCTTCATAGTGTTCCTTGATGGATGTTGATTGAAATCATTTGTGTAGGGTTGAACTTGAAGACTTGGTGGTGTTTGAACCATTTATGGTGGTGGAATTGCTCCAAGTTGTGGAGTATGTTGTTGATTAAATTGTTGTTGATAAATAGCTTGTTGTTGATTCCATTGTTGATGTTGTGGACTCAGTTGTTGTTGTCGTTGAGTGTAAGTGTGAGGGAAATAGTTAGAGTATGGTGGTTGTGACATGTTGAAAACTTGTGTTATAAAATGGATCTTTGTAGTCGAATGAACCTTTGTTGATGAAGTATCCTTAGGCGTAGAAATCACAATAAACCAAGTAGTACTTATGTGTAAAAACACCAAAGTTACGCGTAACAGCAAGAGTTACGCGTAGGTTTAGCTTACGCGTAAGCAGGGAAAAAGCACTAAAGTATGCGTAAACAGTAAGTTGGGCGTAGAAAACTTAGGCGTAGGATTATCTTATGCGTAAGACTAGGCTTAGGCGTAAGATGAATCTTATGCGTAGGATGTTCCACGTGTAAGCTTATGCTTATGCGTAAGTTTAGGGTTTTTAGCCCAAGTGATCTTTTACACTATCACAGTGCAAAAGATATCCCAAGTCGACGTATTTTCAGGCTTATCCAAGCAAGAAAACACGGACTAAACCATGAAACTGAAGATCAAACCAAGGATAAAGTTACGCGTAACTTTAGGGTTTTGATACGCGTAGCTTTACTCGTAAAAATGATTTTGCCCAAAGATGTTTCCAAACTAGTTTTTGTGTGATGAAATAGCTTCAATATCACCAAAAGAACACAAGAGTGTGAAATTTGATGATCCAAAGCATAAAAAACGGTTACGCGTAGGATGAAACCCACGAACAAAAACAAGCTCAAAAACGAATATCCACGCGTAAAGTTTGAAACATTTTGCCAAAAACAGTTATTTTAACACCTTAAAACATTGAAAGGACAAGAATCTTGGATTAAAAAGTGTAAAAAACGTGTTTTTAAGCGAACCAAAGTATCAAAAACGAACCGTATGTTCTACGCGTAGGACCAAAACGTTCACCCAACTATTTGGCGATTGATACCACTGTTAGGTCACTAGTTTTACAACACAAGCATCTATGAAAGAAATATAGAAGGGATAGAGGCCGGATGAACAATAAACCAAACACACATACACGTAGGAATAATGAAGAGTTATGCGTGAGTATGTGAAAGAGATAAATTGAACAACCAACCCTCAAGTGAGGGTTATACAAGAGTATTTATAGGAAGGGGAGTTAGGGCAACACTCCTACTCCCTTCCTTTCTCCTATGGACATGGCCTAAGCTTATGGGCCTTCTACATAAGCTTAAGCTAAAACAAACATAAAGGCTATAATTAAGCTAACTATTACATATGAATCACTAACACTTGATTTAGGTTTAGGAGTGATTCCAACAATTTTAAATTTGCTTAAATTTTTGAAAAGTTTTCATATTAGTTTAAAAAGGTTTTTTCTCTTTTGATTTAATAATTTTTTTCATTTAATTAGTTTAAAAAGGTTTTTTATTCATAATAAAAAAAATTCAGAAAAATACAATTTTTTTTAATAAAAAATCTTATTTTTAAGTATTTTGGACTTTTAAAAAATAATTTTAATTTTTATGCTTAAATTTCCAATATTTGGTATTTTTAGGATTTAGTGCATTTTAGGTCATTTTGACTTTTGTTACTTGATTTATTTGCTTATTTAGTTTTTTTTAGTTTCAAAAAAAAAAGTAAAGTAACTCCTAATACCGTCTTCCACGGGTTATGGGTCCCAATACCGTCTTCCACAGTCTGTGGGGGAGGTTGAGACGTAGACATCCTTACCCCTACCTAAGGTAGAGAGGCTACTTATGGTTCTACCAAAGGTAGAAAAGGACCTCTGGCCTTGCAACGGGTGAGGATCGAACCCTTGAGAGGCTGCTTCCGGTTCTACCAAAGGTAGAAAAGGACCTTCGACCTTGCAAGTGGTAAGGATCGAACCCTTGACCTCTGTCTCCAGAGGCAAGAGTGTTAACCACTTGATCCAACCTTGCTCTTTTTTTTGTTTTTAGTTTATGTTTCATAAATTTATTCACAAAATCCAAATATCTTTCATTATTCTTTATCACCCGATCACGAACCGAACGCGAATTTCCATTCACACTCCGTTGGGACTTAAAACGACCTGGGAATAACTCATATTTCTGGAAAATATTGTGTTTTGACTTTCTTTTACCAAATTGGGATTTTCATTCTCGGGTAGACAACAAATTGACCATTTGGTCGGGTTTTTCATAATATAATATTATATATACTATTGACTGAATCATGTCGTAACATGACACTCTAAGCAAGTATAACCCAATGCTTTTGACCCATATGATGTCAAATACCCATTAATGAATGTGACCAGTGATAACGTAATACCCGACCCACCATGTGAACTAGCCATTATCACCCATCATGCATGGGTTGCACCGGCTTGGTAGGTGTATAGTTATAGTGTGAAGGTTATATGAACTGTATTGAAGTTATTAAGGGTGGGCACGTTAATTTTGACATTTCAGGATGACATAAAATCATTAACTCACGTGTCTTACTCAAAACACTGTGTGAAACTGTGTTTAAGGTTGCGTTAGATACGTTGGGCACGGTAACACAACCCTTGTGCGATTTCGTCCATTTTAGTCGGTCCTATACGTTTTCGTCCGTGTTCATACGTTTTCTTAGTTTTGTACTTGTTTTCGTCCGTTTTTGTATGTTTTCGTCTCTTTTCATATGTTTTCGTCCGTTTTCAACTGTTTTACATACTAACGTACATTTTATTACGTTCTTATACGTTTTCGTCCGCTATAGTCCGTTTGTTGTCCGTTTTCATCCGTTTTAGCCATTTTCATATGTTTTAAGACTTTTTCGCCCATTTTCATACGGTTTCTTACACTTTTACACATTTTCCTACGTTTTCACACGTTTGCGTCTGTTTTCATACGTTTTTGTCCGTTTACGTACGTCTTTGTCCTTTTTAATCAGTCTTTATAAGTTTTCGTTTTTGTTTACACATTTTCGTCCGTGTGTTACACTTTGTCGCTTGTTTTTCATGTTTTAGTCCGTTTGTATAAGTTTTTGTCCGTTTTCGTCCGTTTCTAGCCGTTTTCATCTATTTTAGACTTTTTCGTACGTTTTCATCTGTTTTACATATTAACGTACATTTTATCACGTTCTTATACTTTTTTGTCCGCTTTAGTTCGTTTTTTGTCCGTTTTCATACATTTTAGCCATTTTCATATGTTTTTAACACTTTTTCGCCCGTTTTCATACGCTTTCTTACACTTTTACACATTTTCATACATTTTTGACATGTTTGCGTCTGTTTTCATACGTTTTCCACCGTTTTCGTACGACTTTGTCCTTTTTAATCAGTTTTTATACGTTTTAGTTTTTGTTTACACGTTTTCGTCCGTGTTTACACTTTGTCACTGGTTTTTTCATGTTTTAGTCCGTTTGTATAAGTTTTTGATCGTTTTCGTCCGTTTCTAGCCGTTTTCATCTATTTTAGACGTTTTCATCCATTTTCATACGCTTTCATCTGTTTTACATATTAATGTACATTTTCTTACGTTCCATACATTTTCTTACGTTCTTACACGTTTCTGTCTGCGTTAGTCCCTTTTGTTTTCCGTTTTATTCGTTTTTAAGACTTTTCGTGTCAACCCAAGAAGCGAAGTGAATTCATATTCGGTTTTCGGTTTGCTTCGGTTTAATTCTAGTTCGGTTCGGTTTGGTTTTCGTGTTGAACCGAATAAAAAAATAACCGATTTAACGAAACCAAACAACCCGATAACCGAACGGATAAACACCCCTAATTTATAGTGATAGTTTAAAAGGAGGACTTATTTTGCGGTTTATAAAATTAGGTCTTTATAGTTTGAATTCATAACGACTATTTTAGTTACCACTACCAGTATCTCTGACTAGTTCTCGGTTTTTGGAGTTACAAGTATATTCTCTATCACACTATCCCCACGACTCTTCTTCAACCTTTCTTATCAATCTTTTAATAATATCCTATTTTACCAAATTTCATTATCAATGGCAACACCATCACCACAAAACCAATTGGCTAAGCGTCTTATTGATGACCTAATTGAGTTTAGCGGGGAGACATCTGTTGATGGTTACATGAGTTTCTTCAAGGCTCAGCAAATTTCCAGTCTCCGTGGCTTTATAAACCAGATGCGCGAAGAGGCCACCACAACAAAGAATGAGATTGGGCAGTTTAATGCTTTAATTGCTTAGATGGTAGCTCTTGGAGATGGGGATGACCATTTAGACACTTTGATGGATCTTAGGCATGACAGGGAGGCTGCGAGGACTAAGCTGCAGGGGTTGAATGATCTCATTACTCAAGCTTAGGAGGATATCGAGACCAAGGAAGAACAAATTCAGGCGATGAATGGTTGAAGGGTTGCTAGCTATGTAAAGGGATGGTTTCTTTTGCTCTAGTGTCATCTGTTTATAATGTCTAATGTCTTGGTTTAATATTATGGTTTGTAGGTATATTAACAATGAAATATGTATGGATCTTTTGATGGTTTATCCATAGGACACTCTAAAATATGTATGTTGATCCAATGGAATGGAATGGGATGCGTTCGCTAGTTTGTTTCATCTTTTTTAATGTTGTTTTGCATTTAGGAATTGGTTGTGGTGTTTAAGTTCATATCTGGTAGAATGTATTATTGTAGGTTTGAGGTTGATCCAATGACAGTGGTGCATCCCATGTGTCGTGTTCAATGTTGAGTCATGGATATGCGGTTCATAAGTGTTTTGCTTAGGTTGTTCATTTTTTAGGTTGTTGTCAAATTTTTATGACTGATTATGAAGTTTAGAAGTGGACCGTTTGTGGATGACAATTATTTTGGATTGAACCACTAGATTTAGCGTGTTTTTGTTGTTGTTTTTGCTTTAAGTTAATTGCATTTACATGATTTCTTGATTTTTTTTACTGTTGGAGGATGTTAGATCTTATGTAAGTGCTTATAAATAGCTTATTTATAGGCTTAAAGTAAGGTCTGAGGGTTGTTTGTTGTATCAGCAGTCCTTGGTTGTATTTGATTATTTTTGTGCTTACTTGTTTATCTGGGACTGCTTATTAGTTATAGTTGCTTAATTAGTTGCTTTAATTCCACTTTTTGCTTTTGTTTGTTCATTTGTATGCGCCATGTGGTGAGATTTTAGTGTAGCTGCAGTTATATGTATCTTTGATACAGCGGTTTGAAGTTATATGGGTGTTTGGGACTGTGGGTAAGCACCATTTCTGTCATGGGTGTGTTGGTTTCAAAAATTGCAGCCAAAAATGAAATATTTAAATTCTATATTATCAATTTGGAGCCACATTTTAAAATTATCAAATTTGGAGCCAAATTTCAGCCAAAATTTTTAAAATTACTTAGGAAATTATGGTTTCCTTACTTGAAAAACTACCCCCTAATGAGCCCTAACTTTACTCCAATAATTCAGGATTTTAGCAAAACAACCAGAACTTCAATTTTCACACCATTATTTACCAATTAAGTTTACTAATTTTCTTTAACACATTACTTCTGACGAATCATGGCAACTCAAACCAATTATCAAGATGATTTGGTTTATTCTGATCGTGAAAATGATAACCCTTTAGGATATGAATCAGAGGCGTATTCAGATGAGG
Organism: Chrysanthemum seticuspe; assembly: GCA_019973895.1. Classification (NCBI taxonomy): domain Eukaryota; kingdom Viridiplantae; phylum Streptophyta; class Magnoliopsida; order Asterales; family Asteraceae; genus Chrysanthemum; species Chrysanthemum seticuspe. Next base: position 180,772,049 of record BPTQ01000003.1, read on the forward strand.
GTGAGGATGCTGAAAACAACCATTCAAATGCGAATGTTGTTAAGAGGGGCATAACTAGGTTAGCTAAGTTTCGTAGGGATTATGGAAAAATCGACGGAATAAAGGTCAGTGTAACCTTCGATGCACTGAATAGGATATCAGGAAAAAACAGGGCATTGTTTTCGAGTTTTTTGGGTGATTTGGTTCGTGAGCATATAGGTGTCAGGATTCTATCCTGGAGGAAGGTTGATTCAGAAGCAAGAGATAAAATGTGGGACGAAATCACGGTACACATATACTTTTTTTAACTAGTAGTGGCTTGGTTGTCGTAGGTACAAGGTGTTAATAAGTTTATCTCTGCATTTACATTATGTGCAACTAATTAACAACATTGTGTTAATCTTTGCAGCGATATTTTGATGTTGGCTTGACTGTCTGTAAGCTGATAATGAATCATCTTGGTCAACTTCTAAGGAATTTCAGAAGGAAATTGACCGAAAACTACATATTGCCCAACCAAAATACCCTTTCAAAACTTAATGAAGTCCCGGCAAAGTATAGTGCAATTATAAAAGCTGAAGATTGGGTAAATTTTGTAAACTACACGGTCACCGAGGAATACAAGGTGTTAATTATTCATTTTTATTCAAGTTCAAATATCTGTCACATTTGATGTTTCCATATATATTAGTTGTATACTATCATCATTACTACATCTAAACACCTTTTTTATTTTGTGTTGCAAGGTGAAATCAGCTGCATCTAAAGTGGCGCGTTCCAAGTCTGTTTAATAGCATAGAATGGGACGGGGTGGATACGCCCGTGTGATGGATAAAATGGTAACATTAAACATTAAACATTTGCATTTAATAGCATCATACTTTCGTTTATATTGGTTTATCTTACAAGTGTATGTATTTGATGTTTATAAGATCGAGAATAAAGAAATTGAACCAGATGAAGAACCACCGCGTGGTACGATGTGGTTGAAAGGAAGGGTGAATAAAGACGGAGAATTTCACAATGATGATATCAGAACAGTTGGACAAAAAATTGTAAGTTTGACTCATTTTATGATTATGTTTATTGTTAGTTATAAGTTAATACTGATAGTGTATTAGTTAAAACTGATAGTGTATTAGTTAAAACTGTTAGTTATAAATTAATACTGTTAGTTATAAGTTAATACTGTTATTTATTATTTGATACTGGTAGAATTAAATAACCTATTTCCCATATTGTGTGTGCAGAAAGAGACGGATGAGAAGATCAAACAAGGAACCTTGAAGCTTGATCATGGCACTGATGCCATGACATTTATATTAGGTAAGGAAAAGGGAGGATATGCGAGAGGAGTGGGAGGTGGAGTAACCTACAAGAGGTATTTTGATCTGCCTCGAATCAGACAAGCATCTGATGAAAGAGTGGTGTCACTTCAAAGTGAACTTGATAATGAGAGGCGCCAACGTCAAGAAAAAGAGGCAGTAATACAGGATTTGATGAAACAATTGGTTGCACAAAGGGGGCAGTTGCAGTCAACTTCAACTCCATTGACAGAAACGGAAGTAAGACATAAGAAAGTAACATTCCATCTTTTTTTTTACCTTTTTAAATACTGCTGCAGTCTTCTTAAACAATTTATATTTCAGGTGTCTCCGGTGAACATTAATCTTTTAAATAGCAGTGCTGATGAGGATGCCGGAACACGTGTTGCTGGACGTGAGAAAGTTGCGAGCATTGAGAAGTCTAATGGACTTGCAACTTTGGAAAAGCAAATTCAAATAAGTGTAAGTAATAAATCACCCCCCCCCCCTGGGATTTTTGAATTCTACATACATGTATTATTTACCATGTATTATACATATAGGAAACTGTTAAATCTGTCGCATCTAAGAAATCGACTAGATCAAAACGAAAGGATTCTTCACGTCAACTTTCTGGATCACAAGAACAGGAGTCTCCATTAACAGTACTACCACAAGTATGTATTTAAACATTTTCATATGTTCTTTAGTTTAATTAATTACTGATACATATATACATGCAACAAATTATCTTTTTAGGTAATTAAGTGCAGACTGTGGCACTTAAAGAAATCAACTATTATTGCGGAGGGTACCGTGTACAAAACTGATGGAAAACAAATGCTTCATAACAAACCACTCCCAAAGGAGTTAAATTACAAACGAAGCGCTACGTCTCTAGTGATGCCATGCAAAAGGAAGCTAAGAAGATCAAGAGTCAGAAGTCGTTAAATTATTGAGAATTTTATTATGTACGACATTACAATTTTATATACATTCCAATTTTATTGTATTTGAATATATTTTGTATATATATATATTTGATTTTGTTTGATATATATTGATTTCTTATATGTGACTAAAAGATGCATATAGTCACAATTATTAACACTTTTTGGTTACAGTTTGCTTAATTCGATGTGTGACTAAATGTTAGAAAAGGCCACACAAACATAAATTTCAAGTGGCCATTTGATGATCAATAGTCACACAAAACACACATTTCTTCACTTTACACACCATATGGTCACACTTATTAACACTTTTGGCCACTTTATGGTTAATTGTATGTGACTAAATACCCAAAAGAAACATGCTTTGTTATTAAATTGCTGAAGACTGAGAACTAGAAGAATCGAAGGAAAACGTACCCAAAGGATTTCTACAGAGTGTCTATTGAAAAATCTTTAGTGGATGCAGCGTGCATACCGGATGTAGGAAGTAACGGTCTCAAAACAGTTAAGGATGCAGTAGGTGGTTTTTATGCATGGCCAAAGGATCAAGTGGTTTTCGATGAAAAGGTACATAGATGCATGTGTTTTATAAACCTACATATATCATTCTTCATATTTAATTCAGTGTTTGATACCCCGGCTTTTGTTTCCTACAGGTAACACCACCAAGTACCATAAAACTGATTGGTGAGAACAGAACTGCACCTAAATTACATACGAAGCGCTACGTCTCTAGTCATACCATGCAAAAGGAAGCTAAGAAGATCAAGAGTCAGAAGTCGTTAAATTATTGAGAATTTCATTATGTACGACATTACAATTTTATATACATTCCAATTTTATTGTATTTGAATATATTTTGAATATATTTTTATATATTAGAATTTGTTTTGATATATATTGATTTCTTATATGTGACTAAAAGATTCATATAGTCACAATTATTAACACTTTTTGGTCACAGTTTGCTTAATTCGATGCGTGACTAAATGTTAGAAAGCGCCACACAAACATAAAATTAATGTGGCCACTGGATGAGCAATAGTCACACAAAACACACATTTCTTCACTTAAAACACCATATGGTCACACTTATTAACACTTTTGGCCACTTTATGCTTAATTTGTATGTGACTAAATACCCAAAAGAAACATGCTTTGTGTGACTAAATTTTAGAAAAGGCCACACAAACATAAAATTCATGTGGCCATTGGATGATCAATAGTCACACAAAACACACATTTCTTCACTTGAAACACCATATGGTCACACTTATTAACACTTTTGGCCACTTTATACTTAATTGTATGTGACTAAATACCCAAAACAAACATGCTTTGTGTGACTAAATGTTAGAAAAGGCCACACAAACATAAATATCATGTGGCCATTGGATGATCAATAGTCACACAAAACACAGTTCTTCACTTGAAACACCATATGGTCACACTTATTAACACTTTTGGCCACTTTATGATTAATTGTATGTGACTAAATACCCAAAACAAACATGCTTTGTGTGACTAAATGTTAGAAAAGGCCACACAAACATAAAATTCAAGTGACATTGGATGATCAATAGTTACACAAAACACACATTTCTTCACTTAAAACACCATATGGTCACACTTATTAACACTTTTAGCCACTTTATGATTAATTGCATGTGACTAAATACCCAAAAGAAACATGCTTTGTGTGACTAAATGTTAGAAAAGGCCATACAAACAAAAAATTCATGTGGCCATTGGATGAGCAATAGTCACACAAAACACACATTTCTTCACTTAAAACACCATATGGTCACACTTATTAACACTTTTAGCCACTTTATGATTAATTGGATGTGACTAAATACCCAAAAGAAACGTGCTTTGTGTGACTAAATGTTAGAAAAGGCCACACAAACATAAATTCAAGTGGCCATTGGATGATCAATAGTCACACAAAACACACATTTCTTCACTTAAAACACCATATGGTCACACTTATTAACACTTTTAGCCACTTTATGGTTAATTGTATGTGACTAAATACCCAAAACAAACATGATTTGTGTGACTAAATGTTAGAAAAGGCCACACAAACATAAAATTCATGTGGCCATTGGATGATCAATAGTCACACAAAAGACACCTTTCTTCACTTGAAACACCATATGGTTACACTTATTAACACTTTTAGCCACTTTATGATTAGTTGTATGTGACTAAATACCCAAAACAAACATGCTTTGTGTGACTAAATGTTAGAAAAGGCCACACAAACATAAAATTCAAGTGGCCATTGGATGATCAATAGTCACACAAAAGACATATTTCTTCACCTTAAACAACATATGGTCACACTTATTAACACTTTTTGCCACTTTATGCTTAATTGTATGTGACTAAATACCCAAAACAAACATGCTTTGTGTGACTATACAGTGTTTATGGTCACTAATACGGTTTAATCCAACAAAATTTGTACCTAATTAGTCACACATGTTACGGTTTTGGTTACTCTTTTGCAATAGAGACTAAAAAAAAGTCAAACACGTGACCATAGGGTACCTATGGTCGCGCGACCTTTAGTCACACACAGCTGAAAAAACATGTGTGACTATATGTATATCGTCACACATATTCGGTGTGGCCAAATCCACTTTTTGTTCTAGTGTAGGTAGTTTTGTGGGTACTATCCTTTTAGGAATTGGTTTGATTGGTTGAGGAAGGATCCTATCATTTGTTGGCTTGACCGGAGATGATTCAGTTGAAGATATTTCGTGTATAACACGAGCCTTTTTCTTGGGTGGTTCTTTGGTGGATAAGTTACTACTTGGGGTTTTCCTCATGATGAGATGATTTCAAGAGGTTTGCAAGGGTTTCTAAAGTGCTGAAAGTTATGATGAGAGTGATGACTATGGAGGTCCTAAGTGGTTTATAAACCAAGAGATTTGGCAAGTGCATTTAAGCCTTAAGCCACTACGATTCATTGGAATGTGATGATTAACATGCACAAGAGTCAAATTCAGAGTTTGCACTGATCTAGGAACTCATTTAAGATGAGATGGAGTGTTTGAGTTAGGAAGATAGTTGAAATGATTGTTTTAGCAAGATTTGACATAAACTGTCATCCGGATCCCACGGTTCCCTCCTCATAGGGATCCGTCTAGGCTAATCCTAGGGATTCGGCTCTCAGCAGCTATGAAAGAGTGGAAATGATGTTTATAAGATCTAAGATCTATATCACCTTGAGTGTTTCAGTCCTCCTAAGTGTCTTAAATGAAGGGGTGCTTAAGTATTTGAAGATAATGAGTGATGTGGCTAATGATTGCCTTTTATGGAAGGATTTGGAACTTTTATGAGTACCAATGAATGAGCAAGGATGACACTAAATATGAGAGTGTAAATTGAAGCTAGATAATCCTAGAGATCAGATAGTGACTTAGATTAATCCTTTGGAAAATGTCCTAGAGGCTTAAGATGGAAAAACTAGAATTTGATCAACTTTGATCAATTTTGAGGTAAGGATGATTTATGATCAATTTTGTCATAAGCGAAAGATTTCCAAGGCTAGATGTGAGGGATCATGTGAGAATGATGAGTGATCTAGAGAGCGGAAGAGTAATGGGTTTAAGTGAAAACGATAGATCTACAAACGTCTTGAGTTTGATCTAGGTGAGTTATGTGTGATTAGAAGAGATCTACTTAACTTGATAAGGACTTAAATTGCCTTAAGCCACTATGTCTAGCTTAGTGTGAGGTGTTCTAAGGACATGTTTGAAATACAATGATTGCAATTGCATTTTCTGTTTGCCAGATCCCACGGTTCCCTAAGAGTAGGGATCCGTCAAGCACAAATTTTGGGATCCGTCTATCTGCTAAGCAGAACCTTTACAAAAGGTATGCAATGACTTTGACAATGGATCATATTTCAAGTTTAAGAGGTTCTAACACTAAGATATCAAATGAGATCGAGCTCACAAATAACAAAGAGGTTTATCAAACTTAACAAGCACTATTCAAGAAACTCAAAACATATTTGCGATCTAGATTAGTAAATCGTTTGTATTAACAATGGCATGCAAAGTATATGTCAAGAAAGACAAGAGTAATTGATAGTATTCACGACAATAGAGTTGTAAGGTGTTAGTTCAATAAAATCCTATACTTCGTCCGGAGTTGCTGTTTTGGTCAACGGAAGCAATGAGCTATGTATAGTCATTACGGATGGTGATTAGCATACAATGAACTTCATCCGTGAAATCATGTAGCTCTTCTCGATCAAGGCAAGATAATCGCTTGATGAGGAAAGTGGTTGTGATTAACTAAAAGAAAAATCAATTTTACAGCTTGTTTGATTAGTAATCCTAAGACAATGCAAAGTATTTCCATTGTAAACTTTCTTTAGGAAAACATAGGAGTATAGATTTCTCAAGTGAGAGAATGAATATGAGACTATTACTAGCGGTGCTCAATTACGGCTAAACACGACCATTTTTACGGGTGATTCCACATACCCAACTTCCATCAAGGAAGCAATTCAACCGTTAGGTCAAATTGAGTTTCTAGTGCAATAAGTTCTCCAGTATTCATTCTCAAGTTAGGAAAATTTATTTTCCTACAATGGCCTATCGAAGAGTAACAATGATGATACTTTGCTTTGTTTATATTAATATTATACTTGAAACAACTAAGGCGATGAAGGTGTAAAAAGAAATAATTAAAAGTTGTCCATATGGTGAACAAAAAAAATATGGTTGGATGAGCTAGTTCAACATATGTTGTTGGAAAGCTAGAGTTTGGACTTTCGGATATGAACAATTATATTTGCATTTCAAAATAATTTACTAGAGTATATCGGATGAAATAATCAAGTTGTCAATCCTACTATGAAGCTTGGAGAGCGATCATGAAAAGGAAAACGGGAGAGTACATCATCAACACAAGTGTAGGTTATGATCCGATGTACATTCTTGTTGTTTTTAGAAAACGATACAAGAAAATATGAAATCAAGAAATCATATAAGCACATAAAACATTTATGTTGCACACATGACAAACCCAATCAAAAAGCCATTTAGTGTGTTATATGTTTTAAACACTTTTCAACTTATAAAACTAACATTTTCGACACAACTAGATGTTATTCCAAAACACTCCTTCAAGTAGCAAATTGATTAGTAGAATATTACTAAATCGACAAGCAAGAGAATGAATAGCAAGGTAAGGAAACCACATATGTTATTCAATCAAACAAGCACAAAAGCTATTTGAGATAAGCAAATAATCAAGTAATGCAAGGAAGACAATTTATCATTTAGCATAGCATACGAAAGTTCTTTTCATGGCTTTGTGTTAAACATGTATACCAAGCTTGATTAGTTTCTTTTATAAATATGATCAAAACCTTAATTTGAAAAGAGGACACATTGTTATTCAAAGATGAAAACATCCATCTCCAATTAGATCAAAAGTTTGTGCAAAAGTTATGACCAAAAAATGACTTTCTATTATAAATCAATGATTCTGTAAATTATTGTTTTGAATCAGTTTATGAAATCATTTTTAAATGAAAGTATACTCAAATACCTTTAAAATGATAGGTGGCACGACTTCTAACGACTTACGGTTAATTAGTTATAAATTTTTGAAATTCAGACAAAAACTGTCTTCTGTAGCACGGATCCCTTGCTTGAGGGATCCGTTCAGTGTAAACTGAGGGATCCGCAGATCTGACACAGAATTACAAAAATGCATGTTTTGACCCGACGAAAAGGTTTAACCTTTGTAGACTTTTTAGTGAGGTTATATTACCCATTCCAATCTTTATTCAAGCTTGAATGAACATATATCAAACACAAAACTTCAAAGAAAAGAGAAAAAAAAATAATCACTAAAACACTTTTCATATTATGCTTATTATAAGATAGAAGCATATATTACCATTTTATCCACAAGCAATTTAGCACGTCTTCGACTAATAATTGTAACTAAGAGAACATACCTTTGATGTATTCCCTTTGTATGGTTTTAGAAACCATAGGCGTGAAATACTTCATGATCTTCTAAGATACCCAAATCCTTTGCTATATTCTCTTTTTATGGTTTTAGAAACCATAGATGCGAAATACTTCATGATCTTCTAAGATACCCAAATCCTAGTATGAAGAATTCTCAAAGGAAAATGTTAGAATGATCTATCACTATCCAACATATGATGATTTCTAAAAACATGACTTTTTGTTTTAAGAAATTCCTTTCTTTGTAGTTTTCAAACATACACGGATCGTATCAAGTTTTCAAAGTACAATATACCAAAAAAAACTTGGTAACGAAGCTCTGATGCCAATTGTGGAAAACTAGAAGGGGTGTTGAATAGTTTTACCAATTAAAACTTCGTTTTAAAATATATGGATCGACTTATGTCAATCTAGTTAAATGTGTATGTTGGATGTTGATAGATAGATATATATAAGTGCAATGAAAGATAAAGAGTAAGAAGAACATAACCACGACACGAGTATTTATAGTGGTTCGGCTACAAGGACACCTTCCTTGCCCTACTCCACTCCCCGAGTCACCTACTCGAGAGTTCGTAAACACTACATCAATCTCCTTATGGCGGAGAAGCCTTCACAACGTCGCTTAACCTTTTTCCTATACAAAGATAAATACCGAGTTCTTTCACACCAAGGCGAACCACACCTACATAACGTCGCCTACCCTTTATACGGTGCTACGCTAACCACCGGGTTCTTTCACACCAAGGTGAACCATACCTACACAACGTCGCCTACCCTTTATAAGGTACTAGGCTAAGTACCTAGTTCTTTCACTCCAAGATGAACTACACCTACACAACGTCGCTTACCCTTTATACGGTGCTAGGCTAACCACCGGGTTCTTTCACACCAAGGTGAACCACACCTACACAACGTCGCCTACCCTTTATAAGGTACTAGGCTAAGTACCTAGTTCTTTCACTCCAAGGTGAACTACACATACACAACGTCACCTACCCTTTATTAGGTACTAGGTTAAGCACCTAGTTCCATTGCAATAGAGGAACTACTACCCAACACTACACCAATGACTAATCCCAAAGGAGATCTACTCCTTTACAACATCATCAAGGATATCAATATCCTTGGATCTAGTACTAGTCTATCTTGTACATCGAAACACACCATATCGAATGTACATCTAAGGCACCTTTCACTAATGCCTTTGACTAGATCTACAAGACACCTTTCACTAATGTCTTGTGTCTTGACTTCTAAGCACCTTTCACTAATGCTTCTAGTCTTTGACTTCTAAGCACCTACCACAAGTGCTTATGATATGGACGATAGATACCCTTCACTAATATCTTCGTCTTGACACTTGAGACATCTTTCACTAATGTCTTCAACACTACACTTCTTACAAGAAAGAAAGGAATCATCAACAAGAAGACTTCAGTAGCCTTGATGATGAGGAAGCATGGCAACTCATTGACTTGATCTTCCTGGACTTCAAAGGTGGTGATCTTGCCTTTAAGAGGAACCTAGAAGATCACACAAAAACAAAACTACAAACATGGATCTCTTGGATCTGAGGTTAGTGAATTTTCAACTCAGGGAGAAAGTGTGTTAGAAAGGGGTGAGAAACAATAAAGAAATGGCTCACTATTTATAGAGGAAAAATCCTAATGTTCCCCGGATCCCACGGATCCCTTCCACAAGGGACCCGTCTAGTGTTAAGCTAGGGATCCGTGGGACGCTCCCTTTTACCCATGGGTATTTTGGTTATGGGTCATGGGTTGAACAATGGATCTTTAGCTAGATACAATGTATCTCTTGAGTGCAATGCACTTGGTCACTTGGGTATGGGTTGATCCATGGGTTATGGATATTATCCATGTATGATATAAGCATGATATCATGCAATGGGTTATGGGTCAAGCTCCATGGGTCATGGGCTTTGGGTTGTACCCAACTACATTCAATGTATTTGCCCAATGGGTTATGATACTTAAGTTTCTACCCATTTATATTACCCAATATACTAGATACTAGTTATGTGTATATTTTACCAAAATATGTAAACAGTAGTTGTTGTACATATGTAATATTAAATCATAAAATCACTTATACTTATTTTAGTGTTTTATGTGAAAATGTGAATATGTTAGAAACTATTAGTTCAAACCATTTACGTATTTTATTTGTTTCGTTAACATGATTTTATGTTTGTTATCGACAAAACATTAGAAGATCGTAAAATATAAATAAACGTTTTTACGGCATATTTGTATTAACAAGTTTCAAAAACAAAATACAAAAATATAAAATTTGATAAAATCCAAAAATATTCTTCTATCCAAATTTCTTTCAACATGGCAAGTACAAATCTTACGTCAACACTTTATTCTTTCAAAATTTAGTATTTTTTCGATTACGTGTTGAGGGGGAGAAAGTAAATATTTTAAGTCTCATAAAACCTTGTACTTGCATGTTATCTTATACCGGTAGTATCTTTGAAAATGGTGGTCAATTTTCTGGTTCATTGTCACTCCCCGGACTCAAATATGTAAAAATTCATTATTTCTTTAGTCGAGGGGGAGTGTCATCAAGTTTCTTTCCAAATAACATACTTTACGTAACCAAAAGTGGAACTTATGGGCTGTGGATGAAAATGGTTGAGGTGGAGGGACTAAAGTTGTCAAAAGCTCAAAGTAATTTTAACAAAAACACTCCACCAACTTTTCAAAACACATTTAATTCAATTTTTTACCCATCAACCGATCCTACGCCTATCCTTCAATCTTCAAAACCGTGTTGTTGATCTCAAATTTGTAAGTGTTTAATCATTCTTGGTATTAAAACAAACAATGGTTTTGATTTATTTGAAAATCCAACGGCTAGATTTAACCCTAGCATTGATTTCATGTTTTACGCATATGCGTATAAACATGAATCATAGTTTGAGTCTACATTGATGAAATAACTGAGCTACAATGTTGATATAATCACTATAAAACTATTTTCATCAACTGAATCCACCCAGAAACTCAAAATCAATCAGTTTTCAAAATTAGGGTTTAAGCGTAGATTTGGGTGTTTTCATTTGGAAGTGTTTCTGGACAATTAGATGGTTAGGTTATGCTTGTTACATGTTTAATTGACCAAAACCATGTTTGAATCATGCCCAGAAACAATAAAATCTCAAGTAATTGTGAATTAGGGTTTAAGTTCATACGAATTGGGTAGTTTTGATTCATGAAGGTTTTAATGTTAAAACTTGTTTAAGACAACTCACTAGCCCTCTAAGTTATCCCATAAATCGTTTGGTGCACAATCTATGGCTAAATCATTTACTCGTAGAAATTGAAACTTAGGGTTTTGGTTCTACGCGTAAGAAAAACTTACGCGTAAATGTGGATCATAGTGATTTCATATTAGACTGAAAGGGATTGAATAATCATGTTAATGGATGTGTTATGTCTTATTTGTTTTAGGTTATTACGCGTGAAAATTCAGAATCAAGGTTAACCATTGCATACTTACGCATAAGGATCACTTTACGCGTAATGTGTTATTCATAAGAAAATTCTTACGCGTAACCTTTACGCGTAAGGTTCTACAGAGGGGACTACACGTATCCTGTGAAGGATATGCGTAAACAGTGAGTCTTACGCATAAGGTTCACTCTTATGAGTAAACCTTACGCGTAAGCTCCCACATACGCTTACGCGTACTCTCTTTTCCTACGCGTAACATTTCTTACGCGTATGTCAAGATCCTACGCATAAGCTTACACCTACGCGTATGGTCTACTGCTTACGCATAAGCTTGCAAATCCTACGCCTAAGCCAAAATTTTAACCAAAATTATGAATTGTTACGCGTATATACTTGTAAATAAATAAATCATAACGTCACGAAACCAAAATGTCACTAATAAGCTTAAATGGTTAATATGTTGTGAAAATAAGTTAAAATTTGGACTTGAAAATTCAAAATTAACAAACTCACGTAACTTATCATGACTACTTTGGACTATTGGACAAACAAGTGACATTGGACTCGTAACATTCATTAACATAACATATTCAATAATTGGACAATAAAATCAACTGTTAACTAACATAATCTCTTTCGATATGTTGGTTCTTTTGGCTAAATGTCATTCAGATCACGATATGGACTTCCAAATGGAAAATGTCGATGCACCAAATGTTCTCTCAAAGGAAGACATCTTCCCTGACGGTTACACAATGAAGATTGGAAAGAACAGCCTCAGAGTTGATTTTGACATACTCACAATTGCGGTGGATATTCTGAGGACTCACCCATACCAGAACATACTCACAAACTCTGCTACTGTGCCGGAGATCTATGTTCACCAATTCTGGCACACGATACAAAAGGTCAAAGGTCAAAGTGCTGATGACGCTTAACCACAAACAAGTCACCATCACTCCTGCAGATTTAAGGGCTGTTCTTCTTCTTCCAACCATTGAGCCTACTGAGTTCTCTGCTACTCCTACGGAAGAGGTTGTTCTCCAATTCATGGTCGACATCGGCTATGATGACGCTGCTAGAGTTATCACAAAACACTCTTTAGTAGATCTCAAGAATATTCCTCAACCATGGAGAACACTGTACATTATGATTGCTAAATCCGTTTCCGGACGTGACAGTGGCTATGAGCATCCGAAGCTCATGGAACTTCAAATCTTTTGGGGCATGGTCAACATGAAACACATCGAATTTGCAGCTCTGATCTGGGATGACATGATGACTTACCTGAAAAGGCCTGGCTCCAAGACCCCTTATGTCAGGTACACAAAATTGTTGATCAAAAGGATTCTTGAAACCAATCCAGACATTCCCCAAAGACTTGAAGACCCCAAACATCACTCCGTGCTACTTGAACCCACACTCAATGTGGTAAGATTTAAGGAATCAACTACGAAGAAACAAGGTGTAGTGTTACCAGACTATCTTCTTACTGATGCTATCAAAGGACTTCAATCGTACAAATGATATCTGGTAGCAGTTGAAGCAGGCAAAGTAGGTTTCATGGATGCTAAGTCTTCTGGTAAACCTGTTAGGAAGACCAGGAGAGGCAGTGCAGGAAGTGTTACAAGTACTGGAAGTCCTTTAAAGTATCCAAAGAGAAATCCCTCCAGAAAAAGGAAAGTACCATCAACGGTTGCTATTCCAAATCCTAAACCAGAACACAAACTGATGGATGAGGACTCAGAGGCCACTGAATCAGATGAAGAGGTTACCTACTTAGAATCTGCTATAGATGATGCACTAACAGTTGAAAAACCTCTAAGTCCAAAGTCTGATAAATGGAAAACTCCAGTGCAAGAGCAGGAAGAAGAGAGCTCTGAAGAAGAGCCACTGGATGAAGACATAGACTACCAAAAGAAGCTTAAGAACCTCAGACTCTAAAATGTTGCTAAAGAGTTCGAACTGCAACAAACTCGTGGCCCCGGAGGGTCAAGTAGTGGTGTACTAACTACACCAGTTTCCGATGCGGTTAATCAACCCGATAAGGGAACTGGTACCACCACCCACGAACAACAACAAAAGCAACTTGAGGATTCTATCACCTATGAATTTGAGGAACCGGAAATGGAGAAGTCGGAGAAAATACCTGATGAAGTTGTTGAGGCTGAGGCTAAAGAAAAAGCAGAAAATGAAGCTCAAGCTCAAGAAGATGAAGAAGCTAGAGTTAAAGCAGAAGAAAAGGCTCAAGCGGAGAAAGAATCTAAAGATTATCTTCTAGATAGTCCCGCAGGTAGCAAGGAACAAACTTCTGAACCACCAAAGGACCCTGAGCCTCCTCATGAATCATCATCATCACACTCATCTTCTCATTCCTCACCACCACCATCAAAGGATACCACAAGATAAACATCCAAATCAGTTAAGAAACCTACCGATACTTGGGCATCACGAGCTAAGTCTAAGATTGTTAAAGCTGTCAGGCAAGCAAGGAAGAAGAATGTGGTCAACAAGAAACTGGATCAGCTTGCGGACATAATCAATCTACTTCACAAAGTGATAAACGAGATGTTGGGAGAAAGGGAACAAATTCAACAGCTACTTAACAGAGATATCCAGGGGGAAATGGAAAAGACGGCCAGAGAATATACTCACAAGTTTCTTCTCGACACTGTCCCTGGTGTGACAAAGGAGATGTTCACTAGACAACTCTATCCGAATCTCATGAAATTGGTCAAGAAAACAATGCAATCTACTCCGGTAACCATGACGATCAATCCAATTGAGCCTAAAGTTCTCTCTGATGCAGAGTTGATTTCCAAGCTGGTGTTACAATTGTCTAAACGATCTGCAAGGTTTACCTCTGACGAAAGTAAACTACTTGAGGCATTACTGGCATATCAACTCAAGACTTCATGCAAGGAGCCAGCTGACAAGGCTAAGCGTCTAAGAGACAATGATGATGAAGTGGATAAAGATAAAGAGCCAAAACGCAAGAAGAACTCTGGAGAATCTTCCTCTATTCCACCACCACCCCAAAGGACCTCCACCGACAGAAGATCTCCTCCACGTTCTGCTGCTACTGAGAAACCTCAGGACTCTGAGTTACCACCCCAAACTGAGAAAACCGGTGATCATTTCGAATACACTGGTGGTGACGATGAAGAGATCCCTGAGCCCCAACAACAACCCACCTCTTCTGCCACAACAAAGAAACCATAATCATCATCAAAACCAAAGAAAAAGAAGATGAAGACCGTTGTTGTCTCATGGCTAGATGACGATACAACCGAAGAATATGACTGGTTTTCTAGACTTGTTGATGCTACCCCCTCGTTACCAGAAGGTCAAGAAATGATAGATGGTCGTACAATGGAACATGTGAAGCTTTTACAAGAAAAGTTCAAAGTGAAGAAAATGACCAAAGCAGAGTTGAAGCGAATCAAGAATGATGCATTTCAACTACTTAAAGACAGCTCAGACAGTGCAATTGAAGTCGAATATCACCTCGACAACATTGCACGAGCCATGTCTAACAACATCGATTGCCTTAACCCTGAATCAAACATCGACTTTACCAGAAACGACAAAGCTCCATACTACACAGACTGGACCAAACCTCTACCTACCATTGGCCGACCAGATCAACCCAAGATTTCATTCCGCTATTTCTTCAACAACGACCTAGAGTTCCTTCTACACGGTAGCAATGTTTCCAAGAAATATGCTACATCACTCACACTCCCTTTCCCGGCAGCAACATACTCCAACAACATAGCCATCGAGGAAGACGCAACACACATGTTTGCTGACAAAGAAGAAAAGTATGACCTCGATGCACTGTATGGGATTCATCATTGGCCAGAAGAAGAAGAATCTACTACAGGAGCTGCCAGGTGCTTAAGTCTAAAAAGGAAGTGTTCAGTGACAAACGGATCATTGCAATTCAACATATGACTCTTTCGTCAAAGTGGGACTACACATTCCTAAAGAAGATCGTGGTCAAACGACAAGACGAAAAAGAATATGATTTTTTTGAAGCGGATTTCCCGAGACTGTCGCTCAATGACATTGAAGATATGTATCTGGCCAAGGTACAAGGAAGAATGCGACACTTCTCAACGAACATCCAACGCGAGTACATCAAGTCAATACTCATATTCATCCGCAACATCGTGATCTAAGAACGTGTAGAAGATATTCAACTTGTCGTAGAATCATATCAGAAGCGTGTTAACCTCACAAAACCTCAGCTAGACCTTCCCGACATAAACCAACTTGCTCAGTACACCCTCATCAAGAAGCCATTTGGGGTAGTCTACCGAAGTGAACTACATCACAATTGCTTTATTGCGTGCAAAGAGCTTCACAAGTTTAGGGATCATACATTGAAGAAAGTCAGGGACATATTAGCTTATCGGTTAAAGGATATTCATGAAGGCATAGGGTCGAAGATGAGATGGAATTCAAGGGATAAAAGGGATGTAAAGAAGATCATCACGCGGATTGATGAAAGGTTGTTCAGAAGGGATCATATCAGAACTTTCGAGAGTTTCGTAGGCGGTCGTCCAATCATATCTCTCACGGGCTACCAACGTCCAGAACACATTCCTGGAGTTATTGCTGGAATATGATAAGGTTTTAAAATGTACCTTTTTGAGGGGTCGTTTAAGCCCTTATTTCATCACTTTTGTATCTGTTATTACTTAATATCGTTTCTTTTCACTTTTTAGGTATCTTAAAGGCAAAATGCTAGAATGACACTTATTCGGACGAAAAGGCGCGAATATACGAATAAAATGGCCAAAGTCAAGAATCGAGACACTCAGGCTGCTGGAACTGAAGGAGACGGCGTCAGAAGTTATAAGTGACGGCATCAGGCACAACTAGTGACGCCATCGGACAAATTTTGTGACGGCTCAGTAGCTAAATTGCTCATTTACAAGTGACGGCTTCAGGGTTTAAAAGAGTAGGGCGTCGCAACTCAGACGGCCTAGATTTGATCCAGACGACGTCAGAGACTGAAGGGGACGGCGTCACAAGCATAAAGTGACGCCGTCGCAAGACTTACATGGCCAAGACGAAACCCTAATAACGGCGACCCGATGGCGTCACAAATCAAAGGGTGACGCCGTCGCATATGTAATCTTATATATAGAATCCGAATTTTTTAGTTTTCAGTGTGTAGTATTTTGGAGTAAAAACCTAAACCGAACTAAGGCTGTCTTGTACAGTATTTTAGGGTTCCATACCCTATCTTACATCAAGATAAGTGTTTTACTTCATTAATTTAATTATGACTTTAATTAATTGTGTGTATGCTTGCATGTTTTCCATGTCTGGCTAATTTACTTGTGTGTTTGCTTAGGGAATATGAAACTTAATTATTGAATATTGATTGGTTGTCTCTTATCTTAATTGTTAATGATCTAGTATTGCGATAGATCATCCGTTGTGTAGTTAATGCTTGATTAATCTTTGTGAACCTTAGTTTATAGTACCTAGACTCATTGTAGGCTAAACCATCCGAAGAGTACCTTAGTGTTAAGTTTATAAATCCTAGAGATTTTGTAGGCAATAACCTTTGGTAGTTTCAAAGAGTTAGGGATAAACGCATACCCTACGACCTTTGACACACAATGAAATTAAGAATAAGGACGTGACAATTCAACCATCAATAGGAGATAATTAAGGAGTAATAAAACCTAAGTAAACACATCTTTAAATCATCATACGAGCACACAATAATTAGACATAGACTACATACACCTTAGATTAGATAATTAGATGAATAGAGTAATCGGTAGAAATACCAACCCCCAAATCCAATACCCCGAGATTCGTACCTTTCCATTTCCTAAAAACATAAAAAGATAAAAAATAATCTTCCTCAACCCCAACCTTAGCATAATAACTTCTCACTAGCATTCCTATTCCCCTAGAGAACGATATCAATTCCCGTGGCTTACCGTAATACTACACTACAATGATTAGGTTCACTGCCTAGGGTGTTGAAAAACTTGCTCGACGAAAAGGAAGTTAGTTTGACCCCGAACGACGCGTGTAGCGTTATCAAGTTTTTGGCGCCGCTGCCGGGGAATAGAATAGCTAGTTAGGAGTCCACATCGTTTAGGTTTCCTTGCTTGATTCCTATCAAGTAGGCTTTTTTTTCCCAATTTTTAGCTTTCTCATAGTCTATCCCCCTTCTTCGTAACCTTTGTTCGTAACCCCATCACTTTTCATCATGGAAGGTGATTGCTCATCAACCAACAACCCACCACCAAATAAACCCCTTTCAATCTAAAACCAACCCAATGACCAACACAACCGCCAAAACCGTTATGTGAGTAGAAACACGGACCTTCAAGATTTGCAAAAGATATTTGATAGTACAATTAGGGATGCTGTTGAGAAAGTGGTCAGCGCCTCTGTAATTGGCTCCATGATCGATAGCAATTCGGAAAATGGCTTAGTGAATAGAAACGTGAATAAGGAGGATAGTGCTTATTTCAATCTTTACCCCACTAAGGAAGAGGTTGCTTACCATCAATACATAATTGATAATCCCCGATCACCCATCATTAGGATATGTCCAAAGATTAGGAGAGGAAATCCTTGGAACCTCAAAATTCCTTGTATGATTGGATATAGGAATGTCGAACATGCTTACATAGATACGGAATCTCCCATTAATGTGATGTCATCAGTTGTATACAATGACATTATGAATGAGCGACTTAAGATTAGGAGGGACCTTAAGTATCCAGGTGGGGTTTGCAACTTTGTGGGAAGGGTCAAGGATGTACACGTCTTTATAGGAAATTTCACCTACCTAGTTGATTTTATAGTCCTAGAAGACATTGGATGTGTCATTGACTATAGCTTATCCCAAGTAGTGCTAGGAAAACCATTTGTTGAAACATCTAAAATGAGCCATAACAAATATGATGGAACGGTTAGATTTAAGGAAGGGAAGGAGGAGAACACTTATAGGATGCCTTGGAAGACGAATGAATATGGCCATTTATTCCTTTTTGAACGAGACAACATTAGAGCTTTTGAGGACAAAAGCAAGGACGATGTTGAGAAAGGTTTTAAATTCATATGGGAAAGAAGGAGGCTTTATTATAAGGATTGTTTGACCCTAGGGCCTAGGTATAAAGTCGATGAAAATTTTGTCAACATGATAGAATTTTCATTGAGAATGCAAAATGAGACCACGTAGGGGTACGACTTCGAGTCTAGCTACAAGACTCATAAATAAAGAAACACGCTTCGTGGGAGGCAACCCATGCTTAATTGTTTGCTTGTTTGTGTCGTGTCTCTTTTATTGATTGTTTATTCTCATGTTTAAATTTGTAAAAATGCTTTATTTTGTCTTTAACCTCGTCTTAATTACATATAAAGGTATTTTACATAAGGGATAAGTGTAGGGAGGATTACACACGTTTTCAAAAGAAACGTAAACATGAGAATTACAATTAATTAAAAGATATACATGTGTGTTTGTTCGAGTCAAATGCTTGTATCGAGTCAAAATGGATGTTTTGCAGGAAACTTTTCCAGATTCTAAAGATGTAAATTTTCCAGAATTTTTTCCAGAAAATCGCAGACCAGTTTTTGTCAGGATAACCTGATGGCGTAAGGATCGCAACCTGACGGCGTCAGGAAGGAGCAAAAACAACTGATTACTTTTTCTCGTTTTCTGAGCTACTTATAAATTTTTGGAATTTTCCAGGTCTTAATTTTCCATAAATTCTGTAAACATCCATTCCATAAGCATTATATCCTAGTTTAGTAGAGTCCAATATATATATTGTTACCGCCGATTTTACGCGAATGTTTTGTTTGTTTTCTTCAAGTGTGCAGGTTTAATTTACCAAGAAGAAGATACATAAGATGAGAAAGAGCTTTTCACGCAAACGTTCTTCTTGAAGAAAGATGTAACCACCACTTTACATGGATCCTACCGAGCTAATCAGGGGAGTATTAGTTTCTTTCGTTTTTTTATTACCTTCCGTTATCATAACTTTGATACTTTCGAGGAACATTGAGGACAATGTTCAGTTTAAGTGTAGAGAGGAAAAATAAAACGGGAACTTTCAAACTATGCTTATCCTTGACTATTTGCTTTGTCCAATTGCATTTGCATAATAAACCATGAGAAAATGTTGGTTAGGGTAATTTTGGCACCAAATTTTCAATTTTTCATGACCTATAGGAGTGGGACATTAGTCTTAATAAAGTGTCTCATGGATAGGAAATTGCATGACTAGCACAAAAAACCCTTTACCACTTAAATTCCACCCAAAATGTGAGGATCACCCTTAAATTAGTAGGAATTAAAGCATTCATCTTTAATGCTTAGAGTGTGAACCGGTAGTATAATAAATTCTAGAACTTGTTTTGTGATTCATTCCGAGATC
Source organism: Chrysanthemum seticuspe (assembly GCA_019973895.1). Classification (NCBI taxonomy): domain Eukaryota; kingdom Viridiplantae; phylum Streptophyta; class Magnoliopsida; order Asterales; family Asteraceae; genus Chrysanthemum; species Chrysanthemum seticuspe. The sequence goes on from BPTQ01000003.1 coordinate 180,792,201, forward strand.
GCTAGTAAGAATACACTTGTGTAGTTAGGAATAACTAAATGATAAGAGGCATTAGGATAACCCTTGTTTGATACCCGTAATATAATTACTTCTTTCACATCGGTTGAGTAATTCCCCCACAACTTTGCGTTGTACTCATCTTTAGTACACGATACCCCTAGTTAACCCCTCAGAGCCTATCCTTTTCGCGGTTCTCGTGATGTTTCGGTTTTCCGGAATATCAATGAAGAGCATTGTTTACAATCCACCCCCAAATGTACACCCAATTCTCCTTAGCCTACCTTGTATGCACTCACTTTTAGTGCATTATTGTTATCACACTAAACCCTTAGTTCAATTATCTAGTTGCTTGCATAAGTTGCCAAGTCGAGTCATATCCTTTGTACACAGTTTTGGGACGATCGGGACTCATGGGAAAAGTTAAATTTTATGTGATGACGGGAAGGGAACGTAAAATTCAAATTCTCTTTATTTGCATAATAATATACTCCAAGTGTTTTGATCTTTTCAATTCGGGTCAAATTAGTGTTAGAGTAATAAAAACTCAAGTGTAGGGATGTGCCTATAAATCCCTATCATATTGATGTTATCGTAGAGGATGGTAGAGTAAAAGTGTATGAAAAAAAAAAAAAAAAAAAAAACATACGGGCTACCATTCTACATCTATCTTTAAATTTATGTTTTTTTTTATTTCAGTTATCTAGAGTTTAGAGTGTCGAGTCTTGGATTAGCAACACCATTCTTCGCATGCTTGTAACATAAAGATTTTTGACTTGCCACCACTAAATAGCCAATCCCACCAAACCCTTTGTTTCCCTACCGTAAGCCTAGCATTACAACCCTTTAAAAGACCTCTTGGATAGTCTTTCCTAGGTGCTTACGCCAAAGCGATGGAGGTTTGATCTAGTCTCAAGCCTATGGTAATCTATGTACTAGGACCGGTTAATAAGTGTTTATCTTCCATTTCCAACTTGTTATATTTCATATACACCCGAGAGAAGTGAGTATCCAAACACCCCATGTGAGGTGCTAGTATGTAATTTCCGTGCTTGTTATGACTTTTGCAGGGCTTATATGTGTTGTGAATCGTTCTAAACTAATGCTTCATGAGCTCTAACTTATAAATTGATTGGCTAAAAGCACATATGCTTGAGGACAAGCAAATACCAAGTGAAGGGATATTTGATAAGGTTTTAAAATGTACCTTTTTGAGGGGTCGTTTAAGCCCTTATTTGATCACTTTTGTATCAGTTATTACTTAATATCGTTCCTTTTCACTTTTTAGGTATCTTGAAGGTAAAATGCTGGAATGACACTTATTCGGACGAAAAGGCATGAATATACGAAGAAAATGGCCAAAGTCAAGAATCGAGACACTCAGGCTGCTGGAACTGAAGGAGACGGCGTCAGAAGTTACAAGTGACCATGTCAGGCACAACTAGTGACGCCGTCGGAAAACTTTTGTGACGACTCAGTAGCCAAATTGCTCATTTACAAGTGACGGCTTCAGGTTTTAAAAGAGTAGGGCGTCGCAACTCAGACGGCCTAGATTTGATCTAGACGACGTCAGAGACTGAAGGGGACGGCGTCACAAGCATAAGGTGACGCCGTCGCAAGACTAACGTGGCCAAGACGAAACCCTAATAACGGTGACCCGACGGCGTCACAAATCAAAGGGTGACGCCGTCGCATATGTAATCTTATATATAGAATCCGAATTTTTTAGTTTTCAGCGTGTAGTCTTTTGGAGTAAATACCTAAACCAAACCAAGGATGTCTTGTACAGTGTTTTAGGGTTCCATACCCTATCTTACATCAAGATAAGTGTTTTACTTCATTAATTTAATTATGTCTTCAATTAATTGTGTGTATGCTTGCATGTTTCCATGTCTGGCTAATTTACTTGTGTGTTTGCTTAGGGAATATGAAACTTAATTCTTGAATATTGATTGGTTGTCTCTTATCTTACTTGTTAATGATCTAGTATTGCGTTTGATCATCCGTTGTATAGTTAATGCTTGATTAATCTTTGTGAACCTTAGTTTATAGTACCTAGAGTTATTGTAGGCTAAACCATCCGAAGAGTACCTTAGTGTTAAGTTTATAAATCCTAGAGATTTTGTAGGCAATAACCTTTGGTAGTTTCAAAGAGTTAGGGATAAACGCATACCCTACGACCTTAGACACACAATGCAATTAAGAATAAGGACGTGACAATTCAACCATCAATAGGAGATAATTAAGGAGTAATAAAACCTAAGTAAACACATCTTTAAATCATCATACGAGCACACAATAATTAGACATAGACTACATACACCTTAGATTAGATAATTAGATGAATAGAGTAATCGGTAGAAATACCAACCCCCAAATCCAATACCCCGAGATTCGTACCTTTCCATTTCCTAAAAACATAAAAGGATAAAAAAATAATCTTCCTCAACCCCAACCTTAGCGTAGTAACTTCTCACTAGCATTCCTATTCCCATAGAGAACGATATCAATTCCCGTGGCTTCCCCTAATACTACACTACAATGATTAGGTTCACTGCCTAGGGTGTTGAAAAACTTGCTCGATGAAAAGGAAGTTCGTTTGACCCCGAACGGCGCGTGTAGCGTTATCAGGATACCTGAGACTCCTGGTACCCCTTGATCTGTTTCTCTTATCATATTTTGGATGTGTGATTTATATCTGACTATGGCTTGTGCATACATAACAAAGTACAACCCGTACTTGTAAATAAAGGACCCTGTGGTACGCTTCAGTGCCACAATCCTATAAAAGGAGCGAAAGCTTCTTACTTTTGAGTAAAACTAATCAAAACTTTCTTTTTTTCAAAGTTTTGCTCAAAAAAACAAGTACCTCCCCTTATGATTTTCAAAACCTCAAAAGTTAATATCACTTTTTGAGGGGGAGTATTTGCTTAAAAACTTTGTTCACAAAATTGTTCTTCGTGGTAATCTTCCCGCAAAACTCGAAATGGACATATTCGATATCAAATTTCATCAAAAATAACATTTATATGCCATTTTTTAGGGGGAGAAAAATTATGTGATAAGAAATATGTTGTGAATTGCAAATGAATCGTTGTGCTAAAAAGACTTAACCAATGAATTGACGATATCTTAAATGTTAGTAACTCGAAAAGACTTGTCCGGGACAGGTAATAATTTCAAACTAGTTCGCTAGTGATGTAAACGTGTCTCGCAAAGGACTTGTCCTAGTAGAATGTACCATTCGAGAAACTCTTGGTAGACATGAACTTTGATGGGTTTGACAACCTTTCGAGATTTGTCCACAGCTTCAAGGTAGTTATTAGAGCTAGTTGTCACCTAAAAGCTGACAATGTAACTCTTTAACTATGCAACATAACCGTTTCTCGCGGGGAGTTTTCTATCCTGAGTTGATCAATTCATAAGTGCGCGCTCTTCCCTCACAGTGCAGATTTTTGTCAAAATACTTAAGCACGTGTGGAGGGGGAGTATTTATGCAAAATAAAAAACTCTCAACAGTGGTACAAAATGATTTTACTCATAACCACTTTGAGAGATTTTACATGAAATTGGTTTACGACAACATAGGCTAGTCATGAAGTTATAAGGTGACTAAGGTTAGGAATAACCGTCCTATGATCTGCCAGAGCCGGAGGGATCTACCCAAGGACACCACCAATAGTTAGAATCTAGAAGTGCTTAGGTATGATTATTAAAAATGAGAAAATGAGAATTGGAGAAAGAAGGAGTTGAAGAATTAAAAAGAAAAGTAAAGAAAAGGGTGAAAAGAAATAGCCATCTAGATTATTCAACTTAGGGCAGACACCGGGTTCAATTCATATGCTACTGGTTGTCACTTGATGACGCCAGTATTGAAGATCAAAGTCGTCATGGACCCAGTGACGCATGCACTAAACCTTCTTAGCCACTCAAGTTTCTCTCAACAGAAGCTTGTTTCATTCTCACAGGGAACCCTACGTAAACTATCGGCTTTCTCTTAGAGATTGCTGGTATTGAAGAAGGACACCCTCTCCCTAGTCTCCGCTCAGGAAAACCAAAGTGCACTATTGAGTCTAGAGCCACGAGATTCATCAAAAGATCTCTTAGGTACACTTGACAATTCATCGCTTGTTGATAACGCTCAAATTGTGCATGTTTTTAGTAGTGTTATCCGTGCTTTTATGTGTGTTATTTGGCTATAATCATATGATTTTGTTACTTAATCATACAAAAGTGTGTTTGCTAGTTCATTTGTATACAAGTACAGGAAAGTGGAGAAAAAGACAGAAAAAGAAGTAAAATACGAAGATTTCTCCACGTACGAAGAATTCCCAACAAAAGAAAGACTTGTGGAGTATATTCGAGAAGGTAAAGTCATCAAGTTAGTGGTCCAAAGACTCAAGAATGAAGTTCAAGAAGGAAAATGAGAAAGAAATGAAGAAAAGAAGCTTAAACAAAGAAATATTGGAAGCCTCGTTGTTCCCGACACACCTTCACCATTTTGGCCATAACGTTTGCATACGGACTCCGTTTGACCCCCGGTTCGCGGCCACGGAAAGCTAAGAGAAAGATCTACAACTTTCGTGCTTATGATTATTTGTCAATTTGCTCCAAACGTTCGGTCGGGCCCCGCAACCAAAACGGTTGCAGCAATGTCAAGAAGACCAACCGAAATGGTTGGAGCCCAACCGAATCGGTTGGGAAGCCCTGGACAGCCATTTCTTCACTATTAAGACTCCAAACTTGTTCCAAACGATTCTAGGTCCTTCCTACATGTATTCTAGTCCCTTCTAAGCTCCTTGGAGGCCAAGTTCTGAATTGAATACCCCTAGCCTTGGAAGTAGTATAAATAGAGGCCTTTGCAACCTCATTTCATCATCCCTTCTCCATCCTTTTCATCCCTTTCACCCACCACTCCATTTCTAGGTGTGAAATTCGATCCTCCACCCTTAAGGACGAATTTCCACCTAAAACAACATCCCTCTCTCAACTTACCTTCACCAAAGGTGTGAAATTCGATCCTCCACCCTTAAGGACGAATTTCCACCAACTATCCTATCCCAACTTGTGTGTAATTCTTGCCTCCACCCTTAAGGACGAATTTTCACCAACCTATCTCTCCCAAAAGACCACAAACCTCTGCCATTTTTAGAAGTATGCTTGGTTAGAAGTTGTAGTTGATTGGAGGCTTGAAGGAGTGCTATAATCCTTCACCCTTACCTAATGTAATCTTACTTTGGGTAAATCCTTGTTACTTTTATGATGTTGAATGTTATGATTTATGTTTGGTTCTTTGGTTGTGTTGATTATGTGATTCTTGTGATGTGTTCTTATCTTGTGAATGTTGTCTTGATACTTGTTTATTTCATATGAGAACTTGTGATAAAAGGATGTTTGGATTATTGTAGTGTTTGTTTGGAATATGTTGATAACATCATATTTGGTTGAATTGAAACTTGTTCTAGTTTTGTTTTGGTTGATCATTGTTGAGTTTGATGTCGAATATATTCTTAACAATGGTTAGTTCCAATTCATTAATCGACAAATGATTTTGGTCTTGTACTTTGTGACGATTGTGCAAGAGAATTAATAAACATAACAAGTAAAGGTTTAATTTGGATTAAGGCCGAAAGGAATCTTTTGAATATGTGTTCTCATTATCTTTCAAGTAAATGGAACTTAACAAATTAATAACATCAAAGTCTAAGGCCGAAAGGGATTCTTTGTTGTTGTTGGTATAAGGCTCATGACATGACCACTTGATTGAGGCTTATGCACATTTGATTTATAAAACACTAAACTATTATTATAGGTTCTATCTTTGATAATATGTTTTCCAAACTAAACATCCTAATATCCTTGTGATCATTTGTCTAAACATGTATGTTCTTTGTGTGCTTGTTCTTAGTGGTTTGATCCGTGACAATCATAACCATGATCTTGATACTTGCTTGTTCTTAAATTGTTTTTCTTGTTGGTTTGATATGTGACAATCATAACCATCAACTTGTTACTTGATTAAACAAACAAACGACACTTGTAGTGCAACCAAGTCTCTTGGGACGATCTTGATTTACCATATACTATACTACAACTTGACTAGGGTATACTTGCCCGAATGTGTTCCTAGTTAACCGGTAATTCTTGATTATAAATTTAAAACCCCGATGGAACCCATCAAGTTTTTGGCACCGTTGCCGGGGATTTGGTTTTGTTCTTAGGTGTTTTTTTGTTTGCTTGTTTGTTTGAATGCTAAATTGCTCTTGCTCATGAATGATTGTTTCTTTGCTCTTGTTTGATTGCTCTTGATGTTTGCTCATGATGTTTGCTTGAATGCTTGTCTTTTCTTAAAATCTCTCATTTTCTCAAAATTGCTCAAATGATCTTTGCATCAAAATCAAGTTTTTGATGTTGGGATTTCGTTTCATGTGTTATAAAAATGCTCATTTCAATGATTGCTCTCTAAGTGTGCTAAAATCGTTTGCGAAAAAACCACCAAAACTGACCAGAATCATCTAACCGGATCGGTTGCCTTTGCAGCCGAACGGTTGGACCACCCAAACCACTCCAACCGATCGGTCACCACCCGTAACCGATCCGGTTGAAGACTTCTGTCCACACAAAAAAAATTATTTTGTGTGTCTCTTGTTTCGTAAGTTTTATGTTTTATATGTTATATTATCTCTTGCACGTCTCTATGTTATTAGTTTTTGTTATTTTTGTTTATATTAGTTTCGTAATAATTTTGAATAAGACTATCTTGTTTTAGATTATCTTGTTTGATTTGTGTTACGTGACTAATTATGTGTGCTTGCGTCTATGTGATTGTCTTTTTTTTTGTGATAGTGCTTCTATCTGTTTTAAGTGTCGTTTTATGTTCTTTATGTTATTCTAGTTAATAAATGTGTTTATGTTTTTTATTTAATTGTGTTCCTAACCTTTCGTGTTCTTATTTTACTTTATCAATAAATGGTTTAAAAAAAAACCTTTAAAAAAAAAAAAAAAAAAAAAAAATAGAAAATCTCTTCCAACCGTTCGGTCACTCACCGTAACCGATACGGTTGGAAGGATTGGTCACAGTTGGTTCATCCCAACCGATCGGTCACTACCCGTAACCGGATCGGTTGGACCAATCGTAAAAAAAAAAAAAAAAAAAAAAAAAATCAAATTTTATTTTTTGTTTTTGTGTGTTCGTGTTTAGATAAAATACGTTTAAATGTCTTTTTATTTTTGCAAGAGTATCATTTCTTTTATTCTACTTAATTTTGTTTTTTCATTTTAAATTTTTTTAAATTTTAGTACATTGTGAATAAATAAGTACTTGTTTTAAAAATAAAATTGTTTTGAACTTTGTGGGTATGTTCACTGGAAACCCTCACGAGACTATAACTCGTCCACTCGGGCCAGCATGGGGTTTAAAGGCTTGTTGCATACGCTAATTGCAACCGTGATGCCTACGAAAGTGAGTTTTAGAATTTTACGCATTTTTTGTAGTTTAGTTTATTTTTGCAGATTTAATAAGCTCTTGGCGGAAGGATTGATTGGATTATTGGTGACCTTACTTTCTTGGTTGGACATGTTTGGAAGAGAAATTGATTGATCTCACACGCTTATGCTAGCGTTTGCTTAGCATCTTATCATTTGGAGTTCGATCATGATTTCTTTGGCCCGGAAGGTTTCGTTTCTCTTAGACTTATAATATCATTTTTCCCTATCTTACATGCTTTGAAGTTTTCACAATTGCTTTATTTTTTTTCTTTGTTATTTTTCCTTTGTTTGCTTGTTTGGTAAATTATTTTATAAATTGACTTCTTTAAGTACCTCGAAAGTAAGGCTCACCCATTGTAAACAAGCTGTGTGAGAGGTATAAGGCGGGTCTCCCTGATTCTCTAAAGTCATATCTAGTTTTTTTTATAGTAGTAATAATAATAGCAATATTTTTATAGTCGTTAAGTTATTTTTTTTTGTGTGTGCCTAACTTAAGTGTGGGGGGAAAATATTTTTGTGAAAAGCGAAACTAGTTTTAGAATTTTTATATTTTTGGGCCAATTTTAAAATTTTGTGAACTTGTTTGCCCTCATCATCTAGTTGTTTTCACGCGTATAGGATAATATATTAGAATAACTGGATCAATCCACTGGTGAATTCAGTAATTTTTAAAAAATTTGAGATGTGTCCCGATTAATATTGCAATCCATTCTGGGATCGATGACATCTGCTAGCACATTTTATAGCCCTTCCACTAAATTGTGAGGATTTGAGCCTGTTTCATATATAGCATACATCTTTTATGCTTGAATCTTTTGCTATGAGTGTGCCGGTGATTTTATTTATTCTAGAACTTGTACTTGTAAATCATTACCAGACCGCAGTAAGATCACATTCGTGTGATATAAGTGTATATGCGTGATAAAGAGGCAACTTTAAGAATAAACCAAATGGCCTTCCACTTACATTTAATGATATATTAGCTAACCACATCGGTTAGTTAACCACCCATATGGACCCATTTGTTAGAGCTCATTTTTAGCGCTAGATACCCTTAGTACACCCTTTGACCCATTCTTTTCAATTTTGTTAAATCCAGAAAAATACAAAAATATTTTACATTTTAAACCTTAGCCTACCCCTTGTCAATGTCTAAATGGTTGGTTGCTAGTTGCTTGGTATGTTGGATTGTTTTTTATGATTATTAGTTAGCTACACTTTGCCATTCGTGTGTGCCATTCCGACAAAGACGAAGGCTGCAGCTTCTTATTTGTATTTTTGTGGTGTATGCTTATACGAAGTGTGGGGGAAGATGTGATGTATGTGAAAAAAAAAAGAATAAGTCATCAAAAAAAATCGGAAAAAAAAATATATGTGATGACAGTGTGCTATATTATTATGAAGATGAAGGAAGATGAAGGAAGATGAAGTATGTTTGAGATATCGATTAGCCAATGTGCTAAGACGTGATATATGTATTTGGTGATCGATATGTGAAGATTGTAACTATAATCATTTTCGGGTTTGCGGTTTGTTCGTGACTAGCAACATGGGTATTAGACTTGACTTTATCCTTATTTTTCTTTTAACACCAATTTCATAAATATTCCCATGCCTTATCCCTTCCCTTTTGGCTTTGTGAAAATATGAAGTGCATGAATATTTTTAGTGACCATCGGGTTCTTGAAGGATCGAATGACGCGCCAGCGATCTAGTGAATATTTTTGGTGACCATCCGTTATGCGAATAACGCGCTAGCGATCCACGGTAGACTCTAGTGACCATCCGTTGTTTTACTTAATCAAGAATTCGTGCCAACGATCTATTATATTCTTGTACGTAATGTTTGAACATATGCCTAGATAAACCCTTTTAGCCTAACCCGAATAAAAGCCCTCTTTAGATGTTTACACTTGGTGCTTACGCCACGTCGGTGGAGTTTTGTTTCTTGTACAAGCCTATGGTAATATTTAGATCATGACTGAGCAATATGAGTGTACTATTCCTTAATACTCCCTCCGTCCCTAAATAAATGTCCATGTTTGACTTTCAAAGTCATGCTTTCTCAACTTTGACCGTAAATAGTTTTGTTTGTGTTATATTATATTCGATGAAACTTATATTAATTAAAAGACATTTAAAAACACAATTCATTCGTATATTTTGTATCAAATATTATATAAGACAAACAAAAATATTCAAAGTCAAAGTTGAAAAAGAAAGACTTCAAAATTCAAAAGTGGACACTTATTTAGGGACGGAGGGAGTACTATTCATCACTAAATAAATTGAGTGTTGAGTGAATTATATATCCATTCCTTTTCGTGAGGTGCTTAGCCATGTTATCAAGCAAGAGAATCCATGTGGTATTGTCAAACATCTCAGTTTTTAACTTAAAGCTTAAAACGATGAATCTTATCTCGTACTTGTACTTGGTAGATTTGTAACGCATTTTTCTAATCATATTTCATGCACCATGTGGGATTTATTTTTCTTAATTTCTATATTTTCTTGAGGGCAAGCAAAACCTTAAGTGTGGGGGAGTTTGCGCTCATTTTTCGCTTATTTTGAGTCTATTTAAAAATAAAATATAAAAAAATTAAAAAAAAAAACCCCAAAAAATTTTCTAATTTTTAATTTTTTTTTTCTTTTCATTTTGTCATTTAGGTATATAGTTTGATTTTTCTTTTCTTAGATTTGCTTGAGGGCAAGCAAAGTTTAAGTGTGGAGGAATTTGATAACGCTCAAATTGTGCATGTTTTAGTAGCGTTATCCGTGCTTTTATGTGTGTTATTTGATAATAATCATATGATTTTGTTACTTAATCGTAAAAAAGTGTGTTTGCTAGTTCATTTGTAGCCAAGTACAAGAAAGTGGAGAAAAAGACAGAAAACTAAGTAAAATACGAAGATTTCTCCAAGTACGAAGAATTCCCGACAAAAGAAAGACTTGTGGAGTATATTCGAGAAGGTAAAGTCATCAAGTTAGTGGTCCAAAGACTCAAGAATGAAGTTCAAGAAGGAAAATGAAAAAAGAAATGAAGAAAAGAAGCTTAAACGAAGAAATATTGGAAGCCTCGTTGTTCCCGACACACCTTCACCATTTTGGCCATAACTTTTGCATACAGACTCCGTTTGACCCCCGGTTTGCGGCCACGGAAAGCTAAGAGAAAGATCTACAACTTTCGTGCTTATGATTATTTGTCAATTTCCTCCAACCGTTCGGTCGGGCCCCGCAACCGAAACGGTTGCAGCAATGTCAAGAAGACCAACCGAAATGGTTGGAGCCCAACCGAATCGGTTGGGAAGCCCTGGACAGCCATTTCTTCACTATTAAGACTCCAAACTTGTTCCAAACGATTCTAGGTCCTTCCTACATGTATTCTAGTCCCTTCTAAAATCCTTGGAGGCCAAGTTCTGCATTGAATACCCCTAGCCATGGAAGTAGTATAAATAGAGGCCTTTGCAACCTCATTTCATCATCCCTTCTCCATCCTTCTCATCCTTTTCACCCACCACTCCATCTCTAGGTGTGAAATTCAATCCTCCACCCTTAAGGACGAATTTCCACCTAAAACAACATCCCTCTCTCAACTTACCTTCACCAAAGGTGTGAAATTCGATCCTCCACCCTTAAGGACGAATTTCCACCAACTATCCTATCCGAACTTGTGTGTAATTCTTGCCTCCACCCTTAAGGACGAATTTCCACCAACCTATCTCTCTCAAAAGACCACAAACCTCTGCCATTTCCAGAAGTATGCTTGGTTAGAAGTTGTAGTTGATTGGAGGCTTGAAGGAGTGCTATAATCCTTCACCCTTACCTAATGTAATCTTACTTTGGGTAAATCCTTGTTACTTTTATGATGTTGAATGTGTTGGATATTAGTTTTCACATACACATCAAACCATAATAACAAGGTGGCATATAAGTAGATTTCTAGAGAGAGAAAGTTAGAGGTTTAGGGAACTTTAGTGAGAGAAAGAAAATTCTTATTATGAGCTCCAACTATCTATCTTGGAAGGTAGAGAGTATTTATAGTCTTACATAAATCGCCACACCACGGGCTGTGGATCAGGCATACAGTGGGTAAAGACCCGTCCGTCCTCCACGGTGTTCCATAACTAAATACTACTTAACTAAAAAGAACTACGACTACGAGCTTTCTAACGATCACATATACTTGAGGTGACCGACTCTTTAATACCTGGAATTTCTAATTCCTAACAATCTTCCCCTAAGGGAGGTCACCTCAATCATGTACTAAACTTACATTGAATTACAAACAGATATTACATTAAAAATTGTTCTTGCATTCTTGATGTAATACTTTGTTCCGAAGCTCGTAGTCATTGATTCATCTCATTGCATGTTTGGTTAAACCAAGTGGAGGTCTTTTACTGATCCACGTGATAATAGTTTTGAGCCATCTTTTGAGATCATCAGCTATCAAAAATCTCTGACACATCCATTGTGGTGTTGGTATTATGTGATGTTGTGACTTTAGGACCGACATGCTCACATTCTGGATCATGATATCTTCTTATCAGAGTAGCGGAAGCATTTGTTGAATCATGATATTGGCAGCAGCGTAGCAGAAGCATGGAGTGAAAATATCAGAGTCATTGATGCACTAATCATGATTTCTTTTGAGATGAATGTGTTAAGTGAGCATGCGGCTATGGATTGACCGCTTCATTCTGATCAGCTGCAAACGTCGGGCGTACCTGCATGCAACAGTTAGCAATAAATCGCACGAAAGTGTCTTTGATCACTTTCGTTGAATTGAGGTACACGGCCCACGGTTCCCCGTTGATCAGTACATGTACTGCCTGTGATCAGGTATAATTCCGAAGAATTTCCTTGACAGGGTTTCGCAGCTGCTCTAGCTGTTCTCAAACCGGAACGTCTCAAAGAAGACAACACGGAGTGAGTGAACCAGCGAATTTAAGTCCACTGATTGATGAAAAGATATTTGAAAAACAATCGTGTATTGCTCAATAGAAATTGTTTTTGCAATACAACGAAGGTTTTAATGAAAATCAATTATCAATCATAAAACACCTTTTGATTTGAAATATCCGTACACGGTCGATTTGCTAAAGAAAAGAGTTTTTAAGCACAACGACCGGTTTTTCAAAGGTATCCGTCAATCCATAATCTGAACCAGGATTGATTCAAGAGATTGAATCGCCCCATTGTTTATGTTCAGTTGTCACATGGTTGATCTATATAATAGATCTCACCTGCCACCTACCAGGAGCTTGTTTGATGTTGGCTCCAGAAGGTTTTCCATCTTCATTGTGAATATGTTTACACATCACTCAGATGTTCTGGCAATACCACAAGGATAATGCGTAGGACTCAAGATATAATTTCTCTTTCCACATTGTGTGAAACAGAGAGTCTTCATTGAAAGTGTCCTAATGAGATTTATTGATGATCTCGTGGCTCTAGAATCAATTTTGTGCATATTTGGTTCCTGTGCCGGAGACTAGGGAGAGGGTCTCCTTCTTCAATATCAACAATCTCTAAGAGAAAGTCAATAGATAATGTCGGTTCCCCGTGAGAATGAAACAAGTCCTTTTAAGAGGAACTTGAGTGGTTTGGAAAGTTGAAGTGCAGTGCGTCACTGGGTCCATGACGTCTTGTCTTCAATACCGATGTTACCATCAGTAGCATATGAATTGAACCCGGTTTCTGCCCTAAGTTTGAATAAATGGAGGGCTATTTGTTTTCACCCTTTCCTCATTCAATTCTTTTTAATTCTTCAACCCCTTCAGTGCTTACCGAGACTTCATAGCTAGAACCTTGTTGGGTTTATTCCAGTACTAGCTCAGTCTTAGTCCGCACTCTTCCCATATCTCATTTTTTTCTCCTTTTATCATCATACCTAAGGACTTCTACACTAACTAATGGATTGTCCCTGGGTAGATCCCTCCGGTTCTGGTGGATCATGGGAACACATACCTAACCTTATCATCCTTATATCACCGTACATAAAGTAAAGTTGGTCGGTCAATTTGGTATTGTTCATCTGCGATTGGAACCAATTGAAAACCATTTGAAAATCAATCCATATACTTGTGATATATTATCAAAACATTTTGTACCTGAATTGTTTTTGATATTTTTAGAACAAATGCTCCCCCTCAACATGTGCATCAAATGTTTGAAGTCATTTTGCACACGGAGGCAAGAGGAAGAATTTACTTCTTTGATTACCATTTTCTAAAAGATATCAACATCACTTCCCTGATCAAATCAAGAAGATAAAGCATTTCCGGGAAGGATGAGGTTTTCATAAGTTTGCACCCCCTCAATATGTGCCTCGAGATTTGGAAAGAGTTTTGCACATACTAGAGGGAACCTGCACATTGAGATAAGTTGATCACGTTTCAAATCATAGGTTTAAGATAGATGCTCCCCCTCAACATGTGCATGGAAATTTTGAAATCGTTTGTCACATGTGGGAAGGATAGCATGTACATCCTTATAAAACCATTTACCGAATTATCAGTTTAAATCCAATTTAAATCACACATTCTCCCCCGATCACAATTATCAAATCATTTGAGATTTGTGATCTCTTATTGATTTAAATTGATTTTGAAAGCTTTTAAGGGGAATTGTGACTTGATTATGAAAGCGTTTTAACTGATAAGGATCGGATTTTAAGACTTTAAACTCCATTGATAAAACATGCATGTACATCTTTTGAAAACAATTTAATGCCAAATAACTTTTTAATTTAATTGAAATCATTCTCCCCCTCAATCAATGACATAGGTTGTTGATTGAGAGATAAAGATTTTGACAAATAAGTCCTGATGATCATCAAAAATAGAGACTGAGTTATTTTTCAAAGCAGTTAGTTTTCAGCAGATAAATGTTTATAGAATCAGAGCATGGAATTTGAAAACATGGTAAAGCATGGCTCTGTTCTTTCTTTGAAAAGCGGGTTACAGCCTGAAATGACAATAAACCATAGTTTCTCTTTCTCTCAATTTTTTTTTTTTTTTTTTTTTTTTTTTTTTTTTTTTTTTTATATAAAAATTCGAACAACATCTAAAGTCCCGTGTCATTCTTTGAATGACAACATCAAGACCGTAGATATTATCGAATCGAGAGAAACATGACACAATGACAATATTTTTTGAAGATTTTTCGAATTTTTTCAAATTTTTATGGATTTTGAAAGTTTTATATTTTTCTATTTGATTTTTAAGGGTTTTATAATTTTGTATTTTGGTTTTTCGAATAGATATATACAAGAGATAGATGAAGATAGACCTTTACTCTTCGTCTTCCTCCTGAAGACGTTTGAGTGTTTCTGGTTGAAGGCTTTTCAAGCCAAGACGTGGAAGAATAAACTCAAAACGTTCTCTTGGAAGAGCTTTGGTGAAGATGTCAGCTAACTGGTATTCAGACCTCACAAAATAGAGTTCCACCACACCTTTTTCAACTTGTTCCCTGATGAAATGATGTCGAATGTCGATATGCTTTGCTTTTGAGTGTTGAACATTGTTGCATGAGAGAGCAATAGCACTTTTATTATCACAGTACAGAGGGATTTTGTTGAATACAAAGCCATAGTCAGATAATTGAGATCTCATCCATAAGATTTGAGCACAACAGGATGACATGGCTATGTATTCAGCCTCTGTAGAGGAAATAGAAGTACTCATTTGCTTCTTTGAAGTCCAGCTCACAAGCTTATCACCCAAAAACAGAGGACCTCTAGACGTACTTCGACGTGTATCTTGACAACCTGCATGATCAGCATCTGCATAGGCCGTTAGTGACATACCGGTGTCCTTTGGGTACCAAAGACCCATATTGATGGATCCTTGGAGATACCGAAAGACCCGTTTAACTTCTTCAAGGTGCTTTTTAGTAGGCTTAGCCTGGTATCTAGCACACATTCAAACAGGGAACAAGATGTCTGGTCTACTAGCAGTGAGGTACATCAGGGATCCAATCATACTACGATATTTCGTTTGGTCAATCATGATCCCTGAGGGGTCCTCATCTAGTTTGGTTCGGTCAATCATGGGGGTGTCAACGGGGTGTCAACAGGGTCACTTGAATCAAATCCAAATTTCTTTAAGATCTCTGTTGCATATTTAGATTGATTTATGAAAATGCCTCCGGGACTTTGTGAAATTTGTAATCCCAAGAAAAATGACATTTGTCCCATCATTGACATTTGAAATTTTGAACTCATATCATTCGAAAAACGATCACATTCCATTGGGTCTGTCGAGGCAAAAATAATATCATCAACATAAATTTGAACATGAATTAAATGTTTGCCTGACTTCCTGGTGAACAATGTAGGATCAACTGCTCCTTTGCTGAATCCGGTTGATAGAAGAAACTTTGACAGTGTATCATACCATGCCCTTGGAGCTTGCTTTAAACCGTAAAGAGCCTTCTTCCAACGATAAACATGAGTAGGATGCTCTTGATTCACAAATCCTTCAGGTTGGCTGACGTAGACAACTTCTTTAAGATCTCCATTCAGAAATGCCGTCTTCACATCCATCTGATAAACTACCATGTTCTTACTAGCTGCATTAGCCAGAAAGATTCTGATTGCCTCGATTCGAGCAACTGGAGCAAAAGATTCTTCAAAGTCAATACCCTCCTCTTGACGGTATCCTTTAGCAACTAATCGAGCCTTGTTCTTCAACACATCACCATGCTCATCAAGTTTCACTTTGAAGATCCATTTAAGAGCAATAATCATAGCACAGTCTGGAGCAGGTACTAACTCCCATACATCAAGTCGATCAAACTCATGAATTTCATCTTGCATGGCATTGAACCAGCTATCTTCATTCATGGCGGTTTTAACATCTTTTGGTTCGATCTTAGATAGTACGGAGTTGAAGAAGCACCATAAGGCATCGGTTGCAAGTTGTTTCCGGGTTGATACAGGACGAGAGGGATTTCCAATGATGTTGTCTAATGGATGATCGTGAGTCCATTTTCTGAGGTGTTCATGTGGCAGTTGTTGAGGGACTGAGGTAGCTGAGTCGATGTCTCCTGAAGAAGATGGTTCTGATGATGATTCAGGAGCAAATATGTTTTCAAATGGAGCATCTTCAGGAGTAGCAAAGGGATTAACTTCATCATTGATGCCAGAAACATTTCCATGATGTACATTTGAAGAATGATGATTTGTTGATGAGACTGAAGGATCAGCAGCAGGTGCTTCTTGACTTAAAGATATTGAGACTGAGGGATTGACTTCATTCACAGGAATATGAGCATCCTCTGTTGTAGGGATCAACACCTCATTAGTAATTGAATCATACAGTTCATCAAACATAGGATCAAACAATTTCTTTAAATCATCTTCAGATGGAGGTACATATGGAGTTTCTTGAGACGAGTTTGGAACAAGGGATGAACCAATGGGACTGTTTTGAAGTGCGGGTCCTGAGCTGGAGTGTCCAGGAGCTATTTGACCGGTCAGCTCATCAAACGTAACGTGAATTGTTTCCATGATATTTCGGGTTCTTTTGTTGTAGATTCGGTATCCCTTTTTGTTTGAAGCATACCCTACAAATACTCCAATGTCTGCTTTAGCTCTAAGTTTGCCTAAGTCTTGTCCTTCATTAGTTGGATAACACAATGCACCAAACACACGAAGGAAAGAGAGATTAGGTTTTCTATTGTGGACAAGTTCATATGGAGTTTTTCCATGAACAGTGTGAATCAGAGAACGATTTTGTGTGTAGCATGCAGTGGCAATAGCTTCAGCCCAGAGAAACATTGGAACCTTTGAGTAAATCAGCATTGTTCTAGCGGCTTCTACAAGAGTTCGATTTCGTCTTTCAACTACACCGTTCTGTTGAGGAGTTCGAGGAACACTTCTTTGATGGCTGATTCCAATGCTTTCATAGAAGTCACTAAGTTGTTTGTTAACAAACTCAGTTCCATTGTCTGTTCGGATAATTCTGACTGTTTTGTTGAGTCGAACCTGCAACTGTTTGATGAGTTTGATGAGGATATCAGGAGTTTCATCCTTTGTCCTTAAGAACTTGACCCAGGTGAATCTAGAGTAATCATCAACCACAACCAACACATATTTCTTACCAAAGATGTTCTGCACTCTCATTGGTCCACACAAATCCATATGAAGGGTATGAAGAACTTCTGTAATTGAGATTGTAGGTTTGTGTTTGTGGGCAAACTTTTTGCTTTTACCCAATTGGCATGCTGAACAAAGATGATCCTTTTCATACTTTAGTCTAGGTAAACCTACAACTAAGTCCTTTCTGGAAAGATCATTGATGGTGCCGAAGTTCAAGTGATTGAGACGACGATGCCATAACCATGACTTTGTTTTTGAAGCCTTTGATAACAAGTAGATTGGAGAAGCCCTCATCATGTCATCGATAGAGATGGTGTAAAGATTTGAGCCACGAGTTCCTTTTAACAGTTCCTTACCATTAAGATCTCTAACAAAGCAGGTATGTTTTCTGAAGGCTACTTCTAGATCAGAATCACAGAATTGACCAACAGAGAACAGATTATGACCCAAACCTTCCACATAGTAAACTCTAGAGATGACACTATCACCAACAACGTAATCTCCATAACCCATTATAGCACCGAAATGATCATTACCGAATCTAACAGTCCCGATGAATTTGCTCACGAAGTTCATGAGCCGCGACCGGTCTCCAGTCATATGCTTGGAACAGCCTGAGTCCAGGTACCACAGAACGATTTGAACGATCTGCAGTTGAACACAGACAAGAATGGATAACTGGATAATTGGGATCCCCATGCAAGAATGGGTTCCATTTGGTTAGTTACAATGGTTGGAACACCCATATCAGAAATAGAAGCATTCATATCAGAAAGTGAGGCAATGGAATCATTGTGAATAGATGCAGTACTAGTGTCTGTATTAGCCCTGTTCACAGTGTGATCACTTCTTAAGGGAATAGTTATACCAGTAGGCATCCATTTTCTAGTGGGCATTATCTGATTAGTCTTATGACCAACAGGTATCCAATAAAAGCCTATTTTACTGAATGTTCTTCCTGTGGGTTTCCACTGTTTTCTAACTTTCTTTCGTTTTTGCCTTTTAGCCTTCTTAGCATGAATTTTAGCATTAACCATATTAACTGGACAATTAACATCATTAGGCAGAACATTAACACCACATTCATGATTAGAAACATAATTCAAGCAGACATCAGTACAAGGTTTGCAAATAGTATCGGAATTCGAATTAATTACAGTACGCCTATGGCTAATACTAGAATCAACACGATTCGTTTTATTCAATTCAAGCTTAAGGTTCCTAGATTGTTCTTCTACTCTCTTCCAGTGCACATTCTTAGCTTGAGAGGTCCTATCATTCCTTGTATTGTCTTGAGACTTTGACCTGCTCCGTTTAATGTCACTGATTACTCTTGTAGAGGGAATGGGAACATTAGTTGGTTTAACTACTCTTTGCATCACCTGTTTAGATGTGCTGGGATCTGAACTACATGCAGGTGCACTAAGGTTCACTTTCTTAAGACTAGAGGTACTGAGATTTGTACTCCTAGAAGGCACACTTGAGTTCTCTTTCTTAGCATTGACAGATCTGGAATCTGAACTACTTAAAGGCACACTGCGGTTCACATTCAAAACATTGGGAATCGAATGCATATCATACTTGGCATTAGGCATCGAGCATGGAATCAAAGGATTAACTCTCTCACCTAATAACTTTGGGCATATTGTGATCAAGCATTCTAAGATTTCTTGAGATCGTTTGGCATATAAGCATGCATGTCCAATTGCATTATCATGAGGTTTCTCTAGCTTATCCTCTTCAACAATCTCACGCAGACATTCTAAGCAATCCTTAAGAGATGAGAAGTATGTTTGAATAGCAAGTTTGTTGTTCCTTAGATGAGGAGGGACATATGTCACAGACAAAGCATATTTATTACAAGAGTGAACCTTTGATACACCATTCTCCCCATTGGTCATTGGCATTTTCCCTTTTACCTGACTCTTCAGATTCTCAATTTCCTTTTGCAATGAAGCTATTTGTTTATTATTTTTGTTACGAGTGACCTTAATTGATTCAAATAACTCATTGAAATGACGTTTAACCTTTTCATTTTCTTCTAGAAAACTTTCGTTTTCCTTTTGTAAAGCATTTACTAGGTTTTGAAGATGAAACGTTTGAGAATTCTGAGAATCTAAAGGAGGAGGCATTTGGGAGCCTGTCATATTGTTCGTTTGACCCTTTAATTGAGAGATTTGGGCTTTCAACTTTCTGATCGTGTTGCACTGAGCTTGAATCTGTTCATCACGTTTGTTAATTTGAAAAACTGCATCAAACTCTGGAGCATCTGATGATGTCTTGATATTTGAAGTTTTGACATTTTCTTTAAGATGTTGATATTTTAGTTGTAAATTAAAATGCTCAACTTCTAGTTTAGAAAAATGTTTAACCAAATTGTCGTGAACATCCAGTTCAATTTTCTCGTTTAGTTTAGAATTAGTTTTTTCAAGCTCAATGACACGATCATGGGAGACTTTCAGGGCAACAGATAGTTCATGAAATTTGGAAGCATTAATAGAACAATTTGAAGCAGTAAAAACATATCTTGAGCAACACATTCAGTAATAAGAGTCTCATTCAATGTATGCAAGTTCTTCCTCTCAATCTCATTATATTTTTGTGCACGCTCATAGTCACTAACTTCAACTATCATTGCATCAAATTCCTTTTCCATTCCCTTGATATCAGTTTCTATCCCCTTTTTAAGACTCTCAAAGTGATCTTTTAGAAGTTTAAAGAAAGGCATGACCTCAGTTAAATAACATTCTATCATTTGCTCAAAACCCCTTTCTCCTTCAGTTATACCAGTGGGTGTGATCCTTTTCTTGCAAGTTTTCTCAAAATCAACAAATAGTTGAAATATAACATATTGGCTAATTAAGGTCTTGCTTTTAGTGGCAATTGTTCTAGGAACAAGATGCATTGGTGTATTAGGAGGATACACAGTCGCTCTAGGCATTTTCCAAAGGGGAGGGTTTGTTTCAACAATATTTTCCGCTTTCTGCTTATCTAAATCCATTTTCCAGAAGACTTGTTCGGGAGTCAACAATGTCTGAGCCTTAAACTTGTTCAAGGAAATCCAGTTTTCCTTCTTGTAGTCATGAGGAGTGATAACTACCTTTTTCTCTTTGCATTTAGGATCATTTAGTTTCTTATTCATCTTTTCCCTAGTGATTTTATCTAGTTTCTTATCATCCTCTGTGCACTCAACGCAACTAGGTTTTTGTCTAGGTTTAAGAATCTCATTGCCATCATAGATCACACTTTGAGCTGCTTTAGCTATCTTTCCGTACTCGGGGTTGGGTTTATCTATAATGGGAACACTATGCTTATCGCTTAGAACTCTATGTTTAGTGACCATGTGAGCAGTCTGAATGGTGTTTCCTTGTATGTACAACTTGTTTTCAAGTTTGTTTTTCAAAGTTTTCAGATTAGAAAAGTCTCTCAAGAGTTTTGATTCCTTTGCATTAAATTCTTGCTTAAGCATTTTCACATTTTCTTGAAGTTCTTGTTTTTGCTTAGCTGTTTTTGAAAGTTTTTCTTGCAAGGAATTTAATTCTTGTTTCAATACTTCTTCTCTAAAATTATTTTTTCTAATGACTGTACGCACTTGGTCATCCATTTCCTGCTCATGAGTGGTCAACTCAAATTTTGCACGTTGTTCATAAATAGCAATACGTTCTTTATAGGCATTTAGTTCAGAAATTACAGAATCATCAGGGGCACATGCAGTGTATTCATCAAAAACATAGTCATTGTTGACTGCAGAAGATGCACCACTTGGTACAACTTCACTTTCACTTTGTTTCACATATTGATCATATGGGACAATGTCGGTATTACCCATATTTTCAATATTTGATTCAATAGTTTCAGTTGATAGTACTTTGTCATGCATCTTTTGCACATCAGCATCATCGTATAGTTTTTGTACCTCTGAGATGAGTTTGTCTTTGGAAGGGCCAGCTCGTGGTGAAGAAGAGACCTTGGGAGAAACCATTGGAGAAATGCTAGCCATAAAAATTGTGTGTGCCGTAGGTCCATCATCCACATCAGAGTCGTATGCATCACAATCAGCGACTTGAAAGGCATTCTGATGATTGTGACCTATCTCCTGAATAGGCTGCTCATCCACATCTACATCATAGGTCTTGGCATTGCCCTCAGCTAGAAACAGCAATTCCTCTTCATCCAAAGCAGCACCATTGTCCTGAGCTTGTACAAGCAGCATCTTATCTCTGAAGTAATCAGCATTCTGTGGACGCTTTGGAGATGTGCAGTTTCTTACAATGTGTCCCTCACCACCACAGTTTTAACATTTGATCGGCTTAGCTTGACCTTGGTTACCATTCCTTCCTCGATTCTGGTTGCCAACATAACCTCCACCAGCTCCAACTCTTCCCTGATCATACTGTCTTTCCTGAACTGGTTGCACCACGATCCTTCCATCTTTAACAGTAGCTTGATTGTGTGGGTTAGATGCTGTTCTGAGGTTGTTGTTGGTTTGTGGGAGAGAATTCATGTTTTGACTAATCAGAAGAGCTAGTTGATTAATGAAGTTACCCACGTGTGCATCAGCATCAGCTTGTTTGAACATAGGATCAGGAATGAGTTTGTGATTACCATTACCCAAGGGTATGACTTGTGAAGCTTTGGTTGTGACTCCAATGTTTGAGTAGAAGGCAGTTGAGTCATTAGACGAGCTTGTCTCTCCCTGGTTGGTTTTGAACTGATTGAGAATCAATTTTTCAAACATAGCATGTCTCTCATTCTGAAGGAGGAAGGCATAGAGTTGCTCATAGTTTGTATTCTTCAATCCTTTAGTGAGCTTCACAGCGGTGACAAACTTGTGCCATTCGGGATTCATGTTGTTCACAAATTTTGAGTTCAGCTGAATGTTAGGCATAGTCATTCTGATGTTCCTCATGTCATTCACCAACTTATGAAATCTCACATAGTACTCATAGACACTCTCATCTGGCTTCATCTTGAAGTGTTCAAATTTTTCATAGAGTTGTGATTCTCTGTCTTCCATAGTTAATTCTGAACCTGAGAGAAGCATCTTGACATTATCCCAAACTGCCTTTGCATCGGTGTTGTGATTGATCAGCTTGTAGATGTCTTTAGGAAGACCTTGAAGAACAATGTTAGAAGCCCTGATATCTGCATCGAATCTCTTTTTCCCCTTATCATCAAGCTCATCATACATTTTAGGTCTGTCCATTCCGTAAATAGGAGTTCCATCTTCATTAGTATCAAGTATGTCTCTAGTCGTCTCAACTCGATATGGTCCTTCATCAATGGATTTGAGAATGTTGACACCATTTTCCTTTCCAAGGCAGTACAATCTGATTCGTTGAGCCCAAGAATCGTAGTCAGTTCTGTCAAGCATGGGTGGACGAGTATCTGACCCAGCTGCTTGAACATCCTCGGCAACAGTGGAGATGATAGTAGGAACGTTGGTAGACATGTTAACAGATAATACGGGATTTTATAACTCTATGATTAAACCGAGAAATAGATTCTTTCACGGGATTTTACTAAATCAAGAGAAAACCGTAAACAATCACCCAAGTCGCTAGAAGATAATGCACCAAGTCGCTAACACCTAATTCTCTACACCACTAAGTCGCTAGAGTCCCAAGTCGCTAGACAAATGCAAGTCGCTAAAGTAGTAACTCGCTAAGCCTCAAGTCGCTAGCAAAATTTTGGCAGCAATTCGCTACTCAAGTCGCTAAAGATACAAGTCGCTAAAGAGCAACTCGCTACAGACCAAGTCGCTACTACCAAGTCGCTACCCGTAGTGGAGAGTCCACTACTTGTACTGTTAATCGCTAGATCTAAGTCGCTAGCTCCAAAACTGTAACTCGCCACGAAATTGCAAAGCAAGTCGCTACGAAGAATGAAGTCCGAATGTCAAGTCGCTAGCAAGAAAACCACAAAAACATCACTTTTCAATACAAAAACTACCAAACCACGATGATTCAAGCTTACCAAATCATAACCTAAACACTTGTGATGATTCTAAACATAAAAGTACACTCAAAATCCAAACTTTAACACTAGAAATCACCCAAATGATGCAAAAACCACTAAACTTTTTCAAACTCAAAAACCACCTAAAAACCACTAGAAATCCAAAGATGTGCAAGATATGATCTAACCTTGGCTCTTGATACCAATTGTTGGATATTAGTTTTCACATACACATCAAACCATAATAACAAGGTGGCGTATAAGTAGATTTCTAGAGAGAGAAAGTTAGAGGTTTAGGGAACTTTAGTGAGAGAAAGAAAATTCTTATTATGAGCTCCAACTCTCTACCTTGGAAGGTAGAGAGTATTTATAGTCTTACATAAATCGCCACACCACGGGCTGTGGATCAGGCATACAGTGGGTAAAGACCCGTCCGTCCTCCACGGTGTTACATAACTAAATACTACTTAACTAAAAAGAACTACGACTACGAGCTTTCTAACGATCACATATACTTGAGGTGACCGACTCTTTAATACCTGGAATTTCTAATTCCTAACAGAATGTTATGATTTATGTTTGGTTCTTTGGTTGTGTTGATTATGTGATTCTTGTGATGTGTTCTTGTCTTGTGAATGTTGTCTTGATACTTGTTTATTTCATATGAGAACTTGTGATAAAAGGATGTTTGGATTATTGTAGTGTTTGTTTGGAATATGTTGATAACATCATATTTGGTTGAATTGAAACTTGTTCTAGTTTATTGTTTTGGTAGATCATTGTTGAGTTTGATGTCGAATATATTCTTAACAGTGGTTAGTTCCAATTCATTAATCGACAACTGATTTTGGTCTTGTACTTTGTGACGATTGTGCAAGAGAATTAATAAACATAACAAGTAAAGGTTTAATTTGGATTAAGGCCGAAAGGAATCTTTTGAATATGTGTTCTCATTATCTTTCAAGTAAATGGAACTTCACAAATTAATAACATCAAAGTCTAAGGCCGAAAGGGATTCTTTGTTGTTGTTGGTATAAGGCTCATGACATGACCACTTGATTGAGGCTTATGCACATTTGATTATAAAACACTAAACTATTATTATAGGTTCTATCTTTGATAATATGTTTTCCAAACTAAACATCCTAATATCTTTGTGATCATTTGTCTAAACATGTATGTTCTTTGTGTGTTTGTTCTTAGTGGTTTGATCCATGACAATCATAACCACGATCTTGATACTTGCTTGTTCTTAAATTGCTTTTCTTGTTGGTTTGATATGTGACAATCATAACCATCAACTTGTTACTTGCTTAAACAAACAAACGACACTTGTAGTGCAACCAAGTCTCTTGGGACGATCCTGATTTACCATATACTATACAACAACTTGACTAGGGTATACTTGACCGAATGTGTTCCTAGTTAACCGGTTATTCTTGATTATAAATTTAAAACCCCGATGGTACCCATCAAGTTTTTGGCGCCGCTGCCGGGGATTTGGTTTTTGTTCTTAGGTGTTTGTTTGTTTGATTGTTTGTTTGAATGCTAAATTGCTTTTGCTCATGAATGATTGTTTCTTTGCTCTTGTTTGATTGCTCTTGATATTTGCTCATGATGTTTGCTTGAATGCTTGTCTTTTTCTTAAAATCTCTCATTTTCTCAAAATTGCTCAAATGATCTTTGCATCAAAATCAAGTTTTTGATGTTGGGATTTCGTTTCATGTGTTATAAAAATGCTCATTTCAAAGAGTGCTCTCTAAGTGAGCTAAAATCGTTTGCGAAAAAACCACCAAAACTGACCAGAATCATCTAACCGGATCGGTTGCCTTTGCAGCCGAACGGTTGGACCACCCAAACCACTCCAACCGATCGGTCACCACCCCGTAACCAATCCGGTTGGAGACTTCTGTCCAAAAAAAAATTTATTTTGTGTGTCTCTTGTTTCGTAAGTTTTATGTTTTATATGTTATATGATCTCTTGCATGTCTCTATGTTATTTGTTTTTGTTATTTTTGTTTATATTAGTTTCGTATTAATTTTGAATAAGACTATCTTGTTTTAGATTATCTTGTTTGATTTGTGTTACGTGACTAATTATGTGTGCTTGCATCTATGTGATTGTCTTTTTTTTTGTGATAGTGCTTCTATCTGTTTTAATTGTGTTCCTAACCTTTCGTGTTCTTATTTTACTTTATCAATAAATGGTTTAAAAAAAACCTTGTTAAAAAAAAAAAAATAGAAAATCTCATCCAACCGTTCGGTCACTCCCCGTAACCGATTCGGTTGGAAGGATTGGTCACAGTTGGTTCATCCCAACCGATCGGTCACTACCCGTAACCGGATCGGTTGGACCAATCGTAAAAAAAAAAAATTTTCAAAATTTTTTTTTGTTTGTGTGTGTTCGTGTTTAAATAAAATAAGTTTAAATGTCTTTTTATTTTTGAAAGAGTATCATTTATTTTATTCTACTTAATTTTGTTTTTTCATTTAAAATTTTTTTAAATTTTAGTACATTGTGAATAAATAAGTACTTGTTTTAAAAATAAAATTGTTTCGAACTTTGTGGGTATGTTCACTGGAAACCCTCACGAGACTATAACTCGTCCACTCGGGCCACCATGGGGTTTAAACGCTTGTTGCATACGCTAAATGCAACCGTGATGCCTACGAAAGTGAGTTTTAGAATTTTACGCGTTTTTTGTAGTTTAGTTTATTTTTGCAGATTTAATAAGCTCTTGGCGGAAGGATTGATTGGATTATTGGTGACTTTACTTTATTGATTGGACATGTTTGGAAGAGAAATTGATTGATCTCACACGCTTATGCTAGCGTTTGCTTAGCATCTTATCATTTGGAGTTCGATCATGATTTCTATGGCCCGGAGGGTTTCGTTTCTCTTAGACTTATAATATCATTTTTCCCTATCTTACATGCTTTGAACTTTTCACAATTGCTTTATTTTGTTTCTTTGTTATTTTTCCTTTGTTTGCTTGTTTGGTAAATTATTTTATAAATTGACTTCTTTAAGTACCTCGAAAGTAAGGCTCACCCATTGTAAACAAACTGTGTGAGAGGTATAAGGCGGGTCTCCCTGATTCCCTAAAGAAGTTTGGTTTTTAATATGCTTCGCGCTGACCTGCTTCTCCGCTTCTTTGTGCGTTTCAATAGAGCTACCGAGAACTCGTGGGACAAGAATAAGTCACGTTTGTTTTTTTGTTTTTTTTTTTTTTAAAAAGAATAAAAAAAGTCATATCTAGTTTTTTTTATAGTAGTAATAATAATAGCAATATTTTTATAGTCGTTAACTTATTTTTTTTGTGTGTGCCTAACTTAAGTGTGGGGGGGAAATATTTTTGCGAAAAGCGAAACTAGTTTTTAGAATTTTTATATTTTTGGGCCAATTTTAAAATTTTGTGAACTTGTTTGCCCTCATGATCTAGTTGTTTTCACGCGTATAGGATAATATATTAGAATAACTGGATCAATCCACTGGTGAATTCGGTAATTTTTAAAAAATTTGAGATGTGTTCCGATTAATATTGCAATCCATTCTGGGATCGATGACATCTGCTAGCACATTTTATAGCCCTTCCACTAAATTGTGAGGATTTGAGCTTGTTTCATATATAGCATACATCTTTTATGCTTGAATCTTTTGCTATGAGTGTGCCGGTGATTTTATTTATTCTAGAACTTGTACTTGTAAATTATTACCAGACCGCAGTAAGATCACATTCGTGTGATATAAGTGTATATGCGTGATAAAGAGGCAACTTTAAGAATAAACCAAATGGCCTTCCACTTACATTTAATGATATATTGGCTAACCACATCGGTTAGTTAACCACCCATATGGACCCATTTGTTAGAGCTCATTTTTAGCGCTAGATACCCTTAGTACACCCTTTGACCCATTCTTTTCAATTTTGTTAAATCCAGAAAAATACAAAAATATTTTACATTTTAAACCTTAGCCTACCCCTTGTCAATGTCTAAATGGTTGGTTTCTAGTTGCTTGGTATGTTGGATTGTTTTTGATGATTATTAGTTAGCCACACTTTGCCATTCGTGTGTGCCATTCCGACAAAGACGAAGGTTGCAGCTTCTTATTTGTATTTTTGTGGGGTATGCTTATACGAAGTGTGGGGGAAGATGTGATGTATGTGAAAAAAAAAAGAATAAGTCATAAAAAAAAATCGAAAAAAAAATATATGTGATGACAGTGTGCTATATTATTATGAAGATGAAGTATGTTTGAGATATCGATTAGCCAATGTGCTAAGACGTGATATATGTATTTGGTGATCGATATGTGAAGATTGTAACTATAATCATTTTCGGGTTTGCGGTTTGTTCGTGACTAGCAACATGGGTATTAGACTTGACTTTATCCTTATTTTTCTGTTAACACCAATTTCATAAATATTCCCATGCCTTATCCCTTCCCTTTTGGCTTTGTGAAAATATGAAGTGCATGAATATTTTTAGTGACCATCTGGTTCTTGAAGGATCGAATGATGCGCCAGCGATCTAGTGAATATTTTTGGTGACCATCCGTTATGCGAATAACGTGCCAGCGATCCAAGGTAGACTCTAGTGACCATCCGTTGTTTGACTTAATCAAGAATTCATGCCAACGATCTATTATATTCTTGTACGTAATGTTTGAACATAAGCCTAGATAAACCCTTTTAGCCTAACCCGAATAAAAGCCCTCTTTAGATGTTTACACTTGGTGCTTACGCCACGTCGGTGGAGTTTTGTTTCTTGTACAAGCCTATGGTAATATTTAGATCATGACTGAGCAATATGAGTGTACTATTCCTTAATACTATTCATCACTAAATAAATTGAGTGTTGAGTGAATTATATATCCATTCCTTTTCGTGAGGTGCTTACCATGTTATCAAGCAAGAGAATCCATGTGGTATTGTCAAACATCTCATTTTTTAACTTAAAGCTTAAAACGATGAATCTTATATCGTACTTGTACTTGGTAGATTTGTAACGCATTTTTCTAATCATATTTCATGCACCATGTGGGATTTATTTTTCTTAATTTCTAGATTTTCTTGAGGGCAAGCAAAACCTTAAGTGTGGGGGAGTTTGCGCTCATTTTTCGCTTATTTTGAGTCTATTTAAAAATAAAATATAAAAAAATAAAAAATAAAACCCCAAAAAATATTCTAATTTTTTATTTTTTTTTCTTTTCATTTTGTCATTTAGGTATGTAGTTTGATTTTTCTTTTCTTAGATTTGCTTGAGGGCAAGCAAAGTTTAAGTGTGGGGGAATTTGATAACGCTCAAATTGTGCATGTTTTAGTAGCGTTATTCGTGCTAGTTCATTTGTAGCCAAGTACAGGAAAGTGGAGAAAAAGACAGAAAAAGAAGTAAAATACGAAGATTTCTCCACGTACGAAGAATTCCCGACAAAAGAAAGACTTGTGGAGTATATTCAAGAAGGTAAAGTCATCAAGTTAGTGGTCCAAAGACTCAAGAATGAAGTTCAAGAAGGAAAATGAGAAAGAAATGAAGAAAAGAAGCTTAAACGAAGAAATATTGGAAGCCTCGTTGTTCCCGACACACCTTCACCATTTTGGCCATAACTTTTGCATACAGACTCCGTTTGACCCCCGGTTCGCGGCCACGGAAAGCTAAGAGAAAGATCTACAACTTTCGTGCTTATGATTATTTGTCAATTTGCTCCAACCGTTCGGACGGGCCCCGCAACCGAAACGGTTACAGCAATGTCAAGAAGACCAACCGAAATGGTTGGAGCCCAACCGAATCGGTTGGGAAGCCCTGGACAGCCATTTCTTCACTATTAAGACTCCAAACTTGTTCCAAACGATTCTAGGTCCTTCCTACATGTATTCTAGTCCCTTCTAAGCTCCTTGGAGGCCAAGTTCTGCATTGAATACTCCTAGCCTTGGAATTAGTATAAATAGAGGCCTTTGCAACCTCATTTCATCATCCCTTCTCCATCCTTCTCATCCTTTTCACCCACCACTCCATCTCTAGGTGTGAAATTCAATCCTCCACCCTTAAGGAAGAATTTCCACCTAAAACAACATCCCTCTCTCAACTTACCTTCACCAAAGGTGTGAAATTCGATCCTCCACCCTTAAGGACGAATTTCCACCAACTATCCTATCCGAACTTGTGTGTAATTCTTGCCTCCACCCTTAAGGACGAATTTCCACCAACCTATCTCTCTCAAAAGACCACAAACCTCTGCCATTTCCAGAAGTATGCTTGGTTAGAAGTTGTAGTTGATTGGAGGCTTGAAGGAGTGCTATAATCCTTCACCCTTACCTAATGTAATCTTACTTTGGGTAAATCCTTGTTACTTTTATGATGTTGAATGTTATGATTTATGTTTGGTTCTTTGCTTGTGTTGATTATGTGATTCTTGTGATGTGTTCTTGTCTTGTGAATGTTGTCTTGATACTTGTTTATTTCATATGAGAACTTGTGATAAAAGGATGTTCGGATTATTGTAGTGTGTGTTTGGAATATGTTCATAACATCATATTTGGTTGAATTGAAACTTGTTCTAGTTTATTGTTTTGGTTGATCATTGTTGAGTTTGATGTCGAATATATACTTAACAATGGTTAGTTCCAATTCATTAATCGAAAAATGATTTTGGTCTTGTACTTTGTGACGATTGTGCAAGAGAATTAATAAACATAACAAGTAAAGGTTTAATTTGGATTAAGGCCGAAAGGAATCGTTTGAATATGTGTTCTCATTATCTTTCAAGTAAATGGAACTTCACAAATTTAATAACATCAAAGTCTAAGGCCGAAAGGGATTCTTTGTTGTTGTTGGTATAAGGCTCATGACATGACCACTTGATTGAGGCTTATGCACATTTGATTATAAAACACTAAACTATTATTATAGGTTCTATCTTTGATAATATGTTTTCCAAACTAAACATCCTAATATCCTTGTGATCATTTGTCTAAACATGTATGTTCTTTGTGTGCTTGTTCTTAGTGGTTTGATCCGTGACAATCATAACCACGATCTTGATACTTGCTTGTTCTTAAATTGCTTTTCTTGTTAGTTTGATATGTGACAATCATAACCATCAACTTGTTACTTGCTTAAACAAACAAACGACACTTGTAGTGCAACCAAGTCTCTTGGGACGATCTTGATTTACCATATACTATACAACAACTTGACTAGGGTATACTTGAACGAATGTGTTCCTAGTTAACCGGTAATTCTTGATTATAAATTTAAAACCCCGATGGAACCCATCAAGTTTTTGGCACCGCTGCCGGGGATTTGGTTTTTGTTCTTAGGTGTTTGTTTGTTTGATTGTTTGTTTGAATGGTAAATTGCTTTTGCTCATGAATGATTGTTTCTTTGCTCTTGTTTGATTGCTCTTGATGTTTGCTCATGATGTTTGCTTGAATGCTTGTCTTTTTCTTAAAATCTCTCATTTTCTCAAAATTGCTCAAATGATCTTTGCATCAAAATCAAGTTTTTGATGTTGGGATTTCGTTTCATGTGTTATAAAAATGCTCATTTCAAAGATTGCTCTCTAAGTGTGCTAAAATCGTTTGCGAAAAAACCACCAAAACTGACCAGAATCATCTTGTAGAATATTAGTTTTCACATACACATCAAACCATAACACAAAGTGGCGTATGAATGGAATTCTAGAGAGAGAAAGTTAGAGGTTTAGGGAACTTAGTGAGAGAAAGTGAAAGATATTATTATGAGCTCCAACTCTCTACCTTTGGAGGTAGAGAGTATTTATAGTCTTACATAAAACGCCACACAACGGGCTGTGGATCAGGCATATAGTGGGTAAAGACATGTCCGTCCTCCACGGTGTTACTAAACTAAATACTACTTAACTTAAAAGAACTACGACTACGAGCTTTCTAACGATTACATATACTTGAGGTGACCGACTCTTTTATACCTGGAATTTCTAATTCCTAACACATCTAACCGGATCGGTTGCCTTTGCAGCCGAACGGTTGGACCACCCAAACTACTCCAACCGAACGGTCACCACCCCGTAGCCAATCCGGTTGGAGACTTCTGTCCAAAAAAAAATTATTTTGTGTGTCTCTTGTTTCGTAAGTTTTATGTTTTATATGTTATATGATCTCTTGCATGTCTCTATGTTATTTCTTTTTGTTATTTTTGTTTATATTAGTTTCGTATTAATTTTGAATAAGACTATCTTGTTTTAGATTATCTTGTTTGATTTGTGTTACGTGACTAATTATGTGTGCTTGCGTCTATGTGATTGTCTTTTTTTTTTGTGATAGTGCTTCTATCTGTTTTAAGTGTCGTTTTATGTTCTTTATGTTACTCTAGATAATAAATGTGTTTATATTTTTTATTTAATTGTGTTCCTAACCTTTCGTGTTCTTATTTTACTTTATCAATAAATGGTTTAAAAAAAACCTTGTTAAAAAAAAAAAAGAAAAAAAGAAAATCTCTTCCAACCGTTCGGTCACTCCCCGTAACCGATTCGGTTGGAAGGATTGGTCACAGTTGGTTCATCCCAACCGATCGGTCACTACCCGTAACCGGATCGGTTAGACCAATCGTAAAAAAAAAATATTTTTCAAATTTTGTTTTTGTTTTTGTGTGTTCGTGTTTAGATAAAATAAGTTTAAATGTCTTTTTATTTTTGAAAGAGTATCATTTCTTTTATTCTACTTAATTTTGTTTTTTCATTTTAATTTTTTTTTAATTTTAGTACATTGTGAATAAATAAGTACTTGTTTTAAAAATAAAATTGTTTCGAACTTTGTGGGTATGTTCACTGGAAACCCTCACGAGACTATAACTCGTCCACTCGGGCCACCGTGGGGTTTAAACGCTTGTTGCATACGCTAAATGCAACCGTGATGCCTACGAAAGTGAGTTTTAGAATTTCACGTGTTTTTTGTAGTTTAGTTTATTTTTGCAGATTTAATAAGCTCTTGGCGGAAGGATTGATTGGATTATTGGTGACTTTACTTTATTGATTGGACATGTTTGGAAGAGAAATTGATTGATCTCACACGCTTATGCTAGCGTTTGCTTAGCATCTTATCATTTGGAGTTCAATCATGATTTCTTTGGCCCGGAAGGTTTCGTTTCTCTTAGACTTATAATATCATTTTTCCCTATCTTACATGCTTTGAACTTTTCACAATTGCTTTATTTTGTTTCTTTGTTATTTATCCTTTGTTTGCTTGTTTGGTAAATTATTTTATAAATTGACTTCTTTAAGTACCTCGAAAGTAAGGCTCACCCATTGTAAACAAACTGTGTGAGAGGTATAAGGCGGGTCTCCCTGATTCCCTAAAGAAGTTTGGTTTTTAATATGTTTCGCGCTGACCTGCTTCTCCGCTTCTTTGTGCGTTTCAATAGAGCTACCGAGAACTCGTGGGACAAGAATAAGTCACGTTTGTTTTTTTGTTTTTTTTAAAAGAATAAAAAAAGTCATATCTAGTTTTTTTTTTTATAGTAGTAATAATAATAGCAATATTTTTATAGTCGTTAAGTTATTTTTTTTGTGTGTGCCTAACTTAAGTGTGGGGGGGAAATATTTTTGCGAAAAGCGAAACTAGTTTTTAGAATTTTTATATTTTTGGGCCAATTTTAAAATTTTGTGAACTTGTTTGCCCTCATGATCTAGTTGTTTTCACGCGTATATGATTATATATTAGAATAACTGGATCAATCCACTGGTGAATTCGGTAATTTTTAAAAAATTTGAGATGTGTCCCGATTAATATTGCAATCCATTCTGGGATCGATGACATCTGCTAGCACATTTTATAGCCCTTCCACTAAATTGTGAGGATTTGAGCCTGTTTCATATATAGCATACGTCTTTTATGCTTGAATCTTTTGCTATGAGTGTGCCGGTGATTTTATTTATTCTAGAACTTGTACTTGCAAATCATTACCAGACCGCAGTAAGATCACATTCGTGTGATATAAGTGTATATGCGTGATAAAGAGGCAACTTTAAGAATAAACCAAATGGCCTTCCACTTACATTTAATGATATATTAGCTAACCACATCGGTTAGTTAACCACCCATATGGACCCATTTGTTAGCGCTCATTTTTAGCGCTAGATATCCTTAGTACACCCTTTGACCCATTCTTTTCAATTTTGTTAAATCCAGAAAAATACAAAAATATTTTACATTTTAAACCTTAGCCTACCCCTTGTCAATGTCTAAATGGTTGGTTGGTAGTTGCTTGGTATGTTGGATTGTTTTTGATGATTATTAGTTAGCCACACTTTGCCATTCGTGTGTGCCATTCCGACAAAGACGAAGACTGCAACTTCTTATTTGTATTTTTGTGGTGTATGCTTATACGAAGTGTGGGGGAAGATGTGATGTATGTGAAAAAAAAAAGAATAAGTCATCAAAAAAAATGGAAAAAAAAAATATATGTGATGACAGTGTGCTATATTATTATGAAGATGAAGGAAGATGAAGTATGTTTGAGATATCGATTAGCCAATGTGTGCTAAGACGTGATATATGTATTTGGTGATCGATATGTGAAGATTGTAACTATAATCATTTTCGGGTTTGCGGTTTGTTCGTGACTAGCAACATGGGTATTAGACTTGACTTTATCCTTATTTTTCTTTTAACACCAATTTCATAAATATTCCCATGCCTTATCCCTTCCCTTTTGGCTTTGTGAAAATATGAAGTGCATGAATATTTTTAGTGACCATCGGGTTCTTGAAGGATCGAATGATGCGCCAGCGATCTAGTGAATATTTTTGGTGACCATCCGTTATGCGAATAACGCGCCAACGATCCAAGGTAGACTCTAGTGACCATCCATTGTTTGACTTAATCAAGAATTCGTGCCAACGATCTATTATATTCTTGTACGTAATGTTTGAACATAAGCCTAGATAAACCCTTTTAGCCTAACCCGAATAAAAGCCCTCTTTAGATGTTTACACTTGGTGCTTACGCCACGTCGGTGGAGTTTTGTTTCTTGTACAAGCCTATGGTAATATTTAGATCATGACTGAGCAATATGAGTGTACTATTCCTTAATAATATTCATCACTAAATAAATTGAGTGTTGAGTGAATTATATATCCATTCCTTTTCGTGAGGTGCTTAGCCATGTTATCAAGCAAGAGAATCCATGTGGTATTGTCAAACATCTCAGTTTTTAACTTAAAGCTTAAAACGATGAATCTTATCTCGTACTTGTACTTGGTAGATTTGCATCGCATTTTTCTAATCATATTTCATGCACCATGTGGGATTTATTTTTCTTAATTTCTAGATTTTCTTGAGGGCAAGCAAAACCTTAAGTGTGGGGGAGTTTGCGCTCATTTTTCGCTTATTTTGAGTCTATTTTAAAAAAAAAAAAAAAAAAAAAAAAAAAAAAAAAAAAAAAAAAAAAACCCAAAAAATATTCTAATTTTTAAATTTTTTTTTTATTTTCGTTTTGTCATTTAGGTATGTAGTTTGATTTTTCTTTTCTTAGATTTGCTTGAGGGCAAGCAAAGTTTAAGTGTGGAGGAATTTGATAACGCTAAAATTGTGCATGTTTTTAGTAGCGTTATCCGTGCTTTTATGTGTGTTATTTGGCTATAATCATACAATTTTGTTACTTAATTCGTAAAAAAGTGTGTTTGCTAGTTCATTTGTAGCCAAGTACAGGAAAGTGGAGAAAAAGACAGAAAAAGAAGTAAAATACGAAGATTTCTCCACGTACGAAGAATTCCCGACAAAAGAAAGGCTTGTGGAGTATATTCGAGAAGGTAAAGTCATCAAGTTAGTGGTCAAAAGACTCAAGAATGAAGTTCAAGAAACAAAATGAGAAAGAAATGAAGAAAAGAAGCTTAAACGAAGAAATATTGGAAGCCTCGTTGTTCCCGACACACCTTCACCATTTTGGCCATAACTTTTGCATACAGACTCCGTTTGACCCCCGGTTCGCGGCCACGGAAAGCTAAGAGAAAGATCTACAACTTTCATGCTTATGATTATTTGTCAATTTGATCCAACCGTTCGGTCAGGCCCCGCAACCGAAACGGTTGTAGCAATGTCAAGAAGACCAACCGAAACGGTTGGAGCCCAACCGAATCGGTTGGGAAGCCCTGGACAGCCATTTCTTCACTATTAAGACTCCAAACTTGTTACAAACGATTCTAGGTCCTTCCTACATGTATTCTAGTCCCTTCTAAGCTCCTTGGAGGCCAAGTTCTGCATTGAATACCCCTGGCCTTGGAAGTAGTATAAATAGAGGCCTTTACAACCTCATTTCATCATCCCTTCTCCATCCTTCTCATCCCTTTCACCCACCACCACATCTCTAGGTGTGAAATTCAATCCTCCACCCTTAAGGACGAATTTCCACCTAAAACAACATCCCTCTCTCAACTTACCTTCACCTAAGGTGTGAAATTCGATCCTCCACCCTTAAGGATGAATTTCCACCAACTATCCTATCCCAACTTGTGTGTAATTCTTGCCTCCACCCTTAAGGACGAATTTCCACCAACCTATCTCTCCCAAAAGACCACAAACCGCTGCCATTTCCAGAAGTATGCTTGGTTAGAAGTTGTAGTTGATTGGAGGCTTGAAGGAGTGCTATAATCCTTCACCCTTACCTAATGTAATCTTACTTTGGGTAAATCCTTGTTACTTTTATGATGTTGAATGTTATGATTTATGTTTGGTTCTTTGGTTGTGTTGATTATGTGATTCTTGTGATGTGTTCTTGTCTTGTAAATGTTGTCTTGATACTTGTTTATTTCATATGAGAACTTGTGATAAAAGGATGTTTGGATTATTGTAGTGTTTGTTTGGAATATGTTGATAACATCATATTTGCTTGAATTGAAACTTGTTCTAGTTTATTGTTTTGGTTGATCATTGTTGAGTTTGATGTCGAATATATTCTTAACAATGGTTAGTTCTAATTCATTAATCGACAAATGATTTCGGTCTTGTACTTTGTGACGATTGTGCAAGAGAATTAATAAACATAACAAGTAAAGGTTTAATTTGGATTAAGGCCGAAAGGAATCTTTTGAATATGTGTTCTCATTATCTTTCAAGTAAATGGAACTTCACAAATTAATAACATCAAAGTCTAAGGCCGAAAGGGATTCTTTGTTGTTGTTGGTATTAGGCTCATGACATGACCACTTGATTGAGGCTTATGCATATTTGATTTATAAAACACTAAACTATTATTATAGGTTCTATCTTTGATAATATGTTTTCCAAACTAAACATCCTAATATCCTTGTGATCATTTGTCTAAACATGTATGTTCTTTGTGTGCTTGTTCTTAGTGGTTTGATCCGTGACAATCATAACCACGATCTTGATACTTTCTTGTTCTTAAATTGCTTTTCTTGTTGGTTTGATATGTGACAATCATAACCATCAACTTGTTACTTGCTTAAACAAACAAATGACACTTGTAGTGCAACCAAGTCTCTTGGGCCGATCTTGATTTACCATATACTATACTACAACTTGACTAGGGTATACTTGCCCGAATGTGTTCCTAGTTAACCGGTAATTCTTGATTATAAATTTAAAACCCCGATGGAACCCATCACTTGTCGTTCAACAATAAGAACACAAGTGATACATTATCGTGTCCTTCACAGATCTTAGCAATCTGTCGAGAACATTTATGAGAGGTTCACAACTGTGATCCTCAGTGATTGAATGGAAACTCCTGCCAGGGTCAACATCAAACAGCCCTGACAGCAGGTCACTTCGGTAACTCCTTGTGGGTTATGCTTAGTGTGTCTCAAACGGTCTACAGTCGTGGGGTGATGCTTCGGTGTACCTCAGCGACTCACCTGAACTGTAGGTGTACTTCGGTACATCGCGCTATCTCACTTGTGGGAATCCAGTTCAGGAACAGCCTTTGTGAGAATTAGAGTCGTGTTTTCACACTATGTTGTTAACACACTCGAAGTTCAAACTTGTAAGCGCTGGATTATTTTTAACCCATGTTTTATGTTTTCTTCTTATGGATGCTCGCGGATGGAAAAGATCGTGCAGATTCTTCACATGCTCATACCAACAACAACACTAATTGTAGTTCTCTCAAAAGGCAACACAAAGTCATAATGATTCTTCGTCAAAGTCAAAGAATCTACAAAGTTTAAAGACTAAGAGAACTACATCAACACTGAAATCCAACGATAAAGAGTGTGTGAGCATGTTGGAGAAAGACGTGGAGACACTGGAGCAACGAAGCGGACCAGATACAGATAACTAAAACATACTATCACTACCACCACAAAGAACAAAGATCAAAGAACAAAGATAATGAAGACGTCAAAGCTAAAAAACTTCAAAGTAAACAAGATCCCTACACTGGGGAGATTGTTCGAATCAAGATACTTCTTCTCACAAGAAAGAAGAATGTCAGAAGACGTCAAAGCTTCTATTACATCAGCACCTACAACGTTATTACTCATATCATTAATCACCAACACTTAGGGGGAGATTGTTGGAATCACTCCTAAACTTGATTACAAGCGTTAGTAATTAATATGTAATAGTTAGCTTAATTAGGCCTTTATGTTTGTTATTATGCTAAGGCTTATGTAGAAGGCCCATAAGCCTTGGCCCAAGCCTAATAAGGAAAGGAAGGGACTAGGAGTGTTGCCCTAGATCCCTCTCCTATATATAGCCTTGTAAACCTTCATTTGAAGTTTGGTTGTTCACTTTTCATCTTACACTTATGCTTATCCTTTCTATTTCATATTAACGTGTGTGTGTAAGGTGTTCATCCGATCCTTCTTACCTTATTTCTTATATTGATGCTTGTGTTACAAACATGGTGACCTAACACATATGAAGATTTAGCTGATGAAAATGAACCCGAGGATGACCAGGACGAAGATCCGGAAGAAGATCCGGAAGAAGATGAAAATATTATCTTAAATGATGATGATGATGAAATGGAAGTGATTTCCGATGATGACGAAGAAGAGGAAGAACCTCTTCAAGCGGATGTCATACTCAACGGATCTCCACCTCCACCATCACCAGCGTTACCATCTACTCCAACAAACTCTGAAATTCATGTTTCGGTTACTCCCGATACTTGGGGAAGGCCTTATATCATTGGGGGCCTTCCTCTACCTACGAAGTTGGAGGACCATCTAATACTTTTCCAAACTTCCCAAGGTACGAAATGGGATGCCTGAGACAAGATGTCACGACACTTCAAAATCATGGCCACTTTCTGTCAAGGGCAATGCATCATCGTGAAACGGAGATCTCTTCAATAAGAGTTGAAACCGTTAATGCTCGAAAACGAATTGATCTGACAATCTTGGATATGAGTGATATCCGAGATGGCCTTACACGTGTGGAAGACATTGTCTTGGGTCCTATAACCGGTTTTCCAGTGCTCAAGAACAAATTCACCCGTATGGATAGAGCACAAAATGAAGAAGGTGAGCAGATTAAAGAGTTGAAACGCCGCGTAGCTTCAGCGGAAACGAAGTTAGAAATTGCTCAAACCGACCGATATAGGCTCGATATCGACCTCTATAACTTACGAGCAGAAATGCGGGTCATGTTTCAAGAACTAAGGGGCTCTAGGGAGTTTCGCCGTAATGACGCCATTGATGTGTTGGCTGCTCACGGGAATAACAATCAGCCCGAGCCGCATCAATCTCCGGACTCTTGAAAGACTAGTGGTGTTATAATAGTTAAAAGACTTAGTAGATTATATAATAGCTAGTAAACAATGTAATTGCTGACTGATAGTTTCGTCAGTAAATTTCGAAGAAACCTGTCATGGGTTTCGATTTTGTAACTCCGATATAACTGATTAACTATATATGAATGTAACTTTTGTTGTATAAATCTATCTCGTCTTGTGATTTAATTTCCAACGTTGTCTTCTATCATTTCTAATCGTGTTTATTATTCAACATCATACTTATACCACATCTCTTGTTTAATTGATAGAATCATGCCACCAAAAACGAAAAGCCAAGCTGCTATTGATAAAATGGTTGCCGATAAAGTGGCTGACGCACTTAGAGCTGAGCGGGCAACTGCAGCTACAAATGCCGCCACGACCGCTCAGGCTGCTGAAGCCGTAAAAACTGCCGCTGTTGCCGAGGCACTTGCAACCGCTAGGGCCGCTGCAACTAATGTTGGAGCGAGAGGTTCTAATGCTACGGGACCAGCTATTGGTGCCGAAAGAATAAATGTCGAACCAATGCCAAGGGGCTGCTCATACAGCGAATTCATGAAATGCCAACCTACAAATTTTAAAGGCATTGAAGGAGCTGTATGGTTAACCCGATGGTTTGAGAGATCTGAATCTGTATTCCTGATCAGCAACACCACTGAAGACTGCAAGGTCAAATACGCCACCAGTACTTTAATGGATGAAGCATTATCCTGGTGGAATTCTGTAGTTCAACCAATTGGCATTGCAAATGCCTACAAAATTTCCTGGGTCAAACTCAAAACAATGATGATCAAACAATATTGTCCTCGTAACGAGGTACAGAAGTTGGAAATTGAATTCTGGAACCACATAGTTAAGGGCACAGATATCACCACATACAATCGTCGATTCAATGAATTGGCAATCTTATGCCCAAAAATGGTTCCAACCAATGAGAAGTTACTGGAGAGGTACATGTGGGGACTTCCACAACCTATACAGGGAAATGTGACCTCATTTGATCCAAAAATGATAGATGATGTAATGGGATGGCTCGTAGACTGATGGATCAAGCGGTTAGAGCAGGAACTGTTCTGATTCATGACATTAACCTCAACCGCAACAATAACAATAACAACCATCCCAATAACAATACCCACAACAACAACAAGAGAAGGTGGAATGATAGCCGAAGGGGTAACAACAACAATCCCAACCAACAAAACCAAAACACAAACCACCACAACCAGCAAAACCGTAGGCAAGAAAATTCCAGAGATACTGTTGCTACTGCTGTTGCACCAGCTGAAGGAGGAGATTATCAAGGAAATGCTCCTTTGTGTTATAGATGCAAATTACATCATGAAGGCCCTTGCACCGTTAGATACAAGAATTGTCAAAAGACAGGGCATCAAACCAAGGACTGCAGAGGGAAGGGGCCTGCTACTGGTGCCAACACCCAACCAGTATTGACTTGTTTTGGGTGTGGAGAACGTGGACACATCAAGAGACAATGTCCCCGAAACAATGGTCAAGAAGAAGGAGTAGCTCGTGGTAGAGCGTATGTATTGGGTGATAAAGATGCACAGCAGGATCCGAATGTGGTTATGGGTACGTTTCTACTCAATAACCATTATGCTAAAATCTTATTTGATTCGGGTGCTGATAAAAGTTTTATATCTACTGCATTTGCATCTTTACTTGATATTGCACCCACTACATTAGACACCGCCTTTACCATTGAGTTAGCAAATGGGATTCTTGTAACCACCAACATTGTACTTCGAAACTGTACACTAAACTTGTTAGGTCATCCATTCAAAATAGACCTCATGCCAATAGAACTCGGAAGTTTCAACGTTATAATTGGTATGGAATGGTTATTGCAACGAAATGCAAATATCATCTGTGGCGAGAAAGTTGTACATATTCCCATCGATAATGAAACCTTGGTTATCCGAGGAGATCGAAGTGGAACTCGCCTGAACATCATTTCTTGTATTAAAACTCAAAAATACATCAAGAAGGGATGTTATGTCTTCTTAGCCCACGCAACGGAGAAAAAGTTAGAGGAGAAGCAACTCGAAGATGTACCTATTGTACATGATTATCCTGAAGTCTTTTCTGAAGACTTACTCGGACTTCCACCACCTAGACAAGTGGAGTTCCAAATCGAATTGGTGCCAGGTGCCGTACTAGTTGCTCGAGCACCCTATCGCTTAGCCCCTTCGGAATTGCAAGAGTTATCTAACCAATTGCAAGAACTTACGGATAAAGGTTTTATTCGACCAAGTTCATCACCATGGGGAGCTCCAGTCCTATTCATTAAAAAGAAGGAGGATCCTTCAGAATGTGTATTGATTACATGGAGTTAAATAAACTAACTGTAAATAACCGATACCCACTTCCATGAATCGATGATCTTTTCGATCAACTCCAAGGTTCAAGCGTATACTCCAAGATCGATTTGCTATCAGGATATCACCAACTTAGATTTAGAGAAGAGGATATTCTGAAAACGGCATTCAGGACTCGATATGGTCACTATGAGTTTCAAGTTATGCCATTTGGTTTAACTAATGCTCCAGCAGTATTCATGGATCTCATGAATCGAGTGTGTAGACCATATTTGGATAAGTTTGTGATTGTGTTCATAGATGATATTCTAATTTACTCTAAGAGTAAAGAAGAACATGAAAGACATCTCAAGCTGATCCTAGAGTTACTCAAGAATGAGAAATTGTACGCTAAATTCTCAAAATGTAAATTTTGGATCTCAAGTGTACAATTCTTAGGCCACGTAATTGATAGTCATGGAATTCATGTGGATCCCGCCAAGATATAGTCCATAAAGACTTGGGCTGCCCCTACAAATTGACTCAAAAGAATGTGAAATTCGTTTGGGGCGAAAAAGAAGAAGAAGCATTTCAATTTCTAAAAGAGAAATTATGCAGTGCACCTATCTTAGCGTTACCTGAAGGCAACGAAGACTTTGTTGTGTACTGTGATGCTTCGTATAAAGGTTTGTGAGCAGTGTTAATGCAAAGACAGAAGGTGATAGCTTACGCCTCACGACAACTTAAAAAGCACGAGAAGAACTACACCACTCATGACTTAGAGTTAGGGTCAGTCGTTTTTGCTCTTCGAATCTGGAGACATTATCTCTACGGCACAAAGTGTATAGTATACACAGATAACAAAAGCTTGCAACACATTCTGTATTAGAAAGATCTAAACATGAGACAACGCCGCTGGTTAGAATTACTTAGTGATTACGACTGTGAAATTTGTTATCACCCGGGTAAGGCAAACGTCGTGGCAGATGCACTTAGTAGAAAAGAACGACTCAAACCTCTAAAGGTTAGATCGTTGGGAATGATGATCGTATCACCACTACCCTCACAAATCCTTGCAGCACAAACTGAAGCTATCAAAGAAGAAAACCGACCCAAAGAGAAAATCTACGGTATGTTAGAGAACAAAAACGGTTTTGTAAAGCGTTCTAATGGAACGTTATGCTTCAAAGACAGAAGTTGGATACCACTCTATGGAGGTGTACGAGATTTGATTATGCATGAATCGCATAAGTCAAAGTACTCCATTCATCCAGGGTCTGACAAAATGTATCATGATCTCAAAAAGCTATATTGGTGGCCTAACATGAAGGCTGATATTGCCAGATATGTTGGTTAGTGCCTCACATGTTCTAAGGTCAAGGCCGAGTGTCAAAAACCATCAGGATTACTACAACAACCTGAGATTCCTATATGGAAATGGGAAAGAATCACGATGGATTTTGTTACGAAATTACCCAGAACACCGAGCGGTTATGACGTCATTTGGGTAATTATGGACCGCTTAACAAAATCTGCTCATTTTATTCCAATCAAAGAAACTTATGATATGGATCAGCTGACCAAGCTGTACATCAAAGAAATAGTTTCTAGACACGGTGTACCAATTTTGATTATCTCAGATAGAGATAGCAGATTTACTTCAAATTTTTGGCAGTCACTTCAGAAAGCTTTTGGAACTAAACTAGACATGAGTACTGCCTATCATCCGCAAACTGACGGTCAAAGCGAAAGAACCATAAAAACTTTGGAAGATATGCTAAGAGCTTGTATTATCGATTTTGGTAAAAGTTGGGACTATCATTTAGCATTAGTCGAATTCTCTTACAACAATAGCTATCATTCCAGTCTTAAATCATCGCCGTATGAAGCATTGTATGGTCGAAA
Source organism: Chrysanthemum seticuspe (assembly GCA_019973895.1). Lineage (NCBI taxonomy): Eukaryota > Viridiplantae > Streptophyta > Magnoliopsida > Asterales > Asteraceae > Chrysanthemum > Chrysanthemum seticuspe. The sequence goes on from BPTQ01000003.1 coordinate 180,835,689, forward strand.
GTGTCGATCTCCCGTATGCTAGAATGAGGTTGGCGATGTTCAACTCACCGGCCCAGAATTTGTACAGGACACAACTTAAAAGATTATTCAGATCAGAAGCAGACTACAAGCTGCTAGAGATCGCCAGAAAAGTTACGCTGACACTAGGCGAAAACCCTTGGAATTTCAAATTGGAGACAGGGTTATGCTGAAAGTCTCGCCTTGGAAAGGCGTAATCCGTTTTGGAAAACGTGGGAAACTAAGTCCACGATATATTGGACCATTCAGAATCCTAGAAAGAATTGGTCCGGTAGCATACAAACTAGAGCTACCTCAAGAATTAAGTGGAATCCATAACACTTTCCACGTGTCAAATCTTAAGAAATGTCTATCCGATGAAAGCCTTGTCATTCCACTAGACGAGATTAAGATCGATGACAAGCTACATTTTATTGAGGAACCTATTGAAATAATGGACCGTGAGGTCAAACAGTTGAAACAAAGCCGAATCCCCCTCGTCAAAGTATGCTGGAATTCTCGCCGAGGGCCTGAATACACCTGGGATAGAGAGGACCAAATGCGACAGAAATATCTGCATCTCTTCTCGGGTACATCAAACTAAATCATGAGGACATGATTTCCGTAATGGGGGAAGGTTGTAGCACCTCGCATATTTCAGGTCTATATTTTACTATTTTACGTTATATAAATTACTTTTAATTATTTATATAAGTAATGTCAAAAATTAAATAGTGTAAATTATCCTCACAACCAACACAAGACTAGGAAAAGTCTATGTGTTCAAAAATACTTTAGTTTCACCACTAGTCATAATTCGTATGAATTATCGCCACTTTCCCAATTTTAGGTACACATTTTACCTTTACGTAATACGCGTGCCCAACCTATGTTATTAGGTTTTAACAACATAGAAACACCATATTAGACTTATCATACTTTTAATATACCTAGTTGGAGTATGTTGATAAGTTTTAACATTTTTGGAAGTATTACATGTTTACGTTACCCGGTTTTAAGTTTCCTGAATTAAGGGCTTAACATTAGTAATTACCGGGACCAAACTATACCCTAAAAACTAAAGTATATCACAAGGCAAACATAAACTACCACCTCATTAGAGAGGTGGCGTTTGATGGCATCATCACAAGGCCACTTGGCCTTTTCTCCTTAAACATGCATCTTACTCACCTACTATTGTCCCCCATATACCCCAAAGTCACCTCACACTTATCACTTCACATGCAAAACACACACAAATCCTCTCCCCTCTCCTCTCTTGCCCTCCACTATCAACACACACACACTCATACACACTTTGATTCATACTAAAAAAATTACTAAGAAGATGGAGCTAGAGTTGGTTCCTACATGATCCTAGGGTTGTTTTGTTGATATCAAGGGTGAAATAAGAGCTACACAAGAAGGTTAGGGCTGAAGTAAGAAGGTTATTGCAAGGGTAAAAGGGTTTGTAAGCTTGGGTTAAGAGGTTGAAGACAAGAGTTGAAGATTGAAAGGGTTTAGGCTTGATTGTTCTTGTGACCATTCAACCTAAGTATTATAATTATTTGATGTAATTTGATATAAGTAGTACATGTAATAAGGCTTGCTTGATGTTGTACATAAAATTGATGGGTAAAAACTAGTGTAGAAACTCATCAAAACAACTAGTAAGAAACTAGTAAGTTATCATGAGTTTTAACATAAAAATCATAAACTTTGGTTATTAAGTTATGGTTAAAAGAAGATGACTAGATGAAATTGGTTATTAAGTCAAAAGTCTTCTGAAATGATTTTAAAATGCGATTTAAACCCTTTTCTGGTCCGAATTAGCAAAAGTGTAAAGCACGAAATTTACTCGGAATGAAATTTTCTACAAAAACTTAGGGGCACATAAGCAGAAAGTGAACGAAAAGTCTTAAAAACAGCAAATACTAAACGGACCTGTTGTGACTAGAAAACAACTATGGTCATGGAAACTTAGTTGTATTTTGATTCTTTGAGACCAAAACAAAGCCAAAGTTAAACAAAGGCTAATGTCTCGAGCTATTTTAAACTAGATATGACCATGATTGTTGTTTCAAAGTTATTTAATCGTAACTTAGCCGCACGGCTTGTTTGGGTATGTTAACCCGAAAATTGTTTCAAAAACTTGGTCATTAGATGAAACTTTAGTAGATTTTGACAAAACTAGATAAATGACTATATGACATATAAACTATATAAATATCTTTTTCAAGTTTTAACTTCTATTTAAAACCATGAACTTATTAATCTAAAAAAAACTATTTTTGAAACCTTTATATTCCACAACATCATAATATGACACGCCGAAATTATTTTTATCACAACACTTACACATGGGAAATGCTTCACGACACAACTTATACTATCACGTCACCAATCAAATAGTCTTTGACGTAACACGACATATGTTTTATACAACATTTGTCTCGTCAAATACTTACTTATAAATGATAAGTACTACAATAGCAGGGAATTTCATTATCATAAAGAGACCTCTTCGGGGTATCGTATCGACGAGTTGTGGATTTACGATTTAAAGTGTCCTGGCTCCTCATGCGATTACTACATGACCTCTTGATTTTGATAGCCCGAACGGTGGTACGAGGTCATTTATAAAAAGGCTATATGCCAAACCAACACTTAAGGGATAACTTAACTTAATATCCATGTACAACATCATAAGCCAACAAGTTACATATACTTGTACACTTATATTGAAAACTATACTAAAACACGATTACTATACTTTCGTAGGTAATCACTAAAGATCGTAGTCTCGACATACACTGTTGTTGCTATAAACTACTACTGATAACCACAGTGAGTTCATAGCCCCAACTTTTGTTTAACTGTTTTATAAACTACTTGGGGGAGATACATGCTAAAATGTTTTATTATGGACAATTACTTGCAAACTGAATGCCTTGACTGTATTATTGCATGCCTAAGTTGTTTATGCCAAAAGTCCCCAACATCATGGACCACTAATCACTAGGAGTGAGCGCAAATATTGTGGATAGGCCTATCGGGATTGACGAATCCCGTTTGTGTTAGCCGGATCGGTAACCAAACCCACTTTATTTGAATTACCTAGGTATCTGGCAAAATACCTACCCGGGGCAAGTTACTTATATATATATATATATATATATATCCTCCGGTGATATATATACAACAGTCAGTCGTGAGTTCCATGAGCTTAGAGCAATAATAACTATCAAGAACATAATTGTACACATTGCAATTATACTACAAACTATTGTCCACTACTGTTTTCAAAACTATGAATTCACTCAACCATTGTGTTGACTTTTCGGCATGTCTTATCTCAGGTCCGTAAGATATGTCTGGCACACGAATGAAGGCACACGTAATAGGCATTTTGAAGACTCTGCATATTATCATTCAAAAACTTTTTAAACTTATTATGTACATTATGGGACCTCTACTATGATATTATGAATACATTCGAATGATAATGTATTTTAAAAACGTCTCATTTAGAGTCGTTTTCTGTAATGTGTACTTTGTGCTAATAAGTAATATCCTCGATTAGCTTCCGCTGCTATTCAAAACTGAGGGTGTTACAATAAGCTAATCTAGTAAGCCTACATAAGCTGATAATAAGTGAAATGAGCAGCAGAGGTACTAGTTGCTAAGGCTAACCCAAAAAATCTCATAACAGCTTGCACCCAAGCTCAAATAAGCTTGTGCACCTATACTACTATATAAGACTTAAAAGCAACTAAATTAGCTGGGCAAAAGATAAAATAAAGCAACAAAAGCTAAAAATAAAGACTAAGGGTCTGTTGGTTTATAGGAACTCATAAGGGATTCAAAAGCTGCAAAAAAAGCATGGGAGTAAGCTAAACCTAAATGAAAACTACTCAAATTCACTAAGAAGCAATATTTAAAACCTAAATAAGCTAAATCTTAACACTAATAAGCTGAAAGAAAGAAGTGCAAAAGCTGTTGTTGGACTGCACAGTCCCAAACAACAGCTATTGGGTGTTTTGTGGCTTATGAAAAGCTGTTAAGAAAATTTTTAAAAAATAAAATAAAAATACAAGCTAGTAGATAACCAACCAAATAATAACCGTACCAAATTATAGAGGAAAAGGACTTAAAATAAAGAAATTAAAAATCAAAAACTAAGGGCTGTTAGGGACTTTTTTGGTAAATGTAATTTTTGAAAATGGGTGAAAAATGAGTTTTGACTAATGAGAGTCTAATACCAGATTCTAAACATGTATACTAACCTATTTAGAAGCTAAAAATACAAACAACCAAGGCCTAAACTAGGTTCTAACTATAACTACAAAAAAAACAGTTTTATAAAAAAATTTGGAAAACTAACTAAAAACCTATAAAACTATTTGAAAGTGATTAAAGCTACTTTAAAAATACTACTAATCCTAAATGAGAACTGATCTAAATTCAAATTTAGAGTAAAAACAAGTTTATGCCAAAAAACTATGTTGTGCCAAACACCCCCCAATGAGGCAAAACTGATTAAAAACAAACTTTACACTAAAACTAGCTTAACTAAAACTGAATGTGACTTATAGCAACTTACTCTACCTTGACTAAACAATTAAAATCCAAAGTTGACTAAGGTTGACCCTCAGTTGACTGTTTGACTTTTTTGAAAAAAAGAACAACAATGAAAATCAAAGTTGCCTGAAGTTAAAGACCTTGAAAACTTTGTAATGAATTGAAAAAAAGAAAATTAAATTTGCATGAATTTAAATAGACATGAATTTAAAAACTGAATACATTAACTGAAATGGAGAAGTACATGTAAATTAAATGACGAATAAAGTAAAAATGGTACTAGAACCAGAAATTCTAGACAGTTTTTACATCTTCTCACTATGCCTATTTATACAATAACTAAAAAAATATATCTTATGTCCCTTGTCTTCTAGTTGCTGTGTGTTTGTTGTGTGTGTGAGAATGAGAGAAGTAGAGCATTGTGCTTGTTTGAGGTCTATCACAACCATCAAATTCTTTTTGGTGACCAAGGTAGGCAATCACAGCAATTGATTTTCTCTTTGGGTTGTGGATTGCCAATGATCGGTGCGAAACCGTCAAGTTTTCTCACGCGAGCTGATCACTTGTGAATGATCAGCCGCAAGGAACTTAAAACAGCTCACACACCAACTCAATGAAGATCAGGAGAGTATAGTGTTTCCCCAGGTCGTTAAGTCCCAACGAGCTGTGCGAGAATAGTCAAACGTGTAGTGATCGGGAGATTTGAACGGGAAAAAGGGATTGAGATATGATTATAACTAAGGAAAAGCCCATAAACTACAGGGGCTTAAATGCAAATTAAAGAAAGTTAAAAAGATAAAATCTATTAAATAAACGCTATCACTATTATTAAAATGATGTTTTTGTTCTTTTTGTTTTAATAAAACTAAATTAAAATCTACGCGACGTACAAATTAAAAAGTGAAACTTATACAATATAAATCCTAAAAATATGAAAAATACATTTTTACAATCCTAATTATAAAAGAAAATTTATAGAAAAAGAAAATTATTTTTATAACTATTTAATAATTAAAAACTATTTTTTAACTATTAAAAATAAACTAATTATCTAAAAATTATCAAAGAGAGAGGGAAAAATATGGAATTACTTTCTAAAAATCTAAAATATCACTAAAGACTTTTCAAAACTATTTTTTTATTTTTCAGATTAATTTTCTAATTTCTATGAATTTAAATCTATTTTAATCTAATTAAAATTATGAAAAATACTAAATAAAAGGAGAAAAATAGGAAAAAATGTTTTTTATGCTTTTTATATTTATCTTAAACTATTAAAATTGAAAAATTAATTTTTGGAATTTTTTCTCAATTATTTGTAATTAAAGCTAATTAAAATGATTAAAAACTGAATTTAAATAATAAAAATACTAGACAGCAACTAAAAATTATGAAAACTTAAGGGAAAATCTAAAATATTATTCTAAAGCTATTAAAAATATAAAAACAAGGGCCTATGTGGAAGAATCTAAGGCTGCTATGTAAATGGAGATGGAATAAGCAATGGAAAATAAGCTAATAAGCAAGATAAGCTACCAAACCAATACAGAAGCAAACTTATACTATAATAACTCTAGAACAACAGATTAAAACTATTCCTAACACCTAATAAGTAATCTATCTATGAATTGAGCAAACTGATACTTAAGCAAAAACAGATTATGGGACCCTATTTTCTAGTACTAGCACTGCTTATCCAATAAGCTATCATGAAAACCAAGAGCACAATCCTCAAGACCACCAGCCATAGACACTACAACCAAATTTGCAGCTAATAAGGACAAGTAGTGAGGAAGTTATAGGCAAAAACAGAAGTGAACAATTTATGATAGTGGACTGATGCAGGACAGAAACAGATAACTGGTACCTATGTTTGAGCTTATTTATAAGCTTATCAGTAAAGCTTAAAGGTAAAACAGAATTGGGGTCTTGAAGACCACCTGACAAACTACCAATGGACCAAAAATCAGACCTGAACAACCCTTATTGAGACCTATGCACACTCTGCAAGTTCTGCATAATTTGATCAGACCTGGTATTTTGACTTTTAAAACAGACATGCTACTTTGACTATTCTGAGATTTGAAATCAAATTTATGACTAATGAAGATGCAAAATGTTGAAATGAAACTATAGTAAGCTAGCTTATCAAGTCTAACACCTATATGCACAATCCTACCCACTGATTATGACAGAAACAGATCCTAGATCAGTTTCTAAATGATTCTGACTTTTAGAGTAAAAAGGCTGTAACCAAGAACTCAAATGATATCAATATCTTATAGAAGCATGAATCAACTACTATCAAATGATAAGCTAAGCCATAACACAGTTTAATCACCAATTCCAAACACTACTTTATATTAACTAAAAGCAAGTAAATCACTGAAATCCTAATCAAACTGAGCTCAAATTAATCCAACTACTCAAAACACATTAAAACTCTTCAAAATAACATTCTCAAAACAGATTTTAGTCCAGAAATAGATTGACTTTGAAAATTGACTTTTGTTGACTTTTGTTGACTTTTGAACAAACTTGCTTAAAATTGTAATGTAAGCTTATCACAAGCTATATAAAGCTTATTTAAGCTTATTGGAATTTAGAAAGAAGCTTTTTAAAGCTTAAATGTCTGAAGTTGAGACTGCAACATTCAATCAGTAAACGTAGAACATGGACTTTTACCAAACCTTGAAATTGATTATCCAAACAGATTACAAAGATAACTAACTTGAGTTTGAATCATTAAAACTAAAGATTACATAATTTAAACTACCCTAAGACATTGATTAAAAAAAACGACATAAAGAAATTTTTATAAAACTAACTACTCTTGATTTCTTCTTCTCTCTTCCTTTTTATAGCTCTGAAATGGTTACCACGTGTCCTCAGATCAATTCCCACCTTTCTTGAGAGCCAATGGGAGACTAATGAGTGTTTTGGCCAAATTTCCATTTTGGCGGGAAAAGGCACCATTTGACTTCTGGGTCTTCTGAGCTAGCACTAGGGGGGGTGGAGGTGTAGGGTTGATGGGAGAGGGGTTGGAAGGGATAAGGCATTGGGAGATGGAATTTGGTGAGGTGTTGCAGGGTGAAACAGTGCAAGTGGGGGAGAAGACCTGATGGGAGGGAAAGCAGGTTTGTTTGTTTGACTGTTGTGTTGACCAAGGGTTCAAAATGGGGAAAGGGGTCCAAAAGGATAAAAGGCAGGGGTCACAATTTGAGTTATGACAAGTCAAATAGGTGTAAAGGTATTAATAAAGACAAGGACTAGTGTTGTCATTTCTGAAATTGCAAGGACCTATTCTGCCAAAACTGAAAAGTTGTTCCAAGGACTAAAATTGACAATATCACAAAGTACAAGGACCAAACTTGCCATTTTCACATTTTCCAGGGACTAATTCTGCCAATTTTGAAAGTTCAGGGACCTTTTCTGCCATTTTACAAAAGATTTATTCAAGGACCATTTTTGACAAATTAAAATATTTCAGGGACCTTGAATAACATTTTTCTTTATTTAGAATTACCAGGGACTGTTTTTGACAATTTTTGAAACTTGGGGGACTGAAACTGCAATTTTTGCAAATTTGATATGTTTTTCATCAGATTTTGATATTTTTGCATTTAAAACACATAAAACACTTGTTTGTGATATTTTTATCATTTTGATGCATTTCTGAGTGTTTTCAGATGTTTTTGCAGTTTAAATGGTACAAAAATGATGAGTATTTAGACACTCATCAATCCCCCACACTAAGATATTGCTAGTCCCTAGCAATGTTTTGAGAAAAATTAATGGATTTTATCTCTTTACCAAAAGCCATTACTTCTGGAGTAGCCAAATGTTTCAGTTCAAGTAAGAACCATGGTACACTGATAACCATGTGATTTTGAGCAAACCACCAGCTTTCAACGGATTTGATTTTGTCTTTACCAGAAGCCGTTTGCTCTGGACTAGCCAACTCTTAGATAAATTATCAGTATTATCTTTGGTGAGCTGATTACCAATTATGGTTTTTCCACTGCCTTTACCACAAGCCATAAACTTGCGGGCTAGCCAACTCTTCACTTTTAAGGATATGGTGAGCTGAATACCATACAATTTTGGGCAAATTGTAAGCCGTCAACGGATTTGAGATATCTTTACCAAGAGCCGTTTGCTCCTGGATTAGCCAATCCTTATGTGGGTTAGACATGGTGGACTGATTACCATTTGTTGTGTTTAGTACATAGTACTTCCACTAAATAAAAAATTTTTAAAATTTGGCCATTTTGGGGGAAAAAAGGGACTAAAAGGATACATTTATGGTCAAAATTCGCCAGAATTTCCCCCCCACACTTAGAAATGAATATTGTCCTCAATATTCAAAGTACCGGCTGTAATGCCGAAACTTAGAACGTAAAAAGATAATAAACCTAGCTAAGTGTAGAAACACAACAATTATTCTCTTTTTTAGTATTTACAATTTTCATTCATTTTTTAGATCTATATACAACATGTGGGGCATCTCCCCCACACTAGGGTGGTACACACGGGTGAAAACCCATGTTTAACTACTGTTTTTGATTACCGAGTCGCTAGCTTGACTCGACCCTGAATTAATTGGTTCATGGGGAAGTAAGTGGAATAGACAATCTCCATCGGACTTTCATTCAAGATGTTTGGATAAACATTGAAGTACGTGAAAGTTCCACACCGATGAGATACAGACAGACAGACCCGGCTCACAAATGGTAAATGAAAATGCCTGGGTCAAAGATAATGTCTTCATTCCCGAAGGAGTGAAGAACAGGAGAAGCCACGGGATATATGAAGAAAAGAAAGAAAATCATGATACAAATCATGACTAACTCTTCATCCTCAATAGGAGAATTCATAGTTTCATGAATCTCCTCAGTTAAGCTCACTTGATCAAGACATATTATGGGTGTGTCTAGATCAAAGTAGAAATTATCATACTCCGGCGGAGATATGATATGAGTGAGTTCACAGGAGAACTCCTCGAAGGTAAATGAATCATATTCAGAATTGATAAGAGTGGGTTCACTGATGAACTCCTCCAATGTACATGATTCATAATCGGGGAGAGAATTGTGAGAATGAAAAGTGGTACTGCCACTAATCTTCTCTCCCATATTAGCAAAACAGGAGGCTTTCATTTCCGGATTAGAATCATCGGAAAGAATGTCACTACCCTTAATGGGGGTAGGAGATGAAATAGGTTTCTCTTTGAAAGCCTCGATTTTTGAAATGAGAAGACTGACATTCAATAATGTTGCTCGAAGAGCTTCATCTTTGATTTCAGTGTCAGTAACTTCATCATTCTCTTCTTCTAAGCTATCAAGCTCAGAAGGTAAATCTTCCACATAAACGATGTCTCCACAAGATAACAAATCATCATCATTAGAATCGGAGAACATCTCAACATGATCATTTTGGAAGACAAGAGGAGGAGGGATATCACACACATGATCAAGAGTTCCCTGTGACTCTCTTGGGATTGGGACAAGGTTCTCAACACTAGACTTTATGAACTCGTCCGATTCCTTTTCAGGAACAGTGTCAAGATGCTCGTCCCCCATGTTCAGAGAGTGAGTGGGAGCTTCGGGTGTGATAGCAGTTGTTTGAGATGGAATCTCAACTGCTGGGATATCATCTGACTGAGGGAATTGAGAAGGACTAGCATACATATGTTTTATACTTTCCATTTGTTCTTCTGCTAGTAATTCCATCATAGTCTTTTCTCCCTGACTTTTCATGGAAGGAATTTCAACTGATGAACTTGATGAATCTGTACAAAGTTGACTAATATCAAGGGTAACTTCATCATCATCGTCATCAGGAATGAAACGGAACCGAGAGCTAGATTTGAATGCTTTTTGTATTCTAATTGATTCCCTAATAGTGTTTTCAATGGAAATCTGGGAATCTAATTTAGCAGCACGCTCTTCGGCTAACAAAACTTCCATGGATTTTTCATTTGGATTATCTTGGGAGGACATAGCCGACTCCTCCTTAAGTTCTTTTAATAACTCAAGACTCTTCAGTAGAAGGTCTGTCGTAGTTTCATGAGGAGTCGCTTGAATCATTTGGTAATGTGGAGGTTGGTCTTGATACGAAGAGTCGTAATTGTTACAAGGAAATGGATTCCCTGTTTGACAATCCGAGCTAGAGTGTGGACCTCCACAATACTCACAACAGTAAAACTGATGTGGCTGTGAGTTATGTGTGTTGTTGTCATAATTGTTATCAGGAACCTGCTCATAGACAAGCACGTTTCCCGATTGACAATCAGGACTGTAGTGTGAACCACCACAGTACTCACAACAGTAAAACTGCTGAGTCTCACAGTGTGGTAGCTGATGGAATGAATCAGTTGTGTTATGGTAGGAATAGGGATCCTGGTTATAGACAGACCCGTTTCCTGATTCCACCATTCTACAACTGGGGCAATTGCCACCATTATAAGGACCACCACACCATTGACATCCAAGAGGGTGAGGATAAGACATAGAAAGAATCAAAGGTTTACAGAGGGTAAGAAATGAAGAATCAAAAGGGTAAGAGGGTAAAGAGGAATATTTTTGGTATTTTTGAAAAACATTTTGTAGAAACAAAGAATGAAAATCTTTTTGGGTTTTTGGTTTTATAGATGGTATAAACAAGGAGTGATGTCAAATCACTAATCTGCTAATCGTAAGACTATTAGCACTGCTCCCCGGCAGCGGCGCCAAAATTTGATCGGTGCGAAACCGTCAAGTTTTCTCACGCGAGCTGATCACTTGTGAATGATCAGCCGCAAGGAACTTAAAACAGCTCACACACCAACTCAATGAAGATCAGGAGAGTATAGTGTTTCCCCAGGTCGTTAAGTCCCAACGAGCTGTGCGAGAATAGTCAAACGTGTAGTGATCGGGAGATTTGAACGGGAAAAAGGGATTGAGATATGATTATAACTAAGGAAAAGCCCATAAACTACAGGGGCTTAAATGCAAATTAAAGAAAGTTAAAAAGATAAAATCTATTAAATAAACGCTATCACTATTATTAAAATGATGTTTTTGTTCTTTTTGTTTTAATAAAACTAAATTAAAATCTACGCGACGTACAAATTAAAAAGTGAAACTTATACAATATAAATCCTAAAAATATGAAAAATACATTTTTACAATCCTAATTATAAAAGAAAATTTATAGAAAAAGAAAATTATTTTTATAACTATTTAATAATTAAAAACTATTTTTTAACTATTAAAAATAAACTAATTATCTAAAAATTATCAAAGAGAGAGGGAAAAATATGGAATTACTTTCTAAAAATCTAAAATATCACTAAAGACTTTTCAAAACTATTTTTTTATTTTTCAGATTAATTTTCTAATTTCTATGAATTTAAATCTATTTTAATCTAATTAAAATTATGAAAAATACTAAATAAAAGGAGAAAAATAGGAAAAAATGTTTTTTATGCTTTTTATATTTATCTTAAACTATTAAAATTGAAAAATTAATTTTTGGAATTTTTTCTCAATTATTTGTAATTAAAGCTAATTAAAATGATTAAAAACTGAATTTAAATAATAAAAATACTAGACAGCAACTAAAAATTATGAAAACTTAAGGGAAAATCTAAAATATTATTCTAAAGCTATTAAAAATATAAAAACAAGGGCCTATGTGGAAGAATCTAAGGCTGCTATGTAAATGGAGATGGAATAAGCAATGGAAAATAAGCTAATAAGCAAGATAAGCTACCAAACCAATACAGAAGCAAACTTATACTATAATAGCTCTAGAACAACAGATTAAAACTATTCCTAACACCTAATAAGTAATCTATCTATGAATTGAGCAAACTGATACTTAAGCAAAAACAGATTATGGGACCCTATTTTCTAGTACTAGCACTGCTTATCCAATAAGCTATCATGAAAACCAAGAGCACAATCCTCAAGACCACCAGCCATAGACACTACAACCAAATTTGCAGCTAATAAGGACAAGTAGTGAGGAAGTTATAGGCAAAAACAGAAGTGAACAATTTATGATAGTGGACTGATGCAGGACAGAAACAGATAACTGGTACCTATGTTTGAGCTTATTTATAAGCTTATCAGTAAAGCTTAAAGGTAAAACAGAATTGGGGTCTTGAAGACCACCTGACAAACTACCAATGGACCAAAAATCAGACCTGAACAACCCTTATTGAGACCTATGCACACTCTGCAAGTTCTGCATAATTTGATCAGACCTGGTATTTTGACTTTTAAAACAGACATGCTACTTTGACTATTCTGAGATTTGAAATCAAATTTATGACTAATGAAGATGCAAAATGTTGAAATGAAACTATAGTAAGCTAGCTTATCAAGTCTAACACCTATATGCACAATCCTACCCACTGATTATGACAGAAACAGATCCTAGATCAGTTTCTAAATGATTCTGACTTTTAGAGTAAAAAGGCTGTAACCAAGAACTCAAATGATATCAATATCTTATAGAAGCATGAATCAACTACTATCAAATGATAAGCTAAGCCATAACACAGTTTAATCACCAATTCCAAACACTACTTTATATTAACTAAAAGCAAGTAAATCACTGAAATCCTAATCAAACTGAGCTCAAATTAATCCAACTACTCAAAACACATTAAAACTCTTCAAAATAACATTCTCAAAACAGATTTTAGTCCAGAAATAGATTGACTTTGAAAATTGACTTTTGTTGACTTTTGTTGACTTTTGAACAAACTTGCTTAAAATTGTAATGTAAGCTTATCACAAGCTATATAAAGCTTATTTAAGCTTATTGGAATTTAGAAAGAAGCTTTTTAAAGCTTAAATGTCTGAAGTTGAGACTGCAACATTCAATCAGTAAACGTAGAACATGGACTTTTACCAAACCTTGAAATTGATTATCCAAACAGATTACAAAGATAACTAACTTGAGTTTGAATCATTAAAACTAAAGATTACATAATTTAAACTACCCTAAGACATTGATTAAAAAAAACGACATAAAGAAATTTTTATAAAACTAACTACTCTTGATTTCTTCTTCTCTCTTCCTTTTTATAGCTCTGAAATGGTTACCACGTGTCCTCAGATCAATTCCCACCTTTCTTGAGAGCCAATGGGAGACTAATGAGTGTTTTGGCCAAATTTCCATTTTGGCGGGAAAAGGCACCATTTGACTTCTGGGTCTTCTGAGCTAGCACTAGGGGGGGTGGAGGTGTAGGGTTGATGGGAGAGGGGTTGGAAGGGATAAGGCATTGGGAGATGGAATTTGGTGAGGTGTTGCAGGGTGAAACAGTGCAAGTGGGGGAGAAGACCTGATGGGAGGGAAAGCAGGTTTGTTTGTTTGACTGTTGTGTTGACCAAGGGTTCAAAATGGGGAAAGGGGTCCAAAAGGATAAAAGGCAGGGGTCACAATTTGAGTTATGACAAGTCAAATAGGTGTAAAGGTATTAATAAAGACAAGGACTAGTGTTGTCATTTCTGAAATTGCAAGGACATATTCTGCCAAAACTGAAAAGTTGTTCCAAGGACTAAAATTGACAATCTCACAAAGTACAAGGACCAAACTTGCCATTTTCACATTTTCCAGGGACTAATTCTGCCAATTTTGAAAGTTCAGGGACCTTTTCTGCCATTTTACAAAAGATTTATTCAAGGACCATTTTTGACAAATTAAAATATTTCAGGGACCTTGAATAACATTTTTCTTTATTTAGAATTACCAGGGACTGTTTTTGACAATTTTTGAAACTTGGGGGACTGAAACTGCAATTTTTGCAAATTTGATATGTTTTTCATCAGATTTTGATATTTTTGCATTTAAAACACATAAAACACTTATTTGTGATATTTTTATCATTTTGATGCATTTCTGAGTGTTTTCAGATGTTTTTGCAGTTTAAATGGTACAAAAATGATGAGTATTTAGACACTCATCAGCCAACATGGCAAGGGGAAGAAAGCATGTGATATGCTCTTGGACTCTTCCTGGGTGAGAGTGATGGGGAGAGAGGAGGGGGAAAGTGACATGCATAACTTTGGCGCCAAAGGAAAGGATGTTCTGGGTTTGGTTTCATTTTTTCTTCTTTTGGGTTGAAATGGGTGAGATGGGCTAATAGGGTTTAAGGTTAAGGAAAGGGGTTCATTTGGGATTAAGAAAGGGATAAGTTGTGTATTTTGTAATTTGTGATTAAAACTAAAAATGTATTTTTAGTTTTTAGAAAAAAATATTTAAAGGTTTAGAAAAATAGTATTATGCAAATGATTTTAAGAAAAAGTAAAAAAATGTTTTTAATAAAAATAATTGTTTTAAATAAAAAAAAATGGTTTTAAATAAAAATAATTGTTTTTAATGAAAAATGTTTAGGTTTAGGGGTTAAAAGGTAATTTGGGCTTGGGATCGAGGGTAAAATGGTAATTTGGGTTTCGGGAAAGGTAAAAAGGTAATTTTGGGTTTAGGGTTTGGTTTCGGGTTTGTTTTCCCACTCTCACTCCAAAAACGCGTCCCGGGCTCTGAAAATGTAGAAAATCCACTCCCGACTTCATCCGCAAAGCACTTTTTCCATTCCAAGCTCATTTTTGTCCGTTTTTGCCCTGTTTTCGATTACCTGAAACACATAATAACACATTCCAAGGATATCTGCAGTATAATTGGTTATATTTCAGTGTTTTTATACGTTTTGGTGGGTTTTTCGGGCTTAAAATGATGAGTAAAAGGCCACTCATCACCAAATTATCACCACTTACCGTCCGCCCAAAGTTCAAGCTTTGAAGTCAAGAAACCGGATCATGAAATACAAGGTAGATGTGTCATTAGAGGACGTCGTGATGGGCACACTACCTTTTCTCCAACTGTTAGCATAATTACCAACTCCAATCTTCAGATGTGACCGAGGTGGCCTCCTCGATACTAAATCTATAAAGCTCATAATATAGTGCTTATAAGATCGCACTTTACAATAACTAAATCATAACAACCTTTTTTTTTTTTTTTTTTTTTCAACATAACAATACTAACTAAACATAATATCCCCCCACTTGAGATGAACAACGGGAATTCGTGGGGTCTTCAATGATCTTTAGGAATGTTGTCGATAAAAGCGTGATTTCCGAACCTTTCCACTTGAACCTTGAACTTAGGCAAATGATGACTTCCCAATCACAAATAAAGACTACAGGGTAGGCTAAGGTGTATAGGTGTATCGAAACAATATATCGGGTTAACAACATGAAAGGAATGGCTCAGATAGGTGTATCTAGGGGTATCTTGCACTAAAGGTGAGTGCAACAAAAGGGTTTCACATGGGGGTCGAGAAGTCGAGGTGACTACTCGATAGACACACAATGGTAGGCTATTTGGGTGATAATCCTATAATATTGCCTTCTAAAACTGAAAAGTCCAAATACATCGAGCTAACTCAACATACCTCGTCTATGGTCTCGAAATGATGCAAAGGCCAAGTTCTAAAGTTTACAAGCTACTGGCACACTCATAATTTGGTGGATTTGGGGTAAAATATTGGAAACAGATAAGGCTAATCTCGCCATATAATATCAAGGGTTGTATGTGCTCGGCAAAGGTCTAATCTAGTTAGGTTAAAAAAACATGTCAAAATTTTAAAAATGGCGTAATTTTTCAAAATAAACTAGAAAAATGAGGGCAAAATAATGTTCAAGAGATATTTCTACTCCCGTCCCCCCACTTGAATTGTTCAAAGTCCCTGTTGGGAAATAAGCTTTTGGGAGTTAATACTTATTTCAGTGGAGTTAGTACTGATAGTGTTATATGATAAGTATTAATTAGTTAGTACTGATAGTTCAAATGTTAGTACTGATAGTTCAAATGTTAGTACTGATAGTGTTAGAGTTTGTACTAATCTAAGTATGGAATGTCGTGTAAGAGTTGTAACAGCATATATTCTATTCCAATAGAAGATATGATATACTTAGTCCATAGTTATATTTGTAAGGGATCTCCTTAGTGTATAAAAGGAGATCCTAGTTAGGTTAAACATAGATATACATTCTAGCCGTCTAAAGTAGAGCTTCAAGGTTGTAAACCCTAGTACTAGAAGAGTACTCGTATTATTCATCAACAATATTGAAGCGTTTTGTGTTACATTTGTGTCTGCATTATTCTTCTAAAGTACATTTAAGTAGATTCCGCATACTTGTGTGTATCCACAACAAAGTTTCTCATTGTTACTTTGGATCCATCCAAGGTAACCAACACGTATACAAGCTAAGAGTTCTAGATCCAAGGTTTGGGATTCCACAAGTGATATCAGAGCTTGTGTCCTGAAGCTTTGTTTTTAGAAGATCCTGTGTTGACAAATCTGAAGAAATGGATTCCGAATCAATGCAATCCAATGCTGTTAACAGAGTTCCTAAGTTGCAACCACATGAATATGAACTCTGGAGAATGCGCATAGAGCAGTACTTCTTGGTACTTGATTTCAAGCTGTGGAACATTGTACTCTATGGAGACTCTTACAAACGCACTATCACTGAAGAAGTTGCTGGTTAGACTGTTACTACAGTAAAAGGTGATCCTATCACTAATGAAGAAATGGCTCTAAGAGGCAATGATCTCAAGGCCAGAAGTCTTTTACTTATGGCAATTCTTGATGATCATCAACTCACCTTCAACAAACACAAACATGCTCAGAGTCTGTTAAAAGCCATTGAAACCAGATTTGGTGGAGATTCTATCACCAAGAAAACTCAAAAGACTCTGTTGAAGCAAGAATTTGAAAACTTTACTGCTGGTGCAACTGAGTCCATTGACTCAGTTTATAATAGGCTTCAAAAACTTGTTAGTCAATTGGCTGTATTGGATGTGGAGTTCTCCATAGAAGATGTCAACCTCAGGTTTGTTAGAAGTCTTCCATCACCAAAATGGGACACTCATGTCATTGTATGGAAGAACAAGCCAGATTTCGAAACCATGAAGTTGGACAATCTGTTCAAAAGCTTTAAGGTGATTGAACAAGACATGAAAAGAAAAGCAGCTGCATCTTCCAGTTCTGGATCACAAAACATAGCTTTTGTGGCTTATCCTGTCACTAGCAATGATATGGATAGTTTTGATGTTAGTACTCCTAGTACTAATGTTAATACTGATGTCCCTGTAACCACTGCAGCAGGCATTAATGAAGGCACAATTTATGCTTTCATAGCTGAACAGAGTCATGGATCCCAGATCACTCATGATGATTTGAGACAAATCCATGAAAATGAAATGGAAGAGATGGACATCAAATGGAACATTGCCCTGATCAGCATGAGGGCAAAAAGGTTCATGAAGAAAACTGGAAGGAAGATTAAGATCAATGATGCAGATGTTGTTGGGTTTGATAAGGGAAATGTTGAATGCTACAACTGTGGCAAGCTAGGGCATTTTGCCAGGGAATGCAGGAGCCCTAAGAACAAAGGGAAGAATGGTGATGCTGACCACTTATCTTCAAAAGAAATGGTGGCTGTTGATGGTGCTAGATATGATTGGAGCTTCATGGCTGATGAAGAAGAAAGTCCAATCAACATGGCTTTGGTATCTGAGGTACTTACTGAAACAAACTGCTCAGATACATGTATTCTTTTAAGCAAATATTTAGAGCTAAAAGACAGGTTTGATAATGTGTCTGAAGAACTTGCTAAAGCTAACTATAACTTAACAAATCATAAGATAGGTTTAGCAGTCTTAGAAAAACAAGTTAAGCATTTTAAGGAAAATGAGTCTTTGTATAATGATGAAACTGCTGGGCTTAATAGGGAAATTTCTTTTAAAGATACTACCATAAGTGTGTTAAAAGAGGAATTAGAAAAAGTTACTCAAATCAAAGACAATATAAAACTAAGTGTAGAGCAACTTAAAGACACACACCATTATAACTCTGAGAGAGTTGATAAATACCTTGAAAAAGCTTTAATCGGCAAAGCCACATTTGGTATGGGTTATAAGTCATCACCACCTAGTTATAAGAAAGCTCAACCACCATTCAGGGGTATTCCTTCACCACCTGGTTTAGACCTTGCACACACTGGATTAAAAGAGTTTCAGGAACCCACATTTGTCCCAGGCCCCATAATCAAGAGTATGTTCTCTGAAAAGTCTGATGAAGTGTGTGAAAGTTCCAATGACACCTCCTTACCTGAGGTGTCTGTATCTGAAAATACAAAGGCAAATATAGAGTCTAGTGAACAAAAGTAAGAATAGGCCCCTAAACCTGTAAGACCAATTGACAAATCTGTAAGGAAGCCTATAAAATATGATGAGATGTATAGAAACAGGTCATCTACTCCTAGAGGTAATCAAAGAAACTGGAATCAGTTAAAATCTGAGCAATTAGGAGATGAATTTGTCATGTATAATAAGTCTTGCTTTATGTGTGGAAGTTTTTTTCATCTGCAGGATCAATGTAGAACCCAACCTTTCATGACCCCAAGAGCAGTTCTTCTTAAAACTGGCATAAAATCTTTGAATAACTCAAAGCCAGTTAGTACTGCTAGACCCCAACCCAGAGTATTTGGTGAAAGACCCAAACGAAACTTCTCAAAGTCACCATCTACTTCACCAAGGCCCTTTAATGCTAAAGCAGCACAAACCTTCAAATCCTATGATGAACATATCAAGTTTTACAGGAAAAAGGTTAATACTTTTGTACCAAAAGTTAATACTGATAGGCCAAAAGTTAATACTTTTAAGCCTAAAATGAAAAATAATGGTTCAAAGGTGAATGCTGCTAGAGGAATTGAGGGTCATGTTGTTAAGCCCTTAGCTTGTTGGGTGAGAAAGGCCACTCAACCCAATAGTGCATCAGTTACTCTTCAAAAATATAACTACATTGATGCACGAGGCAGATCCAAGTCAGTAATGGCTTGGGTCCCCAAAAGAACTAATTTCCTTTATTTTATGTGCAGGAACATTCCAACAATAAAAATGATGATCTTGGCTATTCAGACAGTGGGTGTTCCAGGCACATGACTAGAAATCTATCTTAACTTTCAGACTTCACTGATTTGAATGGAGGATATGTTTCTTTTGGAGGTGGTATTGGTGGAAGTATTACTGGTAAAGGCACAATCAAGACTAGTCATTTGGACTTTGATGATGTGTACTATATGAAAGAACTCAAATACAATCTGTTCAGTGTGTCACAAATGTGTGACAAGAAGAATTTTGTTCTGTTCACATATACTGATTGCTTGGTTTAATCTCCTAAGTTTAAGTTGCCTAGTGATGATGAGGTATTACTTAAGTTTCCTAGGAAAAGCAATCTATACAGTGTTAATATGAAGAACATAGTGCCCAAAGACAATCTTACATGTTTAGTTGCTACAGCTTCTTTAGATGAATCTATGTTATGGCATAGAAGGCTAGGTCATGTGAATTTAAGGTAATAAATCTTTTAGCTAAAAACAACCTTGTAAGAGGTTTACCATCAAAAAGATTTGAAAATAAATAGACCTGTAGTGCTTGCCTCAAAGGGAAGCAGCATAGATCCTCTTGTAAGCCCAAGGTTTTTAACTCTATCACCCAACCACTTCATATGCTGCACATGGACTTATTTGGCCCCACTAATGTTAGCAGCCTGAATTTTAAGAAGTATTGTTTGGTTGTGACTGATGATTTTAGCAGATTTACTTGGGTTTTCTTTTTAAACACTAAGGATGAGACCAGTGAAATGCTTAAGTCATACATAACTGCAGTAGAGAACCTTACTGATAAGAAAGTTAAAATCATTAGGTGTGATAATGGGACAGAGTTTAAAAACCAAGTGATGAATGATTTCTGTCAACTTAAGGGTATTAAAAGAGAATACAGTGTAGCTAGAACTCCTCAGCAGAAAGGGGTTGCTGAAAGGAGAAATAGGACATTGATAGAGGCGGATAGGACTATGTTAGCAGATTCCAAGTTACCCACAACTTTTTGGGCTGAGGCAGTTAATACTGCTTGCTATGTTCAGAACAGGGTACTGGTAGTAAAGCCTCATGGCAAGACTCCCTATGAGATATTTTTAGGTAGAAAGCCCACTCTAGACTTTCTTAAACCTTTTGGGTGTCATGTCTCTATTCTCAATACCATTGACCAATTAGGTAAGTTTGATGGAAAATCTGATAGTAGATATCTGGTTGGCTACTCATTGAATAGTAAAGCCTTTAGGGTTTATAATTCTAGAACCAGAAGGATAGAGGAGAATTTTCACATAGAGTTTCTTGAGGACAAACCTAGTGAAGAGGGACAAGGACCTAAATGGCTTTTTGATATTGATATGCTAACAGAATCTATGAATTATGTGCCTGTTTCTGTGGATTCTAACAATGTTGCAGGAGAAAAGCAAGGTCCTGATGCAGATTCTGACGATGAAGATGACTGTATCCTGTTGCCTATTTGGAAAGATAGTTTTGCTGGAAGCACTTCTTCAGGGGAAGCAAAAAAAGAAGATGATCAGCCTTTAAAGACCACTGAATAAGGGGTAACAAATGAAGATGATACAGTGATTGAACCTCAAGTGATCAGTACAAATGTGGTTAATACTGACAAGCCACAAGTTAGTACTGATGAGCCAGAATTTAGTACTGATGGTTCCCATTCCATTCCATCAGTCAATACAGAGGTTTCTGATCCCCATGGTGAAGTTGATGTGATTGATTTGACAAATATAGCTTCATCTTATGTTATTCTTGCTACACCACACAAAAGAATCAATCAGGATCATCCCTTGGAAAATGTGATTGGGGATGTCAATGCTGAAAGAACTACAAGATCTAAAGTTCAGCATAGTGAGACTGGATTCTTCAGTACTATCTATGAAGAAAGAAATCATGGTGCCTCACAGTCATGTCTCTTTTCCTGCTTTGTTTCCCAAACAGAACCAAAGAAAGTCTACAAAGCTCTTGAAGATGCATCCTGGGTAGAAGCAATGCAAGAGGAGCTTCTTCAGTTTAAACTTCAAAATGTAGGGTTCTGGTGGAACTTCCTGATGGCAAAAGAGCAATTGGCACTAAATGGGTTTTCAGGAACAAGAAGGATGAAAGAGGTGTTGTAATCAGGAACAAGGCCATACTGGTGGCTCAAGGATATACACAACAGGAAGGAAGTGACTATGATGAGGTCTTTGCTCCAGTGGCAAGGATTGAAGCTATCAGACTATTCCTGGCCTATGCATCAGATAAAGACTTCACAGTATACCAGATTGTTGGATCGATGTACTCTAACCAAACTAACTTAAATAGCTTGTTAAGGTTTAATAACCTCAGATAAATCCTAAGTTATTAACAATGAAACACTGAGTAATCTTTATTAAGTATGCGGAATTTACTTAACAAAGCTAAGAAGAATATAACTTTAACTTTTATTAATAACTCTAAATCTGCTTGTTATGTAGACTCTTTAACAACTCTAAAACTCTAATAATAATCGTACTTTAGGATTCTAAAACATATATCTATAACGCGTACGTCTAATGCCAGTCTAGGGGTCCTTTTATAGGCTTAAGAATAACCCTAGTCAGTTTACAATTTGTATCCTTGTACGACAAGTAATCTGAACAAAGAATATTCTATAATAACAAAGCTTTCCATAAACGAATATAACAGTTCTTTAGTTTTTCAGTACTTTGACTTCGACAGCAGTACTTTGACTTTCTCTTTAGCAGTACTTTGACTTTTTCCAGTACTTTGTCATTCTTTAGCACTTTCATATCCCAACAATCCTCCCCTAACTTGAATTCTACTTGCTTGACTTCAAGTTTCCTTTGTATATTCAGTTTTAACATCTTTGTCTTCAAAGAGGGATTGTGGCTTTATCTTTAAATTTTATCTTTTTAGATTTTGTGCTTATATCATCAAAGTAATCTTTATTCTTTAGAAATTATTTTTTACAGCATCTTTGATCAATAATCTATTTTCAGCAACATTCAGCAAGCTCCATCTTTTCAACAACATAAGACAGTTTGTACATTAATTTAGTTTTAAGTTTCAGTCTATTCTCATCACATCAAGGTGTGTAAACTCCTGTGAGAGGTGAATCATTGAAAATTTAATGGATTTGATGTCTCTTTACCAAAGCCATTAACTCTGGAGTAGCCAAATGTTTTGATGTGTAATATCATGGTACATTGATAACCATATGATTTTTAGCAAATCATCAGCTATCAACAGATTTGATTTGTCTTTACCAAAAGTTGTACCCTTTTGGACTAGTTAGTTATTTCAATCATGGTAAACTAATTACCATATAATGGTTTTTCCACAGCCTTTACCACAAGCCATTTTCTTGTGGGCTAGCCAACTCTTCACATTTACTGATATGGTGAGTTGATTACCATCCAACTTATTAGCAAGTTGTCAACTATAAAACGGATTTGAGATATCTTTACCAGAGCCGTTTGCTCGTGGATTAGCCAATCCTTTTGTAACCATGGTGGATTGATAACCTATTTTTGTTACCATCTAAAAAACCATTTATTTCTTTTAACCTTTGTTTCAAAATATTTATCACTTAACAAAAGTTTTCTTTTCAAAATCATTAACTGGTTTAAAGCTGCAAGCAGTACTTTGATGAAAGTACTGTTTGATCAGCAGTACTTTGAATAAAGTACTGATTTTTCAAAAATAATTTATTCAATTCAGATTCATACCATTTATTCATGCATCATCATCAGCCATAGTCGTCCATCTGATAAACAATTTGATGACCATAAGAGCAATTTCATTATCTTCTTCAACTTCCCTTCCATGCTCTAGCATTCTTCTCATGACATCTGATGTAAGCGGATATCTTCTATCTGCTAGCATGTGAATCATAGACCCATCTTCTAACTCTAGAACATGTACTCCAGATTCTTCAAAGAATCTCCAGCTAATAATCTCCCAATCTTCTTGATTTTTCCAAATCTCTTCAGTACTTGTTTCTTCAGTTTCCCAAACAGTTTTGAGATCTCCAAGTAAGATTAAACCAACTCCTTCTGATGGAATGTGTACAAAGTATTCTTGCACCAAATGATATAGATGAAACAAATCCTCTCTATCTATTATATGCAATAGATCCCATAGCATATTAAACACTCTGAAGCTTTCATCTTCTCTATGAAACATCAGATAATTTCCATCCTTTGATTCTACAACTTCAAAAGTAGTTATTGGAGACTTTTTCTTCTTCTTTTCTATCTTCTTTTCTGCATCAGCTTTAGAATACTCAAATTCTACGATTCTTAAGTAATTCCTCAGTTCATCATTAGTATCAGATCTTAATTCAACTTTCTTTGATGACTGAACATCTTTAACTTCATTTATTCTTTTTCTTTTTAAGCTTCCTTTTCTATCTTCTTCTTTCTGAGTATCAACCTCTTTATAGTGTTTGATACTATCAACTTGTTTCTGATAATCTTCTCTAACAGCTTCATACAGACCTTTCATCTCAACATAATTCAACTTATTCAATCCAATATACCCTTGACCTTTTAGATATGCCATCATTGCATTCCTTTCCTTAGCAAGATTTGGTCTTCTTGGTAGAGCAGAAATAGGAATAGGTGATTGTAATGGTACAGTAGCTTCAGCATTCAATTCTTCTTGTAACTTTCTAGCTGCTTCTTCATTCCTAGCTTCTTCATTAGCAACTTCAGCATTTAATTTAGCTTGTACCTTTCTAGCTGCTTCCTCATTCATTGCAACTTGAACAGCCCTTATTTGTGTTAAAGTCGGTTTCTTTTTCTTCTTTGTCTCTACCAATTTACCTTTTCCTTTATCTTTTGGATCTATAACAGGTTGAGATACTTGTTGTTGTTCTTCAACAACTCCTGGAATGCTAATACTCCTTGGTTTTGATAAATCATGTAATATTTCAGCAATGGTTTCATCATCACTTGCAGTGTGTATTGGTTTGAGAGTATCAAATTCTTCTTCTTGTGGAATTATTGAAGGACCAACTTCTTCTTCAAAATCTAACACCCTTGGTGTAATTAATTCTTGTCGAGATTGTTAGGAATTAGAAAATTCCATAGTGAAGTGTCGGTCACCCCAAGTATTATCTAGCATAAGTTAGCTCGTAGACATATCATTAGTTACGTTATTTGGTAGTTTATTAGTTAGTTTATAGCGTAGTTTAGTTTAGTGCAACACCGTGGAGGAAGGACGGGTCTTTACCCACTGTATGCCTGATCCACAGGCCGATAGGAGGTCGTGTAACTTGTAAGTATAAATACCCCTTCCATCCATGGAAGGGGTGTGGCTTCTTTGAATAAACCTTTCATTTTCTTAAGCAACTCTTTTCAAGGAACCTCCTCTCAACTCTCTTCATCTCTTCAAAATGGCTTTCTTATTTAATCACAATCCTAGACCACCCGAATCATCAAACAACATAAATATTCACGATCCTACAATTGGTACCAGAGCCAAGGTTTTGTTGTTTGTGTTGATTCGAATGGTTTTTTATATGCGGTTTGGTTGATTCATTGTTGCGTATTGATGCTGTAGTTGTTACATGGTTAAGTGTGTTATCTTATTTGGAACATGTTTACTGTTTTTAGATTGAACTAGCCAAACTGCATTTTTAACATGTCTTGGTATAATTTTTATATCAGTTTCTATATCTGTTTTGGTGGTCAAATACAGCTGATTGTAAACTGTCTCTACTACTTGATTTGTGGGTCATATGGTCAGATTCTTGGGAGGTCTAAACCAGTCATCATGGAAGCAGTTCTTATGATGTCTTTCTGGTCACATCTGCTTATTTATCACTGGTAAAAATGGTCATGTCCTTGAGGTCGAATACGGGTCAAAATGGTTTTTTTTCTTCATCATGTTTCTGGGTTATTCTTCTATGCGAGTTGACTTGTTTCTTACATGCGAGTTGACTGGTTTCAAAGCGAGTTGACAGTATTGACTGTCCTGACTCGATGTATTCTTGGATGTGAGTTGTCATGCTGTCCAGATACAATGAACCCTATGCGAGTTGCCTACTTGCATTACTTAATGCGAGTTGTTGATATCTGTCTAGATTCAATGTTCGGTAAGCGAGTTGGTCAGGTTAAATGCGTGTTGGTATGGTCAAAAGCGAGTTGGGTTTCTGGTCAGTTACAATGCGAGTTACTTAACTCGCATAAGGTTTAATTGCACTTGCTTTTGAGCGAGTTGCTGCTGATGCGAGTTAAGTCAAATCTGAAGCGAGTTGTCAGGCTGTGTAAAGATGCGAGTTTGGTATTGAAGCGAGTTAGTGAAAGCAAGCTGGTGAAAGCAAGTTGGAAACAAAAGTGGCGAATTGACTTCACAGAAAGGTAGAAGATGAGAGAACTTGACCACACGACCACTTATTCCAACAATTACACCAATATATCACACAACCTCAGGTTGATAAACCATCCTTGGTCCTTAGTTTTCAGTTAAAGAAAACGAGAAGCTGTAACAGCTAATATCAATCCAATGCCAACAACAATCAAATCCCATTTTATACTAACTTACCACATCTACTCAAGGCTCAAGGTTCAAATCGAAAACAGTAAATTCATAGATATTAGATCTAATCGTGGCATTCAAAGGCAAACATCAAGTCCAAAAAGAACTTAAACACGATTCGTTCTTCATTAATCAAGACTCATTCATCACAGATCCATATGACAAAATGAAAAACGTAATGAAAATAAAGTAAAAACAGGATCTCAGCTCTTATCTCGATTGTGTTAAGATTCTTCTAATCAACATATGGGACAATCACTCGAGACTAAATCATCACAGATCCTTAATTTTGATGTATATCCGAATTTCAGAACGAGTGATAACATGGGAGTTATAACTCTATTTCTTTGATTCGTTAATGACACTAAACTGAAAAATTACACAAACGATCTCAGACTTTTTCTCATGTTACATCATACCTCAAGGGTCTCACAACACGCGAATAAAGGCTTTTCATTGATCGGTATTTTTTTTGCAAAAGTTGTATTTAATATTCGAAGGTTATGAAAAGATCAAAACCTATTCAGTTTTAATCATTTCCTAGTTTCGATTAAAGACTATACAAGTACATGAACCGAATCATTACCTACCTTAAACCAATGGCTGATTTCACTACCGTGTTGTATAACCTTGATCTTTCCATCCCTGTGGCGTGATGTTTGTCATCAACAAGGTGTGAAGGTGTTCTATTGTCTCTTGTGTCATATGAGCTGTAATATAAACCAAGAGGATAGTAGGCGTTGTGTTTGGTTTCACAATCTCAGTAGGTGTGATGATTTTTTTTCATGTGAGATCTCTGATTGAGAAAGAGGCGGATGTATTTTTGTGTGAGAAGAAGTAGGGTTTGGTGAAAGAGGCGGAGATAATTAGTGAGGTTTATTAGGGTTTGTGAAAATACTAAAGTGAGTGTAATGTGCGTGTTATATACACCAGATTTTTTGGGTTGAGGTGTTGTATCACTGGATCAGGTATTATGCCACATGGGCCGAATGACACTTATTGTAATGGGCTTTTAGTATTGTGTTCGTTGGCTGAAGTCTTGGTCTAAACGATCCATGTTTCCAAATCTTTGGGCCGGCATCACTATTCTTGTCATAACATGGATTGTCATGATTAAAACGTGTTGAAACAATTTTTGAATTTATGAGATATCCACTCGTTTATTAACCATGGATGTGAGTGGGATTAGGGATAATGGGTGATCAGTGCTAATTTCTTACTCCATCTCTTTAGGGTATAAATGTAGTTGGATTGGGTGTACATGATTGAACCGGACACGGACTTGAGTAAGTACATGCTATGACTTGAACAATTGATGTGTGATATGAGATTTGGACTTTATGAGGCCTGTGATAATGAGATTTGGTGTGTTGATGAGATTATTTGATACGTTGGTTTCTACATTTTTCACAAAAGATATGTTGTTACGGCTTGAATTGATGATTATACAATGTTGTCTACGGGGATGTTTGGACGGTATTTCTTATTTGGATTTGAAGTGGGGTTTTCCGGGGGCGTTTACTTATCTCGTCTTCTTTCTTTCTACCATTCCGCGAAGATGACTTGTTTGGGCGTTTATAGAGGGTGATAAAGACTTGGCTATTTAATTACGGTTGTGATTCTTTCTCGCTTAACCCACAACGTAACTATCACTTCGGTGTCTCACTCAGTTGAGAATGTCAAGAGGTTTTGTACAATGGGTACACCGTTTCTTCTTCACAATAATTAGTACAAGTTTAAGTAACAAATCTGGGGAATTTCACTTCATGATCAAGTTTGGCATATCAGGTTGACTTCTCCTTGTTGTCACTGCAATTGCCAATAGAATGCGTGAATGATGTGTTTACCAAAGTGTGGATTGGATGGTTGATGATGTTGATGATGTTGGATAATGAACCATTGATGAACTGATGCATGTTCCCCTAAAACAGTTATTCACCGAAACCAAAGTTTTCATAACACATTCAAGCTGACATTGTTTACGGTTTAGTCTTGATTTTGTAAAATCCCGCGAAAGAAACTATTTCTTGGTTTAAATCATAGACTTGTAAAATCCCATGACAATGGAAACTTATAGGTAATTGTAAAGTGCCTTCCCGGATCTATCTTACGGTTTATTCTTGGTTTTGTAAAATCCCGCGAAAGATACTATTTTTCGGTTTAAACCATAGAGTTGTAAAATCCCGTAATGTTGGAACCATCCTGGAGAAAGGAAAGCGTATTTCGGGATCTTCTGATGCTGGTGCCACGGTTTCTTCTTCAAAGAAGGGATAAAAGGGTGTACTTCATGAATTGGGTGTGTGTTTGGGTTGTCTTCATGGCAGTTTGGTTACTACATGGTTTTACGGGGTTATGTGCTTTTAACCATGGTCGGGATGAAAACCATTATCAAAGTTCACTTAAAATGTCAAAGGTGGCTAGAATTGAGCAGTTAACCAGAAGATGTGACAACGGCGTTAATTCAGTATTATTTATTTGAGGTTGAAGTGAAATATCACGGGCGAGTGTACTTAGTATCTGAAGGTATCGGGGATGGTTGGATGAAGATGCTTCATGATCCTTGTTCGAGCTTATTATAAAAAAAACGAAGACTTGGAAATCTAGTTATTGTTGGGTGTCTTTTACCTTTTCTTTTACCACTTGGGGGAATTGGGCTCATACCACCACAAAATAACTATCACTTTAAGGAGTTACGTTGTAGTGCTCAGTGTCACATTGAATTGTGGATTCTCAAGAGGTGATGTACGTCTATTACTTGATGGTTGGTTGGTTGAAGAGTATAGAGTACTTAGAGATTCAATGGAGCATGAATTCTCGGCACCGCTCTTTGTTACATATGTGCAAGTTTAAGTCACGAGTTCGGGTTGTTTTACTTCAGGGTCAAATTCATCATATTGGGTTTTCTCCATCAGTTGTCACTACAAAGAGCCCACTGAATGATAATGGAGTTGATTATATGTTTGCCAAGAGAGGTTGAAAAGAGAGAGATTATGACGTATAAACACAACAGTTCATGCCTCGTTCCTCAAAGAAAAGAAAAGTATACGTGTCAGTGTGCTTTATCTTCTGAAGAAGAGAAATCTTCTTATTATGACCATTCTCATCAACATGCTTCAAAATTTTTCCATGCGCTTGATGTGCCCGGTTGGTGCAAGTTTTAAAAATTTATAAACACGAATTAACCGTCTAACCTATTAACACATACGAGCAAGTATACTCGTCCGTAATAGCAAAGTTTGGTAAGTCGGGATCGTCCCAAGGGATTTTTTTGTTTGAAATCGATTTGATTAAAAAGTTTCTAACAAGAAAGCTTGTCAAGGCTTCCTCAAATAAGTGTTCTAGCGAAATACGAATCAAGAATATAAATATATACTTGTGTGTAGTCTTATAATCAACCATAGATAATGTTCATAAAGGTTTGGTGTATACTCTTAGTATGATGCACAAATCATAAGCAAATGATTCCCCAACCATGGTATTTGTTTGTAAAAATCATTCTAAGAACAAAAACATTTAGGTAATCCTTTCGGTCCTTATCCCAATGATTATCCTATAAAAGTTCCATTTGTTTGCAACATGTTCTCATTAAATTTGTTCTTACGAATCTTTCGACCCTTCGTGATGAAAATGTTCCTAGTCTTGTTTTAATAAGCAAAACATGGTGGTTGTCAATCACCATACCCCCATACTAGTTTGTCACTTCACTTTTTGGAATAAAACACAAGAGAAATCCTTTCGGTCCTTTTTCTTAAAACATGTTTTATTGACAAATCAATCCAAGACTAGTATTTTTCCAAAAAACTCATTTAAACAAGATCATATATACATGCATCACATCTTGAGAACACTATTATGATTAATTACATTCCAACACACAAGTATATCACAAACTACTCCATGAAAACAATCATATCTAAACACAAGTCATAACAAGGTAATTCAAACAATTCAAGAGAATAGATTTCCATAACAAAGTTCATAGAATACCTAAACTTTTGTGATTACAAGAATTAGAAATCGTGGATTGTAGCAACCACGCGCCTCCAATCACCTAGGATCACCGCACAACTCCAAACTACCGAAACAATGGACGAGAATGGTTCCCTCCTTGCTCCTGGGCGTTTTTCAGTAAGTACTAAGCTTTTGGGCTGAAATAATAGGGTTAGTATTAGTTTTGGTGTAAACTAACACTCTTTTTGTTGTGTCACACTTAGTATACAAGTACTAGGTTCTTTATATAGCCAAAGCTCTTGCTTAACTGCCCAAAAAACGTTCTCTCCAAGTAAATATCAAGAAATGATCGGACTCCAATGATTATGGGGAGTTAAGGCAACAATAAATGCGATTTTGTGTAACTGCAGTGCCAGAAACCGGATCGGTTTCTTGTCCGACCGAATCGGTTATTCCTTGACCAAATGCCCAGCCGGATCCGGTTGCGGGTTACGACCGATCGGCTGGGTTTTGCTATTTTGACTTTTTTGTTGACTTTCTCCTTTACGCTTCATTCTTTGCTTACGTTGATGATTTCCAAAGCCAAACTTGATCTTTCCTTGCTGTAGATGCTTAGAAATCACTATGCTTCCATATCATTGAGTCCAAAAGCTTTCAAGCTCAACTTCCTTCCATGAGAATCTTCCAAATGTGCATAAAAACCTCATTTCTTCATTATTCGCGATACCTAGCTACATATACATACACAATACGCATCTTTGCACTTTTGCAACAGTTATGAGTAAATATAGCCGAATATCATGCACAAAACTGACAATAACGCTACTAAATACATGTTCATTTAAGACGTTATCAAATTCCCCCACACTTAAGCTCTACTCGCCCTCGAGTAGGTCTAACATTTTCAAAGACTGATTTCAATGGTCTATAACACCATGGTTCCAGAAAAATGTAATAATTACCATAAAAGATAATCATTGGTTTGCTTATAATATGTGAAAATTTTCTAAAAATGAACCAAACACTTTAGATAACATAACTAGGACACCTCACGAATGGCTTTAAGATTTCACTCAACACTCATATATTGGTGGGTATATGTAAATCACTCAATGCCTAGTCATGATCAATGCTTTTTACCATAAGCTTGTACAAGTATCAAAACAAAGAAAATAAATTCATCAAAGAGGTCTTTTATTCGGGTTATAACGTTAAGTATAAGGGTTCATAAAAGGTATGGATAAGGCATGGGATAGTTTATGAAATTGGTTTTAAAATAAAAATAAAATCAAGTCCAAACCTCCATGTTGCTAGTCATCATACAAACCACGATCCCGAAAAATGATTATTACTCCTCTTCACATATCGATTCTCCGCAAATATGTATAACTCAATTTAGCTCATTGGCTAATCAATATCCCTCATATAGCTAGCTGGCTATAATAAAATTTTTTTTTTGTTTTTTTTTAACAAACTTCTCCTTCTTCATACATCACATCTCTCTCACACTTCGTATAAGCGTTACCACAAAAATACAAATAAGAAGTATGCATCCTTCGTCTTTGTCGGAATGGCACACACGAATGGCAAAGTGCGGCTAACTCATAATCATCAAAAACAATCCAATCATTCCAAACAACTAGCAACAAACCAATAGACTTGATAAGGGTTGGCTAAAGCTTAAAGTGTAACATATTTTTGTATTTTTCTGGATGTAACAAAAAATGAAAAGGGATGGCTCAGAAGGTGTAACTAGGGGTATCTAGTGCTAAAGATGAGCACTAACAAAATGGGTCCATGTGGGTGGTTAACTAACCAATGTGGTTAGCTAATATATCATTAGATGTAAAAATGGAAGGCCATTTGGTTTTATTCCTAAGGTTGCCTCTTATCACTTGAAAATATTTAGATCACTCGAAGGTGATTTTAACCGTAATGCATAACTAGTACAAGTTCTAGAATCGACATAATCACCGGCACACTCATAGCAAATATAAAACAAAAGATGTGTTTTATACAAAAAGAAACCTCACAAAAATGTGGGAAAAAGGCTATTATGCATGCTAGAAAATGCTATCGAATCCAAAATGAATTACTTCAGTAATTTGGTTCAAATCCAAAAATTTTCAAAAACCTCATTTTACCATTGAAATCCCAAGTTATGTATTTTAATTATCAATAACGCGTGAAAACCATTAGACCATCAAGGGCGAATTTCTTCTAATCACTTGCATCCAAAAGTTATCTAAAAAAAATAAAAATGCGTATCATTTTTCCTATTTTCTTCCCTCCCCCATACTTAAGTTTTGCATTGTCCTCAATGTAATGAAAAATGAACTTCAAAGTAAAGAAAATGGGAAAAAGATAGTTAAAAGATACCACGGAACAGAATATGCAATATGCACATTGGGTCATTAGCAAGCCTGTGAGTTATCCAACTCGAAACATTTGACCATCAATAAGCTTCCGACACATCCATCCTGCAAACAAAAACTGCAACACGCAATGCACAAAACAAAACAAAACTACTAAAAACTAGATATAACCAAACAATGTACGCCAAACATCCTAAAGAAATGGATCAAAAGATAGAAATTGTTTTAAAAACACATCATGACCATTGTTTTTGAAACCATAATTCACGAATGATCCATAATCACTCGTCATCCTCGCTCATGTCTTCTCCTTCTTCATCATCATACTCATCATCATCACTTTCGGTTACGTAGTTTTCGTCTATGATTTCTGAACGAACTCTCCTCTTTTTCTTCTTACCTCCAACTCCTGATGATGATCCTCCAACTTCAGGTAATCGACCATATGGGGGTATTGGATCAGGAAACGGTGCGTACCCAGGATATGGATACGGATAGGGTCAAGGATAAGAAGTGTAAGGGAAAGGATACTGTGGAACATTTGGTGGATTGTAGGGTGGCAACTCATAATTGGCTTCACGAGCCATGTGTTGAAAGATAGGCATCGAATAATCATTGATGTAGTTGTTTCTTAACATCATCGAGTCTCTCCACACATCCCTACATTGAATCTCATCTAGATGTTGGTTCCACTCTCCCCAACCTGAATCAAAACTACTGGACGTACCCATTTGCACGTTCTCCATTGGTATATTCCTCTGCTGTTGTGGTGGTTGCTGTTGTGGTCTTGGTTCAACCCATAACCCTACGGTTTTCAATCTCCCGTTCAAAGCATTACCAAAACCTTTCGCAGACCACGTTTCACTGTACTTTGGCTCTCCACACTTAGCCAATTCCTCATTAACATAATACCCAAGATTCTTCGCCAATCTTGTCACAAAATGTCCTCCACAAATGTTACTGTTGCTCTTGATTCCCGGGGCTCTCCTAGACAAATATTCGGCTATCTGCCAAATGGCATTACCGTCCTTAGTTTCTTCCAGTAACTTCATAACCCAAAAGTCCAGTTTCTGACATTTGTCTCTGCTTCCAAATCTATTAAATGGCCCGGTCACAATCAACTTGTGAAGTATCCTCATCAATGGATTCCTGATGGTCGAAGCATTCCTCCTAGCGCAAGTAGGATCTCCCACTTGATTCCAATAAGCGGGAATACTAGGGTAGTCTTTTTCAAACCTCCGAAGTCTAGAAAGTGAGTTTCAAATAATCGATGATTAACCTCATGTGGCTCATACAAACCAAGAGCCACGCCAAAAGCTGGCAACGTGTAAGCATGATCTCTTCCACAAAGCCTAAACCAAACACAAATCTCCGTCATCAAATTCCGAACATCCACCTTTCTTTCAAAATACATGGTTGAAAAGAATTCCATACACCATTCTCGATAGACCTCTTCATTGACGCTAAATGCTCTTTCCCATGACAAATCATTGAACGAATCTCCATCTCCTGGATATACATACGACGTTCGCATCATTCCTCTTAACTCATCTTCACAATCACATTCCTCAAATAAATCCCAATCAATCACCCTCGGAACCAAACATGTCCTATGTTGTAACTTCGACAATCTTTCCCGAAAAGCATGTTTCTCTCCATCGGTGAGATTTTTGAACTTTAAATTAGCATTTGCCTCCGTCTTCACACTATACTTAACCTTCTTCTTCTCGTTCCTTTCACAAAACTTCGTAACAAGCGGGTTAATTGGAATTTCCTCCCCACTCGAGCTCCCTACAATAATTCTCTGTAGAAATCACAAATACAAGACCATATGAGAGTGTTAGAACAAACAAGAAGGTTAGAGAACCCTCTAAGATACATTTCAAAATTTCACAAAATATTCCACACAGAAACCACAACCGGATTCGGTTGGATCACCAACCGAATCGGTTTCCAATTTGTCAAACACCAACCGTTCGGTTGCAATGCACAACCGAATCGGTTGTGCAGACTGCATAAGGCATTTGCCTTCGAATCCTCATAAACTTGACTTTGTAATGCCCAAACCACTTTTAGATCGCATTTTATCATCCTCAATGATTCCCACATACTAGAATTACTCTACTCTTGCTTTCAAATCATCAAACATCTAACATCTTAGAACTCATTCTGAATATCCTATATCTTTAAATCATTAGTTCTAATAATGTGGCATCCATCACTCTTAAAAACATATCATCCATCATAATGAACCACCAATTACAACTTATCTCGTTTCATAGGCACAACCCAACTAATTCTGAAAAATCTTATCATCTAAAATCCATTCTATGGTGAATCAATCAATCAATCTCTTGTTGTAATGCACTCCTATATCAATTACCCACTCAATCCTAAAATGTTACCACTTAAATCGAATTATAACAAAAACCCCCAAATTGGTGACCTAGCATTCAATTCGAATCAAATGCTCTAATAAAACCTTAATTGAGTTAATTGAATGTAGATGCTTACTTGTTTGGGTGCCATGATGTTTTCCTACAACTTAAACAACCTTCAATCTGTTCTCTTGGATGAATTTTTGCAAAACCACCTGGAAAATTAGTGTGTGTGTGTGTTTTTTGGAAAAGTGAAATTTTTATACTTTGGTGCAACCGGTTCAGTCAAGGACACAACCGTTTCGGCTTGCTTTTTGCCAAATTTTGCTTTTTTATGTGTTTAACATGTTACTTAGGCATTTACCCTCCAAGCAACATTTTTACTCAAAAATTCCTGCTAAAGATTCACACAACATTCATTTACCAAATGAAATTTTGAACAATCATCCAATCTAAAAAAAAAACTCAACTCATCATACTAATGAACTAATCCAAACTTCAACTCAAAACTCATAGTCATAATGCATTAAACCAAATTACCTCAATCATAAAATGAAAAATAAATAAGAAACAAAAATCCTAATGCATCAAATCAAAAGAAATAGTTTATGACATTCAAGCAAATGATTGCTTGTTATTACGGACTTTGCCTTCTCCTCAAAATTCCTCAAAATACTCTTGTCTTAGAATATCCTCGCTTTGAAATTTTCCGGTCAACTCACGGAACGTTTCAAAAGTTTTGAATTTTCTCATAAATCTTCGTCCGTCCTGGCATAGTATATCAAACTTAACATGCCATGCTCCATCTCCGGTTTGTCTCTTGTAAGTCCCCGACCCTTCGGGTTTCCACTCCAAATTCTTAAGTTGCACCGGTAAAGATCCTAAAAAGTCGGTCAACTTCTTGTAAACTAATATGTTTTTGAATGGGTTATAGAAAGCTTCTATCGCAAATGCACGTTCCATTTCGTCCTCTATATCGAAATAAGGCGGAGTTAAAGGTCCGTACATTGGATTACCGTGGACATCACGTCCTACTTCAAAACATGTTAAATCATCATTTGCATCCATCCATTCCAAATCTTCCATACATTCTAAAATTGGTCCTCTTGGTTTTGGGTAGTATGTTTGCCTCGAAATCCCATCGTAAATAGTCATGGTGCCTCTTCCCATGTCTATAATTGCTCCACAAGTTCGTAAGAATGGTCTCCCCAACAATAGCGGTAAACTCTTGTCCACCGGAATATCCAGGACAAGGAAATCTGCCAAATACGGTTGATAGCCAATTTGCACTCTTACATTCTTAACTTCTCCCATTGCCTTTGCTTGAGTGTTATCCGCCATAGTAAGCTTAGAATGATTAGGTTGCGGATTACTTAGTCCCAAAGTTTTGAACAATGGATACGGCATCACATTAACACTCGACCCCGTATCAGCTAAAGCATAAACTGGTGTAGTTCCATTTACTTTGATCGGCAACACAAAATTACCCGGATCCTTTTCTTTCCTTGGCATGCCTTTAAACAAAATTCGATCTCGCTCCTTATCCGTGAGATTCTTATCTTCCAACCTAGCCCTTGCTAGCATCAATGCATCCAACTTCTTACGATAAAGCACATAATCTTGGAGAACTTCTATGACCTGTTTCTTTTCATTGAGCTCTAGAAATTTTTGTTCTAGATTCTCTAAAATAGCTTCTTTTTGGTTGTCGGTTAAGGGTTTGATAGTAGTGGTAGGTGACGATGGTGTGTAATCATTTTTGGTGGTGGAGGTTGTTGTTGGGGTTAGTTTATTTGATGATGGTTTCTTTCGGTTTGCTTTTCCCATTTTAACCACTTCCACCTCTTTCTCTTCCATGTTTGCACAAACTTCCACTAGCATCTCGTTTACTCCTTTTCCTTCTTCCAACTCAGTTATATTAATCCTCATTTCTCCCATACCAAAATCTACTTGACACTTGGTCGTGACAAGAAAATCTCGACCAAAACACACATTAGGTTCATCCGCATTTCCTTCTTCTAAAACAACAAAATCAGTTTCAAAAATATGTCCATGAATATTGACCTTCAGATTTTTGACCATCTTTCTTCCATAGGCTTCATAGTCCATACGCACATGACCGATTTCGTCAAGAACCTTTTCCAAGATATAATTCTCTCCATAAGCCATATTAAGCTGTGCATCCCAAGCACTTACTCCTTCCACGCTACAAGGCGTTCCAAATCTCATTAACGGTGAATCATACATTGTTGACGGTGCTTGTGTGAACACTACGACTCTTTTCTTTTTGGGTAGTTGAACCTTGTTTTCACATACTTCTTCCATATCACCCATGTCAATTCCCAATTCTTTCTTGCTTTCCTCCAAAATTCCTCCAATCTTTTCTAATGAACTTCCGGTATCCTTGAACATTTCATCCAAAGTACGAAGGTATTCCGAGATTCTGCTCAAACTATCCATGTTACTAGACAACTTAACAAAGCAAAACAAAACAAATCCCGAATGATTAGCGTTAAAGTTAGTAAAAGCAAGAACAAACTATAAGAACATATAATAAAACAAACTAAGACACCTAACAAAATTAAAAACTCAAATAAAAACTCAAAACCTAAAAATAATAAAAATCAACTCAGAAACTCCAACCGGATTCGGTTGGATCACCAACCGAATCGGTTGGTTGAAAATATTAGACAGAAATACGAACCGGATCCGGTTGCGGGTTGCAACCGATCGGTTTGATCAAAAATTATATATTTATTTTATTTTTATTTTTTTATTTTTTTTAAAGATTAATGCAAATTAAGTGTCATTAAGGTGTACTAACTCCAGTTAATTAAATAAAACTCTTCATGAACTAATAATTAAATAACATATTAAATCTCATTAAAAACCAAAACTAAAACTAAAACTAAATTAACTACCACTTAAATTCTATTATTAAATTAATTAAACTATAACTGAAAATAAAATTAATATCTAACCATTACCATTATTTATTAATATTAAAATTAATTAAAACTTGATTAACTAATAAATGACAAATGTAAAGAAAATGAAAAAAAAAATAAATCTAAGAAATGATTAAACCACAAGAATTATTCTAGAAATCAAAACACAATGAACTAAAAAGATAGACAAATAAATTCGAACCAGAAAATTTTTCACAGAATGTCCAACCGGATTCGGTTGGCTAACCAACCGAATCGGTTAGTTTGTAACCAAAACTTTTTTTTAAGAGATTTCAAAACTACTAATTTCAAAGAAAATTAAAGAAAAATCCCCGGCAGCGGCGCCAAAAACTTGATGTGCCCGGTTGGTGCAAGTTTTAAAAATTTATAAACACGAATTAACCGTCTAACCTATTAACACATACGGGCAAGTATACTCGTCCGTAATAGCAAAGTTTGGTAAGTCGGGATCGTCCCAAGGGATTTTTTTGTTTGAAATCGATTTGATTAAAAAGTTTCTAACAAGAAAGCTTGTCAAGGCTTCCTCAAATAAGTGTTCTAGCGAAATACGAATCAAGAATATAAATATATACTTGTGTGTAGTCTTATAATCAACCATAGATAATGTTCATAAAGGTTTGGTGTATACTCTTATTATGATGCACAAATCATAAGCAAATGATTCCCCAACCATGGTATTTGTTTGTAAAAATCATTCTAAGAACAAAAATATTTAGGTAATCCTTTCGGTCCTTATCCCAATGATTATCCTATAAAAGTTTCATTTGTTTGCAGCATGTTCTCATTAAATTTGTTCTTACGAATCTTTCGACCCTTCGTGATGAAAATGTTCCGAGTCTTGTTTTAATAAGCAAAACATGGTGGTTGTCAATCACCATACCCCCATACTAGTTTGTCACTTCACTTTTTGGAATAAAACACAAGAGAAATCCTTTCGGTCCTTTTTCTTAAAACATGTTTTATTGACAAATCAATCCAAGACTAGTATTTTTCCAACAAACTCATTTAAACAAGATCATATATACATGCATCACATCTTGAGAACACTATTATGACTAATTACATTCCAACACACAAGTATATCACAAACTACTCCATGAAAACAATCATATCTAAACACAAGTCATAACAAGGTAATTCAAACAATTCAAGAGAATAGATTTCCATAACAAAGTTCATAGAATACCTAAACTTTTGTGATTACAAGAATTAGAAATCGTGGATTGTAGCAACCACTCGCCTCCAATCACCTAGGATCACCGCACAACTCCAAACTACCGAAACAATGGACGAGAATGGTTCCCTCCTTGCTCCTGGGCGTTTTTCAGTAAGTACTGAGCTTTTGGGCTGAAATTATAGGGTTAGTATTAGTTTTGGTGTAAACTAACACTCTTTTTGTTGTGTCACACTTAGTATACAAGTACTAGGTTCTTTATATAGCCAAAGATCTTGCTTAACTGCCCAAAAAACGTTCTCTCCAAGTAAATATCAAGAAATGATCGGACTCCAATGATTATGGGGAGTTAAGGCAACAATAAATGCGATTTTGTGTAACTGCAGTGCCAGAAACCGGATCGGTTTCTTGTCCGACCGAATCGGTTATTCCTTGACCAAATGCCCAGCCGGATCCGGTTGCGGGTTACGACCGATCGGCTGAGTTTTGCTATTTTGACTTTTTTTTTACTTTCTCCTTTACGCTTCATTCTTTGCTTACGTTGATGATTTCCAAAGCCAAACTTGATCTTTCCTTGCTGTAGATGCTTAGAAATCACTATGCTTCCATATCATTGAGTCCAAAAGCTTCCAAGCTCAACTTCCTTCCATGAGAATCTTCCAAATGTGCATAAAAACTTCATTTCTTCATTATCCGCGATACCTGGCTACATATACATACACAATACGCATCTTTGCACTTTTGCAACAGTTATGAGTAAATATTGCCGAATATCATGCACAAAACTGACAATAACGCTACTAAAAACATGTTCATTTAAGACGTTATCAGCGCTTCAGTCATCAAGTGAACCGGGCTATCACTGATTATTTTCTCATTCCACTTGCTCGATTATAATGAAGATGGCGACATCATGTGCTGATTTTGCGGGAGAGAAGTGTGAATAGAACATTCGGATGACTTTCACTTATTTAGTCAAGAATGGCATCTCCGTATGCAATTCTTGAGGGGGAGAAGAAGTGTGAATTTTTTGCATTGTTGATTGATATTTGAGAATATAAATGGTCATACGGCTCTAAACTCATGTAAGAACCAAGCTTTTTCTTATCGGGTCATCTTCACATGGAGTTTTTCTCTTCTAAGAGCCGTTGGTTGACATCTTCACTCGGATTGATGAGTTTATCGACAAAGTGCTTCCGGTTAATGCTTCACATATACATCAACATGATGATTCCGAACAATCTATATGTTCTTGTTTGATGTGATTAGTAGTTTGGTGTTACCATCTTGTGTGTTCGTTGCGGCCTGATTGCTGATTTCCTTGATGAACATCTTTCTGTTCTTGTTTGATTGGGAGGGATTTTAGTTAAGGGATTTGCAAGATATAGGTTAATTGGGATGTTTTTTGGTGGGATGCTTTTTGGTGTGAGTTGAAGATGTTAACTATCTATTCCCCAACTGCACAATCTTGAAGAAGGTCGAGTCTATAGTCTGTTCTACATTTTCTGCTACATGTTAGAAGACTAAAGACGAGTTTCATTTAACGATCTAAAGACTTCTTCTTATTCTGGGCATTTATCAAACAGATTGTCAGTTTAGGGGAGAGCACTAATTGGGGGAGATTGAAATGCCAAATTTAATCCAGAATTAGACTTGCTCATGTTATTCTTCAGCAAGTTGATTCTCACAGATACATCTGAGCTAATGATGTTCTTCTCTAAATATTTCTAGTATACAGACTTACAAAGAGTTGCTGATTCTGAAGTGTCAAAAACCAGCAAGGCGTAAGGAGACAAGCACCTAAACGCGAGTAAACTTGATGAACTTAATACTTCTAAGTAATTGAAGATACCCCGGGAAGACAAATGTTATTACCGCAGAGAAACTCAAGGTTTGACTCATGACGAGTAAACTTGATGAACTTAATTCTTCTAAGTGATTGAAGATATCCCGAGAAAACAAATGTCATGACCGCAGAGAAACTCAAGGTTTTACTCATCAAGGCGTTTAGTGTTAGTACTTCAACTACGTGGGGGAAGTGATGTTAGAGAAAGTTTCTGAAGATAAAAGAGGTACATTAGTGTGTGGTGATTTCGATGGTATCGCAATGATCAGGGGAGAGAGATTGTGTACATTGGGGATGCTCAGCTGTTTCACTTGAGTGCTTAATC
This sequence comes from Chrysanthemum seticuspe, assembly GCA_019973895.1. Lineage (NCBI taxonomy): Eukaryota > Viridiplantae > Streptophyta > Magnoliopsida > Asterales > Asteraceae > Chrysanthemum > Chrysanthemum seticuspe. The sequence goes on from BPTQ01000003.1 coordinate 180,876,761, forward strand.
AGTGATTCAGAGATATAATCACTTATTCCGGAGTTGACATCCGCAGAGATTGTCATCCGCAGAGATAATCAGTGACTTGGCCAGCTTCTTCTATGTTATCAGTTATTCATTCCTTGTGTATTGGTATACTTCGGATACTTGAGCTTCATACACGATCATCAGGGAAGAAAAATGTGAACATGGGAAGGTGTTTTCATTCCCCTCATGATGTGTATTCGGGAGAGCTCTTGGGTATTGGTGTACTTCGGGTTCTTGAGCTTCATACACGATCATCCGGGAAGAAAAATGTGAACATGGGAAGGTGTTTTCATTCCCCTCATGATGTGTGTTCGGGAGAGTTCTTGAGCATTATACAAAGAAACTGACTACTTCAATTTAACTACTTGGAGGAATTGTTCTCTTGACACCTTTTTGGAATGGATCGCTTCAGACTTCAGTGGGAATGGAAATTTGAGAAGGTTATTTATGTGTGGGATGATACGTTGCTGTTCTTGTTGATGATATAACCTCGAACGAAGAATCACGGTGATTATTCTTGAAAGGAGCAGCGCGATTTATGATAATGGTGTGCTTCTCTGTGCACCTGTTAAGGAAAGCTTGAAATAGAGCTTCGAATCTGCTCAGCTAAAGGATTTTCGTTTTGGGGGGAAGCTACCAAAGTCTCACTTTCAAGTGGCTCAATTTCTCTCTTCGATTCAAGAGTCTTGGAAGCTTTGGTGGTGAATGTTTAAGAGTTGATGACTTCTATCTTCTACGACGTGCTGCTTGATATCCTTATCTCGGTACTCGTATCATCATCTTCTTTAACTATATCATCTTCTCTATCTTTGTATATATCTATTAAAAACCAAATACAAAAATATAAAACCAACAAATCAAAATAGAAAATTATAAAACCAACAAAAAGCCATAAAAATCAGAAATTTTGAAAAATACCAAAAATATTGTTTTCTCAAGACATGTCTTCTGGTGTCGATAACATCTACGGTCTTAGAAATGTCATTCAATAATGGCACGGGACTTTAGATGAAGTTCGAGCAGGAGGTGTAAATATTTCTTTCTATACATGTCTCAAAAAAAATGGCTTACAGTTATTTCAGACTGTAACCCGGGCTTCAAAAAATGGCTTGCAGTTATTTCAGACTGTAACCCGTGCTTAATCTATGGTTTGCTATTATTTCAGATAGCAACCCGGTCTTCAAAGAAAGGAAAGTGCGACGCTAAACCTATTTTCAAATATTTCGTGCACTCATCCTAAAAACAAATTGAGGAAAGTATGTCGAAGGACTGCTGTTCCTACACAAATTTTTTTCCGTCTATAATTCTTCAGAAAAATATTTGTTGTGTTCAAAATGGTGGTAAATGAGTTGCTTGTAAATCAATCAGTATCAAGTTTTCATAAAATTTCAAAAACTCAATCGATGACTTCAGCGCTTTTAAAACTTTTCAAGAAAAAGAGTCATTGGTTGAGGGGAAGAATATTTTTCAAATCTACATCATTTAACGGGCTTTCTTAATTATCCTAATATGCTTAATTAAAAATGATGTTAACCTATGTTGAAGGACTAGGTGCCTAGGATATGATTGCTAGGATTAGATGATTAGAGTTTGATGATCACAATATTCCCATACATTTATATGATCTGATTGATATGTTGCATTGAATTTTATTAGTCGATTATTGTTTGGGTGATGTCGACCACCATATATTTGTATGTGTGTTCACTAACTTATGCAGGTATATTGGTATAAAAGAATGTTCCCGATCCGGATCCCACAATTGAAGATGATTGGATGCCGAAAGGAATGGGTAACTATATCTTGGGTTGACAAATGAAGAAACGGAGCTTAATTGGACTTCTATGGAGAGTTGGCATAAATGCAACGTAAGAGGTCTCACTGCATCAGCAGATGGTTTTCTTCTAAGTGATTGAAGAAACAGAGCTTAATTTAACCTCAGTTGGCATTCAAAATGCAACGTAAGAAGAAGTCTCACTGCATCTGCAGACGGTTTTTCTTCCAAACCCTACAGCAACAACAACAGAAGCTTCTCAACCACCTAACGTATCTTTGTGCAGGATACCATTTTTAAACAATTTTGAATAATTTGATTAAATTGTTTTGAAAATGGAAAATATTGTTTTGAAAATATATTGGACTAATTTTTGAAAATCACCGGACTTCATGTTATCAAAACCTAAGTCACTCAATTATTGACTTCTGTCACGGATTGAGGGGGAGAGTGATTTAAAATAAAATATTTTCAAACGATGTTTCTTCACAAAACTTCCGTCTTGTACGTTAAAATGTGGTGATCTAAAGATTTAATGTTATGCCAAGGTATGATTTTCTTTAAAACTCAAAGATCTGTCAAAATGAAATTTTTTCTGTTCTTGTTTGATTGTGAAATTGTTTTATTTTACTAAAAGATCTCTTAAAACAATCATACCTGACACTAACAATCTTTAATGTCTTAAAATGGTCCTTATCTGTCATTTTTCAAAATCAAATCTTGCCACGTCTTTCCCCAAACTCTTTTAAATGATTTAAATCAATTGGGATCACAAATCTCAAAAGGTTTGAAATTTTTGATCGGGTGAGAGATCGTGATTTAAATCTCATATCTGTTTTTATGGAATTGGTTTTAGTCCTTCAAAGGCACTCCTGCCTCCATGTGCCAAACGATTTCTAATACATAATGCACATGTTGAGGCGGAGCATTTATCCAAAAACAAGATGAGTATTTAAACTTGGCCACATTTTCTCCTATGTTTTCTAAACCTAATTAAATCACTTGGGATCCAAAATCTCAAAGGGTTTGATATTTTTGATCGGGGGAGAATTTGTGATTTAATAATGAAATTTGATAAAAGGTGATCGTTTTGATTTAATTGTGCACGCTGCTCTCTCATATGTGCTAAACGCTTTCGAATCTCGAAGCATATATTGAGGGGGAGCATTTTTAAAGAAAAGAAACTATCAAGGTGCAAATGCTTTTATGTTTTAACATAAAGTACCTTGATTGAGTTTTCAAATGGTTTCTTAAATGGCTTTTGTAATCGTGGATGTGCTTCAAAAGAACTCTTGCCTCTATGTGATAAAAAAAAATTATTTCAAATATCCTATGCACATATTGAGGGAGAGATTTTACCAAAGAAAATCAAATGGCTTTTTCTAAGGAAATTGTGATCAAGAAATTATTTCAAAGAAATTATTTCAAAGAACACTTGCCTCCATGTGCTAAACAATTTAAAAATCATATGCACATGTTGAGGGGGAGCATTTTCTAAATGATCAAAACTATTAGGGTACAAAATGCTTTGATCTCGTATCACAAGTACCTTGATTGTTTTTCCAAATGATTTTTCAATTGGTTTCAAGGAAGAATGAACTGTACCAAAAGACCGACCATTTTACTTTATGCATGGAGTTATAAGGATGGTGAGGTTAGGTATTTGTTCCCACGATCCGCCAGAACCGAAGGGATCTTCCCAGGGATAATCCACTAGATAGTGTAGAGTCCTTAGGAATATTGAAAAAAGGAGAAAAATGAGAATATGGGAAGAGTGCGGACTGAGACAGAGCTAGTACTGGAATAAACCCAACAAGGTTCTAGTTATGAAGTCTCGGTAAGCACTGAAGGGGTTGAAGAATGAAAAAGAAATGAAATGAGAAAAGGGTGAAAAGAAATAGCCCTCAAATAATTCAACCTTAGGGCAGACACCGGGTTCAATTCATATGCTACTAGTGGTTACTAAGGTAACACTGGTATTGAAGACAAGCCGTCATGGACCCAGTGACGCACTGCACTACAACTTCCCAAGCCACTCAAGTTCCTCTTAAAAGGGCTTGTTTCATTCTCACGGGGAACCTACATAATCTATCGACTTTCTCTTAGAGATTGTTGATATTGAAGAAGGAGACCCTCTCCCTAGTCTCCGGTACAAGAACCAAATATGCACAATTGAGTCTAGAGCCAAGAGATCATCCACAATATCTCGTTAGGACACTATATTAATGAAGACTTGCTGTTTCACACAATGTGGAAAGTAAGATTATATATTAAGAGTCCTACGCATTTTCCTTGTGGTATTGCCAGAACATCCGAGTGATATGAAAATATTCACTATGAAGATGGAAAGCCTTCTAGAGCCAACATCAAACAAGCTCTTGGTAGGTGGCATGTGAGATCTTTTCTAAAGATCAAACTTGTGACAACTGGATAGAAACGATGGGGCGATTCACTCGTGAATCAACCTTGGTCCAGGAATGGAATTGACGAATACTTTTGGAAAAACCGTTCGATGTGCAAATCTTCTTTTCTCTAGCACATCGAATGTGTATTCATATTTCAAATACAAAAAGTATCTCTGATTGAAAAATACTTTTAGAAAAACCGTTCGATGTGTGAATCTCTTCTTTTCACTAGCACGTCGAATGTGTACTCTTTTCAAATACAAAAAGTGTTTTTTATTGAAAATTGATCTTTCTCATAAAACCTTCGTTGTATTGCAAAACTCTTTCTTCAAGCAATACGCGATTGTTTTTCAAATCATTTTTCATCAATCAGTGAATCTCAATTCGCTGGTTCACTCACTCCGTGTTGTCTTCTTTGAGACGTTCCGGTTTGAGAACAGCTAGAACAGCTGCGAAACCCTGTCAAGGAGATTCTTAGGAATCCTACCTGATCACAGGCAGTACTTGTACTGATCAACGGGGAACTGTGGGCCGTGTACCTCAATTCGAAGAAAGTGGTCAAAGACACTTTCGTGTGTTTTATTGCTAACTGTTGTTTGCAGGTACACTTGGACGGTTGCAGCTGATCAGAATTGAGGAGTCAATCCAAAGCCGCATACTCATAGCATCCACACTTAATTGAAGAAATCATGACTGGTACATATCTACAGAACCTGGCTCTGATATTTCTATACTATGCTTCTGCTACGCTTCTGCAAATATCATGAGTCAGTAAAGCTTCCGCTACTCTGATGAAAGATGTCATGATCCAGAAAGTGTGAGCATGTCGGTCCAAAAGTCACAACTTCACATGATGGCAACACAATAAAGGGTGATCTAGAGATTTACTATGGCTGATGATCTCAATGAAAGCTCGAAGATCATCAAAGATGTGGATCAGTTAAAGGCCTCCACAAAAAGTACAAATCAATGCGGACTTTGAAGTTGCACTACTTAAGCACAAAGATCGCGAAAGTGAAGAATTATAGTCTACGAGCTCAAGACTGAAGATAAAATAGAATGCTAGGATTCGAAATGTAAAACATGTGGTGACCTCCCTTAGGGGGAGATTGTTAGGAATTAGAAAATTCCATAGTGAAGTGTCGGTCACCCCAAGTATTATCTAGCATAAGTTAGCTCGTAGACATATCATTAGTTACGTTATTTGGTAGTTTATTAGTTAGTTTATAGCGTAGTTTAGTTTAGTGCAACACCATGGAGGAAGGACGGGTCTTTACCCACTGTATGCCTGATCCACAGGCCGATAGGAGGTCGTGTAACTTATAAGTATAAATACCCCTTCCATCCATGGAAGGGGTGTGGCTTCTTTGAATAAACCTTTCATTTTCTTAAGCAACTCTCTTCAAGGAACCTCCTCTCAACTCTCTTCATCTCTTCAAAATGGCTTTCTTATTTAATCACAATCCTAGACCACCCGAATCATCAAACAACATAAATATTCACGATCCTACAGAGATGTTTCATGAAAGCCAGTACTTTGGTCAGCAGTACCTTGATCATCAGTACTTTTAACATCAGTTCCTTCAGGCTCAGTACTTTGAAGATTTACATGTGCTTCAGTACTTTGAGGTTCATACTCCTTTTCTTCATGAATTTCAGCATCTTCTTTCAAATTCGCTTCTTCTAAATTCCTCCCCAATTGGACATAAGAATGCTGTTGAACCTTTTTTGCCTTTGGTGGTCATCTTTAAATGCCTTCGCTTCTTCTTTTCAGCTTTGACCCATAACCTGTGATGTGTAACCATTGGCCATACAAAGTTCTTTAATCTTCTAAACTTAAGCTTCAACTTCTTAATCTGAATGGCCTGTTTATCAAAAGACTTCTGCAATCTGACGACCGCCCTGGTCAGAATATGATTATCTAACACTAATCGTTCAGGTGGTATAGAAACATTATCTCCGCCCAAAGATGATGAGAGAACTTGTTCTTGTGTCTGAATAGGAGATGTAGTATGGTGGGATGAGGTGGGAGAAACTGCAGTACCTTGAGTAGCAGTACCTTCAGAAGCAGTACCGTCTCTGTCATCACTATCGTCAGCCTCATCTCGAATAGCTTGAACAAGCTCCATCATTGAAGTAGTCAATGGAGTGTTCCTTCCAGTGAATGAATCACTTTTCCTAGCCATGAAAGTAAAAATCTTGGCTGGTTGCACCACAACAGGTAAAAGACTTGTAGGCTTTGGCACATCAGTAAGTTGCTTATTCAAGAACACTTGAATAAACCTTGGATACATCAACCATCTTGATCCATTTGAAATATGAGATAACATTCCATCAAGAATTAGCTGTGAAAAATTGAAAACTCGATCTGTAGCTAATCCCACTATAGCAGATGCTATGTTTGAACCAAATTGCTCCCATGATGTACTTTTAGCACTAATACAATGAAGCAATACATGAACTAAATACTTCCAGTGTGGACTGAATAAGGGTTTCTTGAAAGTTTGTGCAATTAAGGACCCTTCATATCCAATATTGCTGAATGTATCCCAAATCAATTGCTTATCAAAAAGAACAGCCCCTTCTTCATCATTAAATAATAAATCTTCACGAATTGAGGCTTCAGTAACCTTCACAATCTTCCCAGCAACTGTAGCTTCAATATACGAATCTTCATTCTCCATATGAACCCTAGCAGTTGCCCAAAATTGTTGAATCCATGGCTCAATGATATCCGGTTCCACTAAAAGTGCATAACTAATCAGAGACCCAGTGAGAAAATCAATGATATCATGAAAATCACATTAGCGTCAGTCTTTTCTAAATTCGCCACCATGTTGTATTTTGAAACTGTATTACGATTTGCCATTGATGATGTAGGTACACAGAAAGTGATATGATGAATAAAATGGGTGAAAGAGAGAGAAATATGGAAAAGATTATAAGGTATCAATATGAGAGGGAAATTCGGAGAGTAGTTATTTATAGGTGAGATTTAAAAAATCATAGCCCTTAATAACAAAGTTACCGTTAGTATTAGTTACCCCTCAATATTACTGTTGGAACAGTACTTAGATACGACACGTGTGCAGTACTTCCAAAAAGCAGTACTTTCCAAGCAGTACTTTCATAAAACCAAAAAGTAGTACTTTCCCATTCTCCTCTTTACAATAGCAAATACAGCAGATAAACATGAATATCCTCCACTCAAACAATGCATAGGACTATACTTACACTAAATAGTCCTCCCCTCAAATGTAGCTTAGTAATTAATCATGCCAATGCTTACCACCAAGTGATTGAATCTTGAAACATCAAAGCCTTTGGTGAGTAAGTCAGCTACATTATCATCTGTATGCACCTTGACAACATTAATGAGCCTATGCTCATAACAATCTCTGATGAAGTGGTGCCTAATCTAAATATGCTTGGTCTTGGAATGATAAACTGGATTCTTCACAATGAAAATAGTACTCTCATTATCAATATTGATAGGAGTATTCTTGAAATTGAACCCATAATCCAATAGTTGATTCTGCATCCACAACAGCTTGCAGCAGCCACATATTCTGCTTCAGTAGAGGATGTTGCTGCAATTGTTTGCTTCTTACACTGCCATGAGACTAATCTTCGTCCATGATATTGGCATCCTCCAGTGGTTGATCTTCTGTCATAATTGTCACCTGCATAATCACTATCTGAAAAAGCTTCCAAGTGAAAAGGTGAATCCTTTGGATACCACAACCCTAACTTAGGTTGTTGTTTCAAATAACTGAAAATTCTCTTTACTGCATTCAGATGAGAGACCTTTGGTGAGACTTGATATCTTGCACATAAACAAACAGCAAACATGATATCAGGCCTAGATGCAGTGAGATACATAAGACAACCAATCATTGATCTGTATAACTTGACTTCAACAGGTTGTCCAACTTCATCTTTTCCCAGTGAGTTGATAGACTTGATAGGTGTAGTTACTGGCTTCATAACATCAAAATTGAACTTCTTAAGTATGTCAGATACATACTTGTCTTGATTGATAAAAATACCCTCCTTTGACTGCTTATCTTGAAGTCCCAAAAAGAAAGTTTACTCACCCATTGAACTCATTTGAAATTCATTCTGCATCAGCTTCTAAAACTCCTTAACCATGGACTGTTTGGTAGCTCCAAATATGATATCATCAACATACACTTAAACCAACATGATATCCTTCTTGTCTCTCTTGATAAACAAAGTCTTGTCTATAGCTCCTCTCCTGTAACCATGTTACAATAAGAAGGTAGAGAGCCTTTCATACCAAGCTCTAGGTGCTTGATGTAAGCCATAAAGAGCCTTAACAACTTTGTAGACTTTGTTTGGATGTGTAGGATCTTCAAAACCAGGAGGCTGTTTGACATATACCTCCTCTGTAATCTTGCCATATAAAAAGGCACTCTTGACATCCATTTGATAAACCTAGAATCCCATATATGATGCAAAGGCAAGGAAGATTCGAATTGCTTCAATCCTTGCTACAGGAGAAAATACTTCATCATAATATACTCCTTCTTCTTGTCTGTAGCCTTGTGCAACTAACCTTGCCTTGTTCTTGATGACATTCCCTCTTTCATCTCTCTTGACTCTGAACACCCATCTTGTACCAATTACCTTCTTTCCATCAGGTAGATCACATAATACCCAAACTTCTTGAAGCTTGAATTGAAGAAGTTCTTCTTGCATAGCTTCAACCCAATTCTCTTTAGTTAATGTCTGAGCTATGTTTTTGGGTTCTTCTTGAGAGATAAAGCAAGTGAACAGGCATGTTTGATAGTCCTTATGATTTATCCTGTTTTGTTTATAAACAAAGCTAAGCAAAGCATTATGTGGTGTAGAAAAGCCCTTAGCTTTGTTTCTTGTCATTACTCCAGAAGTAGAAGGACCAATGATTTGATCAGCATGATGATTCTTATGAATTATTAAGATTGGAGTCTGTGGAACTTCATAATTATCACCCAAATTAGTGAAATCAGCATCTTCATTGGAATCTGAGAAAATACCTTCATCTTCAAACTCATCATCAGTATCTTCTAAGCCAGGCATGGTTAGATCATCCAAATCATCCAAAGTGCTGTCAACAGGTGCAGCAGTACTTTGATCAAAAGTATTGTCAACCAAAGTACTGTGAGTGAACTCTGCAGTCTTTGTCTTTTTCTTTGCTTCCTCATAAGCTCTTCTCTGTTCATCATCATAAGAATGTGCTAAAACATCTTGAAAAGGCATCGGATTTAGTTCATCTTGAATAGATTGATCCTCAGTAGACAATGAGGATTTTGGTGCATCAGTACTTTTCTTTGGTTCAACAGGTAATGGTTCTTCATCAGGAACAGCATCAGGTCTAATATGGACTCCATGAACAACATACTGTAAATCTTCTCCATTGTGTACAGGTTGATTTTCTTCTTTAACAGGTACATAGTTCATAGAAGGAGTCAAAACTTCAAGATCAAAATCAGGACCTTTACCCTTCTGATTTTCTTGATCTTCTAAAAATTCAACATGAAGACAATCTTGAACCTTCTTGGTGACTCTGTTGTACACTCTAAAGCCTTTGCTGTTGGTGTAGTACCCTAATAGATAACCTTCTTTTGACTTGCCATCAAATTTGCCCAAATTATCAATGGTGTTGAGAATAGTGAGAGGGCATCCGAAAGGCTTCAGAAATCGTATGTTGGGTTTAATTCTCATTAGCAACTCATAAGGTGTCTTCATCTGAGGTTTTGTGACTGATACTCTGTTAAGCACATAGCAAGCAGTACTTACAGCTTCAGCCCAGAATTGAATAGGTAAAAGTGAATCTGTAAGCATTGTTCTGGCTGCTTCAATCAAAGTCCTATTCTTTCTCTCTGCAACACCATTCTGTTGTGGTGTTCTTGCAATGCTGAACTCCCTCTTGATCCCTTTGTTGGCACAAAACTCATCCATAAGCTTGTTCTTGAATTCAGTCCCATTATCACATCTAATACCTCTAACCTTGAGTCTCAGTTGGTTTTCAAGTGCTATTATAAGATTATGTATAGCATCAAAAGTATCATCTTTAAATCCTAAGAAAAATACCCAACTGAATCTACTGCAATCATCTGTCACAACCAAGCTGTACTTTTTCTTGTTTAGGCTTGCAATTGAAACATGTCCAAATAAATCCATATGTAACAGCTCCAAAGGTTCTCTAATAATCCTTTCCTCAAGCTTCTTGCACGAAGCTTTGTGTTGTTTACCCTTCTTGCACGCCAAACAGGAGTGATCATTCTTGTAAGTCTTTGAAGGTAAACCTCTAACTAAATTCCCTTTGACTAGTTTGTTGATATTCTTGAAATTTACATGGCCCAATCTTCTATGCCACTAATGTGCTTCTTCAGATGTTGCTTTTGCCACTAAACATGTAGCTCTCCCAGAAGAGTGAAGACTCTTCATATCCAGACTGTACACATCATTGGTTCTTGGTACTCTAAGAACTACCAAGTTATCATCAACAGGTTTGAATTCAGGGGAAAGGATGAGACATTCTGTGTCAGTGAATAACACAAGGTGCCTTTTATCACAGATTTGAGATACTGACAAAAGATTGAACTTGAGCACCTTTACATATCTAACATTCTCAAAATCTATGCTCCCTGTCTTGATGGTTCCTTTTCCAGTGATTCTTCCTCCATTAGGATCATTCCCAAATGCAACTCTTCCTCCACAAATAGATCTAAAATCGGACAGAATCTCCTTGTCCCCTGTCATGCTTCCAGAGCAACCACTATCCACAATAAGATGATCTTTAAGCTCCTCCTCTGGGTTGCCCTCCACAAAGATACAAAAGTTAGTGTCTTTTAGGAACCCAAGCCATTACTGACTTGTATTCCCCTTGTGGAGTAACATACTCAAATTCTTTGAGTATGTAATCTTCACAGTTTTTGTAGACATAATCAAGCATTATCTTTTGTTTTAAAACTTGTGGTGGATTTTCAGCAAAACTTTCTTTTTCAACAAAAAACTCTTTTTCTTTTACCACAAAATCATCTTTATCAAAAATCTATGTTTCACCAGTACTTGTTGAAAGTACTGTTTGTTCATCATCAGTACTTTCCTTCTTAACCCATTTAGTTTTAACTTCTACTGTAAAGTCCCTTGATCTAGCTACTTGCTTGGAGTTGTAACGTCTTCTAGATTGATAGTAATTAGATCTCCTATGGTTCCTATTCCAAGAGGTGTTTGGTGAAAACTGAGCAGTACTTTGAGAAAGTACTGTATTTTGCTTAACAGTACCTTGGAAAGTGTTTGAAGGTACTAGAGGTTTTATAAAAGGTCTTCTCTAGTGAGGGTGCCTGTAGTCTGGTGAGAAGTTGCTATGGTTAACCCTATGTGAATGATTCCAAGTTGGTCTACTCTCCCTTGGTTTTTGGTTGACAGGTCTGTTCTTAGGGAACTTACTTAGGTACTCTAAATGTAAGTCACAGTCCTTAATCAAATGATCAGGACTAAAACAAACGAAACAGAGTTTTTGTTCTGTAATCCCAAAATGTCTTCTTCTATGTGTATTACCAAACCTATCCTGATTTCTAGGTGAATGATTAAAATTGTTTTGACCAAAATTATCCCAAAAAGGTTTAGCATGATTGTGAAAAGGTTTTCTTAAAGGTACTGCTGAAGGTGTAGCAGTACTTTGAGGTGTAGCAGTACTTTGAGGTGAAAGTACTGCTTGACTTTTAGCATCATCTACCTTAGGTGTCTCAACTGTTTCCTGTTGGGTTTCAGACCTAGATTGACCAATAAGCTTCTTTCTAAATTCTAAGTTGTCTACACCAAAACGAGAAACATCAGGTCTTATGGGTTGATGACTCCCAGTGGGATGTGGGACAGCATGATAACCCTTGTCTTTCTTATATTCTGGAGGTGGTTCACTAAATGATTCGTCATTACTAGATGTGTCAACATAGTTAATAAGCTCATCATCACTAGTGGTTATATCCTCAAAATCAAGGTCATCCTTATCACTAGGTGGGTTTTCTTCTACACTACTGAAATCCATACCAAAACCTAGACCAGTCCTATTGTAAGCTCTTCTTTTTTTTTGAACATAAGAAACATGAGCAAGACCAGATTCTTTCCAGGCATCAAACTTTGCTAACAATTCATCTCTCTCCTTAGTTAGTTTCTCAATTTCAGAAATCTTACAATTTAACTTCCATTCACTTAATTTTAACTGATAATCCTGTTGTTCATACTTTTCTGCCCAAGCCATTTCATTATTTTCATGTGTTATAATTTTGGCTTCCATAGACTCTAAGGTTATTTGATAACCTGCTACCTCAGACCTAGCCTTTATACAGTTATCTCTTTCAATCACATAACTATTAAGTACTTTTTGATAAAAGTCATGACAGTTTGAGCATACCTCAGAGATAGGGGTTGAGCTTGGTGAAGTAGCCATCATAGCAAGTAGAACAGGATCATCTTCACTCTCCATGCTCCACTCAAAGCTTCCATAACCATCTTTAGAATCCATAGCAGCATGTCCAGGTTCCTCATCGAAAGTTGTGCTCCAGTCAAACTCTTCCACAGAATCCTCCATAGCTACCATACAGTAGGTTACTGGTGCATCATCAAACTCAGCACTCCAGTCAACCTCTGATAAATTCTATTGAGCAACCAAGGCTTTTGTTTCTGTAATACGAATTTCTTTCAACTCTAGCTTTGGTTTCTCAGTCATCCTGTTTGCTTGATATTTAGCAAACCTACATTCCCTTGCAAAATGTCCAGTCTTTTGACAGTTGAAGCATTCAATCTTGCATTTGTCAAAAGTGATTCCCTATTTTGGCTTGAAGTCAATGCCTCTTCCTTCAGATGATTGTAAAGATCATCAAAGTGGAAAGAAAGAGCATACGACTTCATCTGAGTGGATGGTATTTGTTGGTGTGGGTTGCTGAGCAAAGGTGGGAGTAGTGTAGGCAACAGTACTTTGAGTAGGTGAAGCAGTACTTTTAGTGGAAGTACTGCCTCTCTTTTGAGATGACAAAAAAGCAATACTGTAAGATTTTGAACTGGATTGCCCATTCATCTCATGCTCATACACCTTCAGATGATTGTAAAGATCATCAAAGTCCATTACATCCAGACCAGATTGTCCTCTGATCATAGTAGCAATCACATGCCATGTTGATGGCAAACTCCTTAAGAACTTTAGATTAGCATCTTTAACTGAAACCTCTACTTTGTATAGCTCTAGCATGCTGAGAAGGTTTTGGAATCTGTCATAAGCAGCATCAAGGTTTTCTCTTTCTCCAACAGTGAATGTTTCAAACTGCTGCTTCAACAGATTTCTGTGCATCTTTTTGGAAGCATCATTTCCTCCAAACCTTGTCTTGAGAGCAGCCCAGAGTTGTTTTGCATCTTTAGCATCATGGAATTTGAGTAGATGACCATCTGGAATAGCATACAAGAGTATGTTGAGAGCCTTCTCTTGATTCCTTATTGTTGTTGCAGGTAAGACTGCTTTAGGTTGGCCAGGAACATCAATAGGTTCTGGAACGACTTCATTACCATTGACAATTACATTCTACAGTGCATGGTCTGTAATTGCAATGTACTGCCTCATCTTCATGCTCCATAGGTCGTATTCTCCCTTCTTAATGATAGGTATCCTGAGTGAGGTGATGGAAGGTAGTGGAACAGCATCAGTCGACATCTTTAGGTTTTTGTTATTTAACTAGGTTTTAGGGTTTCTTCTTAGTCAGAGTTTCAACACAAGCTCTGATACCACTTGTTGGATCGATGTACTCTAACCAAACTAACTTAAATAGCTTGTTAAGGTTTAATAACCTCGGATAAATCCTAAGTTATTAACAATGAAACACTGAGTAATCTTTATTAAGTATGCGGAATTTACTTAACAAAGCTAAGAAGAATATAACTTTAACTTTTATTAATAACTCTAAATCTGCTTGTTATGCAGACTCTTTAACAACTCTAAAACTCTAATAATAATCGTACTTTAGGATTCTAAATCATATATCTATAACTCGTACGTCTAATGCCAATCTAGGGGTCCTTTTATAGGCTTAAGAATAACCCTAGTCGGTTTACAATTTGTATCCTTGTACGACAAGTAATCTGAAAAAAGAATATTCTAGAATAACAAAGCTTTCCATAAACGAATATAACAGTTCTTTAGTTTTGCAGTACTTTGACTTCGACAGCAGTACTTTGACTTTCTCTTTAGTAGTACTTTGACTTTTTCCAGTACTTTGTCATTCTTCAGCACTTTCATATCCCAACACAGATGGATGTGAAGAGTGCTTTCCTTTATGGAAAGATTGAAGAGGAGGTATATGTCTGTCAACCTCCTAGCTTTGAAGATCCCAACTTTCCTGACAAAGTTTACAAGGTTCAAAAGGCACTATATGGTCTGCATCAGGCCCCAAGAGCTTGGTATGAAACTTTAGCCAAGTATCTTTTGGGCAATGGCTTCAGAAGAGGGAAGATTGATCAGACTGTATTCATTAAGAATGTGAAGAATGATATCCTGTTGGTGCATATCTATGTAGATGACATTATTTTTTGCTCAACCAAGCAGGATTTATGCAGAGAGTTTGAAAAATTGATGCATGATAGGTTTCAGATGAGTTCTATGGGAGAACTCACATTCTTTCTTGGGCTACAGGTCAAGCAGAAGACAGATGGCATATTTATTAGTCAAGATAAATATGTCAAAGAGATTTTGGTGAAGTTTGGCTATGACAACACAAAGATTTCAAATACTCCTATGGAGCACAATAAGCCACTACTTCCAGATGTTGATGGTGAAGAAGTTGATTAGCATCCTTACAGGTCCATGATTGGATCTTTGATGTATTTGACTGCCTCCAGACCAGATATTATGTTTGCAGTGTGTGCATGTGCAAGATTTCAAGTCTCTCCAAAGCTTTCTCACTTGCATGCAGTTAAAAGAATCTTTAGATATCTGAAAGGCCATGCTCAATTACGTCTTTGGTATCCTAAGGACTCTCCCTTTGATCTAGTAGCTTACTCTGACAGTGATTATGCTGGGGCAAGTCTAGATAGGAAATCAACCATAGGTGGATGTCAGTTTCTTGGTGATAGGTTGATTTCATTGCAGTGCAAGAAGCAAAGCATTGTGGCAAACTCTACAACTGAGGCTGAATATGTAGCTGCTGCAAGTTGTTGTGGTCAAGTTCTCTGGATTCAGAATCAGATGCTTGATTATGGGTATAATTTCATGGGCACTGTCATTTATATTGATAACAACAGTACTATATGCATCATAAAAAATCCAGTTTTTCATTCTAAAACTAAGCATATAGAGATAAGACATCATTTTATAAGAGACTGTAATGAAAAGAAACTCATTCAGGTTGAAAGGATTAACACTGAGTTTAATGTTGCAGATCTTTTAACTAAAGCTTTTGATTTGGGAAGATTTCAGTATTTGGTCACAAGTATTGGCATGCTTCATCCATAATATGTCTTATCTCTGTCTATTTTGTAAAGTTTTATAAACTGGTAGTTAGTACTGATTGTTATCCAGTTAATATTGATTGTGTTAAGTTAATACGGATTGGCAAGAAAATGTCTTGGATTGTGTTTTCTTGGTTTTGGACTAACTTTTTAGGTATAACACAAGCAGTATGGATATGGTTTGGTGACTAGGTGTTACAGCACATGTGGTTCTCTTACTTATGCTCATTTTGAAGCCACCACATGATGGAACTTGCTGTAACAATGGAATGAGTGATGCCTAAGCATTATGTGGCATCCTGTGATTATAATGAACATGAATTGATGGTTTTAGTTGGTCAGGTCATTCTGTACTAACCCACTCTTTGCCATTCTATTTGTTTACAGATAGTGTGACTAGCCTAAGGGCATCTGGCTTAGAGAACAGCGAGCAACCGTGAATCCAACATTTGTGTTGGAGGCAACACCTGCCACGAGCTGGAAACCCTGTTAGGAAGGCCCTTTTAATGGGACTATCCATCACAGGCAGTGTTATGCACTGAAACCATTGGTTTTCACCAAACCAGAGGCCATATGAGGCCGACCTTGCTTAAGTGTCTATCACCACACTTAATCCCTTCCAAATTGGGGTTTCATTATTATAATTTCCAAAATCTAAGATAATACTGATGGGTAAAAGTTAATACTGATGGTTATAAGTTAGTACTGATAAGCATAGTTAGTACTGATGAACTAGCCGTTAGTACTTATTCCAAAAGTCTGTTATGCAATGATACCTTTTGCAAGTAGAATTGTTAACCGCCTGTTTCCTTATAAAAGGGTTTTCTAATTGGTTTCTCTTCACTTATTACCATAAATTTTTATAAGGCGGTATAACCCATATTCTGTAAATCTCTATAAATTGCATAACTTTCTAATTGCTTTCACCACAGAATAATACAGGCTTTTGCGACTTAATCCCACTTTTCTAACCCTAACTATATTCATCCATGGCTCCTCTTGATTTTGTCGACAAACATAACATGGTGGCATGCTTGGAATTGCCAGAAGGTCATGATTAATTTGCAGAGATTGTAGCCTTTCTAAACCGAAGCAACATCAGGTTTGCTTTACTTTTAAACCCTACAATCTTATGTACCCCTGTCAGGAAGTTTTGGCAAACTGCTATTGCCTCAACAAATGAGGAAGGGGTACAACAGTTAATTGGTACAGTGGATGGCACTAGCATTGTTATTACTGAAGCATCTCTAAGAGAACATCTTCATCTTAGAGATGCTGAAGGTATTACCACTTTGTCAGTCACTGAAATAATTGAACAACTCACATTGATGGGGTATAGATATGACAATACTATAAACATTCTCAAAAGTCAGTTTTCCCCACAATGGAGGTTTCTTATTCATACCCTCTTACACTGCTTGAGTCACAAAAGGACTGGCTGGGATGCTTTTCCCACAAGCATAGCCACAGCCTTGATCTGCCTTGCAACAGGCAGGGTGTTCAAATTTTCAAATTACATATTTTAGGGTATGCTTAAAAATGCAATTAGCAAAACCAAGTTTCTGATGTATCCCAGATTTATACAGATGTTTTTGGATCATCAGAGACAAAACTTGCAACCTCACAAAAATATTTATCCATCAAAAGTTCTCACAGCCAAAGTGTTTTCTAATATGTTAAGGGATGTGGTAGGATACAGTGGGGTTGTAGTGCCATTATTTCCTAACATGCTTATTGCAGAGTGTGACGGACCATCAAGCACATGTGGCTCCCAACACACACCCACGGGTTCTAAACACTCACCACATCAACAAACTTCATCAACCCGTAGGCACACCAGACAGGAGAGTGGGACAACTCAGCCCCATTCTTCTCCTAACATTGTACCTGATGAGCCTATCCCAGGTGATGGAGGGGATAGAGTGGTGAGGGCTACCACTACTCAACCAGGCTTAGAAGCTGGTGAGGAAAGTGGTAACATCATTAAGACCCAACCCATGCCAACATCTAGTGAGCAATCACAGGGTGGACTGCTCAGGCTAGGCCTGGGAGTGCATTTCAAATGCCCAGTGATCCACCTCTCTCAGTAGGTAACACAATTGGAAGTGGTGAGGGCAGTTTGACACTAATTGAAATGACAGAATTGTACAGGTTTCTCTGCTGAATGGTTAACACACTGGAGATTGCCCTGGATGAACACAAGAAAGTTGCTGCCAAACTTCATACCAGGATGCTCTTAAAGATGAAAAGGCTAGCACATCAGGTTCAACTTCTATCCAAGCCTACTTCAGACGTATCTCTAGTTACCACATCAATTAAAAGGAAGGCCAAGTTCAGAGTCTCTAGCACTTCAACAGAGAATTCTGGTGGATCTGTTTGCATCTATTGGCAGGGATGATTTGCTTAAGCTATGGGAGTTAGTCAAGAAAAAGTTCAAGAATAGAGATCTATATAATGACAAGGATCTGGAATCACTTTATGAATTGCAGAATATCTTTGAACCAGACCCATCAGGAGAACAATGGCAGTATCAATATGGAGAAGAAGTACCAACTTAGACCTTGATTGATTCATGTGGACTGCATTTGGTCACAACACGCAATGGAACAGATATCTACATGCTAGTAGAAAGAACTTACCCCCTTGCATTAGGAACTCTTATGGAAATGCTGTCAGTAGGGCTAAGGATGGGTAATGCAGTTGACATGGCTAAGGAGTTGCTGTTAAAGATCTATGATCAGGTAGGAAGACCTAGCAGAAAGTGAAGTTTGGAAGAATCCTCAAAGACTGAAGAAAACTTGTGATTCTGAAACCCAATCACAAGGTTAGGGGAGGATTGTTGGGAAATAAGCTTTTGGGAGTTAATACTTATTTCAGTGGAGTTAGTACTGATAGTGTTATATGATAGGTATTAACTAGTTAGTACTGATAGTTCAAATAATAGTACTGATAGTGTTAGAGTTTGTACTGATCCAAGTATGGAATATCGTGTAAGAGTTGTAACAGCATATCTTCTATTCCAATAGAAGATATGATATACTTAGTCCATAGTTATCTTTGTAAGGGATCTCCTTAGTGTATAAAAGGAGATCCTAGCTAGGTTAAACATAGATATACATTCTAGCCTTCTAAGGTAGAGCTTCAGGGTTGTAAACCCTAGTACTAGAAGAGTACTTGTATTATTCATCAATAATATTGAAGCGTTTGGTGTTACATTTGTTTTTGCATTATTCTTCTAAAGTACATTCAAGTAGATTCCGCATACTTGTGTGTATCTACAACAAAGTTTCTCATTGTTACTTTGGATCCATCCAAGGTAACCAACACGTATACAAGCTAAGTGTTCTAGATCCAAGGTTTGGGATTCCACAGTCCCTTTTGTACCAAGCATTAAATAAAGGTGAAGAGAAAAGTAGAATTAGAGCGAGAACTTCCCTGAAATTTGCTCCATAAAGAAAGAAGGCCCACGAAAAAGAAATGTGCCTTCGTGTAAGCATCCATGAACAAAATTCAATCCCTGAAATCACACTACCGACAAGCATAATTCTAAAAAGAAAAAATGAAAAATGAAAAACAAACCTAACTCAATTTCGTAGGAATCACGGTTGCATTTAGCATATGCAACAAGCCTTGTAAACCACTTGGGGTCCTAAGTGGACAAGTGAAGTCTCGTGAGGGTTTACAGGGAACACACCCACAAAGTTCATTTGAAATACTAATACAAGGTTATTGTGTTTAAAATGAAAGAATTAAAGCAAAGGAAGGTTACGTCGTAACTCTTTTGAGGGAGTTACGCCATAACTAGCAAAACCTGGCATAAGCTGCAAAGCGAGTGGTTACAGCATAACCACAGAGATGGTATTATGCTATAATTAGTAATACATAAGGAATTATGCTGCAAAAAGTTGGTTATGGCGTAATCACATAGATGAGTTACGCCGTAACTCTGGTCATATCAGCAAACTGCAGCAGCAATTACTTCCTCGTTTTCTGCAAAAAAGGTTAGAAAACACAAAACCCTACAGAAATGGAAATAAAACAAAAGAAAGGGATAATTCGGGTTGTCTCCCGAAAGAGCACTTTTCTTTATTTATGAGCCTTTAAGTTAGACTCAGAGCCTCAGGGCTTCTATGGGGGCCTTTGGACTTCCCCGACCTCTTCAATGTCTTTCATCAAGTTATGCCTCATCCAGGCAACATTCGTGGCAGTTTGCAGGTATTCATTAGTTTCGATTTTCCGGATTTTGCAAAATTTTTCCTCCGGTCCCAAGTGGTAGCGAGTGAACTCATATTTTTCGACAATAATTGGTGGCGGTCTCTTGTAGGGAATCCCAAGGAGTTTGCACCTCCTTTGCTCATAAGCTTCGTCGTCGGGATCAGTAAACTCCTCATTCCATTGCAACTCAAGGTAATCTAGGATCCCTTCAATGTCATCATCATCAGAAGCGGTACCTTTAAACCATTCTTCATCGAGCAGATTCTCCACTAGTACACGCTTGCATTCTTCTTTTTCATCTCTAACCAACTCCTTGTCATTCTCAATTGTTATTTTACTTGTGTTGTTAAGACTTTCGTTGTTTGAATTTTTTCTATCCATGTACTCCTTCCAAATCTTCTCTTTGGTTAACGTATCAACATGTCCATACTTAATCTTCACCCAACTATCAAATCCCAGGTTTTCCAGCCAAGGCAAACTCGTTCTCTCCTCATCATTGGTTGAGGACCAAAATAATTTGTCTTTTCCTATTCTCCTAGAGCTGCTTCCCCTGTTACATATTTTGTCATAAGGGTTGCATGACGCCCAGAAAGCCTCCCCAGGAGATTTTATTCTTTCACACCAGTGACTGCGTATTTCTTTGTTGTCAGTTTCACTTAAATGCTTATCCATGCAGTAGATTTCTTTATTAGCTACTTCCTTTTTCTGATTGTGCTCCTTGTAATCAACTTTTAGCTTCTTAAGAAGATTCGGGTTAATCTTGGCATCCCCGAATTGTATTGCGTACCAGTCATCAAATGCCAAGTCACCAAACTTTATACAATGTCTTTCACGCTCGTGAGGGCATGTCCACTCTTCCTTTCTTTCACTATCCCCATCGTTGCAATACTCGCGGAAGGGGTTGCAGGTAGGCCATGCTCGTGTGGATTCCTCGTCAGTAATGATGATCGGAGTACACCAGTGAGTGATAAGCGGCTCTTCTTCATCTTCTAGGGAGAGTTTCTCGAGTCTTTCATCATCAGTATATGCAGGCCAAATAAATTTGTTATGGTTGATCCTATCCTTATAGCTTCCTCCATCGCAAACCTCATTTCTCGGGTCACACGAGGCCCAAAGATCATACCAATCTCCCTTAGCAACGGGTATGATTTTGCACCAGTGATATTTCCTCTTAGATCTGGGCAGAGGGCACAAGTTAATGTCGTGGGACCAGTCGTTAATCTCAGATGTTCCTGATTCGTCCACTTCGAGGAATTTTTCTGCCCACGTATCCCAGTTATGCCGTAACTGAGATTCTTGGTTACGGCGTAATTCGTTAGAGTCGTTTTCCTCAATATTCTTCATAACTCCGTTATCGCTGTCAAAAACATAGTTACGCCGTAACTCATAAGGCTTACAGCGTAACTCAAATCTGTTGACGGAATCAACCCCTGAATCTGTATCATTGGCCTGAACCTTCGAGTTATCATCAGCAAAAATCACTTTACATTCCATAGCGGGTTTCGATCCTTCAGGTTTATTATTCATCCTTACTTTTTCACTGAGCTTTTCCACCATAGATTCTAGGTTTTTTAGGGTTGTGTCGTGCCTGGAAAGGTTTCTGTCAGTGTTTTCCTGGAATTCTTTTAACCACTCATCTTGCTCCTTTTTTCTTTGGGTTGAACTCTCCAGGAACTTGTTAATTGTTTCTTCAAGACTGGGCTTTCTTTCTCCATAAGGCCCACGGTTGTAATTTCTACGATACCCATTACTATTTTGATTATTTCCGTAAAACGGTCGATTTTCTCCATACTTGGCTTCTTCAATTATATTTTCTTCGTCGACATGAAGACAATTCTTCGTGAGGTATCCCCCTCCACAGTTTTCACAACCCACTTAGATGGCATGAACGGTTTCTCTGACCTTCAGCATATCTCAACTAAGATTTTCAATTTTACTAGCGATTGCTGCAATTCCGTCAAAATTTCTGTCTTGGTTTCTTTTACTTCCTCCGTCGTGCCATTTTTGAGAGTGATCAACCATTTTTTTAATGGCTTCAATTGTAAGAGTAGGAGTCATGTTTGGGATAGGTCCTTGATAGTCCAGCATTTGTCTTGTAGTTATGTTAATTCCTTTGTAGAAAATGTTGACCTTTTGCTGGTTGTTCAAATCGTGAGTAGGACATTTGTAAAGCAGATCGTTGTATCAATCCCAAGCTTGATACAATGTTTTGACGTCTTCTTGCTTAAAATTATGGATCTCCAAAAGCTGGTTAGAAATCTTCGATGGTAGACAATATCTCTGAATAAAGTGCTTCTTAAGTAGAGCCCAAGTATTAATTGCCCCGGCGGGCAATCTTTCGATCCATCTTCTGGCAGCTCCAGTAAGAGTCATTGGGAATACCCTTAGCATCACAGCATCATGAGACACGCCCGGAATGTTGAAAAGGCTAGCGATGTATAGGACATTTTCAACTTGCTCATATGCATCTTTTGTCCCTGTTTCCTGAAAAAGGGTTAGCACGAAGCTCCCTCATAAATTGGTCTTTGATTTCAAAATGGACATCCGCTCCAATTGCCGGTCTTACGAGACCCGGCCCTTGTTCCACTCTTGTCAACGCCAAGTATTCCTCAAGAGTGAGGTCATTGATGTTAACAACTTCCATGGTACCTGAAAACTCGAATTATGATCGTGAGAATAATAGAAAAGTTTAAAATGAAATGAAAGACTTAATATTAATCCTAATATAACTCCCCGACAGCGGCGCCAAAAACTTGATGCAGGTTTTACTAGCCAGGTTTTAATATTTAAAAAGTCTCGTTATAACTATGGTCTACACTAGTGCACTAACGGGCAGTGTACCCGGTCGTGTGTAGTGTAGTAATCGGTAAAGCCGAGGTCGTCCCAAGAGCTATGTGTGTTGGATTATTACTAAGTCTAGGTGTCACAGATTAATAATGGTTTCGATATGGAATTAATTAATTAAACTACTAAAGCAGAATAAAGCAGATAAAAGGTAAATCAATAGAGGAGAGTGGTGCTAACCTAGTTAATCCTCCTAGCTAGTTATGTCTACGTCTACTTACTTCCAATTACTTCAGGTGGGGTCAAAGTCGAGAGGACAGCATTTGGTCAATTCGCCCTAACCTATCAGCAAAGATGCCACCACAGGAGAAGTCAGGTGTCCCCTCATAAGTCCTGTTGTTCTTGGTCCCCTAAGCCAAGTCATTAAGTACCGCTACATGCTAGATTTATAATAGTGTGTTCCCGGGCGTTAGCAAGTTAAACACTCACCCCCTAATTCTTAAGTTCATCCAAACGGTAGGTGATCAGTTGGTCAAATCATACAAGTAGAAAGGGTCGTCAGTTGGTCATATCTTACCCTTCCCGTCTCAGTCCGCTCACCTAGGGTCAGTTGGTCATATCTCCTAGGCAATTGGCCTCTACCGCCATTCAAAACTACCGAACCAAAGGTAGCTACCAATAAACTATGCATGTATACACTTAGAAATAATTGTACGGAAGTAATATAAATGCAAACAAAACAATTAAGGAATCATAACTAGGCCAGCACCAAGAGGTGCTTAGCCGCTCATATTAATCATACAAACCAATTCATTATTAAAAGGTACGAAATACATGAATTAAAAGTAAAGAAAATATAAAATGCTAATGCTTATCGTAGGGGAGTGATTTATCCCTTGGAGACAGCTTCGTATGCTCCTCTAGACCTGCCTTGAGCTTTTTCCTACGTTTATTGTTGTGTGTGTAATGGGATGATTAGAAATGCTGGAATTCGTGGGGTATTTATAAGCTAGATCTGGGTTACGGCGTAACTATAACAAGAGTTACGCCGTAACCTTCAATTCTTCGTAATTTGCACTAGATCTGCTAGTTACGGCATAACCTTATTAGTGGTTACGCCGTAGTCTTCAATAAACTTGGTTACGCCGTAGTTGATGAAATAGTTACGGCGTAAGTATCAGCGGCGTGGAACTTCATTTGACCTAATATAGTTATGTCGTAGCCTTTGGGAAGAGTTACGCCGTAACCTTCTGATGAGTTGGTTTTCTGAGTCACGCAATAGTTACGGCATAATGTGAGAAATGAGTTACGCCGTAACTTCTTCAAAATCAACATACTATGATAAATCTTTAGATAATTCTCCAAATCCGCGTCTCTTTAGCTCCAATGCTCATAATTTACCTGAAAGTGGAAAACAATGGAAAACAAGTGTAAATCCATATAAATGATATAAATTTCAAACATTATCGGGGGAAATTGACACTTAATATTCAGGACAATTTGATGTTATCAAACTTAAATTCCCTTTATTCACGTAATAATGTACTCCAAGTGTTTTGATCTTTTCAATTCGGGTCAAATTAGTGTTAGAGTAATAAAAACTCAAGTGTAGGGATGTGCCTATAAATCCCTTATATTTTGATGTTATCGTAGAGGATGGTAGAGTAAAAGTGTATGGAAAAAAAATCGAAAAAAAGGAGTGTTAAAAAAAATGAAAAAATGAAAAAAAAAAAAAAAAAAATGTACGGGCTACCATCCTACATCTATCTTTATATTTATGTTTGTTTGTTTCAAGTTATCTAGAGTTTAGAGTGTCGAGTCTTGGCTTAGCAACGCCATTCTTCTCATGCTTGTAACATAAAGATTTTTGACTTGCCACCACTAAATCGCCTATCCAACCAAACCCTTTGTCTCCCTACCGTAAGCCTAACGTTACAACCCTTTAAAAGACCTCTTAGATAGTTTTTTCCTAGGTGCTTACGCCAAAGCGATGGAGGTTTGATCTAGTCTCAAGCATATGGTAATCTATGTACTAGGACCGATTAATGAGTGTTTAACTTCCATTTCCA
Organism: Chrysanthemum seticuspe; assembly: GCA_019973895.1. Taxonomy (NCBI): domain Eukaryota; kingdom Viridiplantae; phylum Streptophyta; class Magnoliopsida; order Asterales; family Asteraceae; genus Chrysanthemum; species Chrysanthemum seticuspe. Next base: position 180,901,528 of record BPTQ01000003.1, read on the forward strand.
ATTTGATATATTTCATATACACCCGAGAGATGAGAGTATTCAAACACCACTTGTGAGGTGCTAGTATGTAATTTCCGTGCTTGTTAGGACTTTTGCGAGGCTTATACTTGTTGTGAATTTTTCTAAACTATTGCTTCATGCCCTTTAACTTATAAATTGATTGGCCAAAAGCACATTTGCTTGAGGACAAGCAAATACCAAGTGTAGGGATATTTGATAAGGATTTAAAAGGTAAACTTTTGAGGGGTCATTAAGCCCTTAATCGACCACTTTTATATCCGTTACTGCTTAATTTCGTTTCTTTTCACTTCTTAGGTCTCTTGAAGGCAAAATGCTGGAATGATGCTTATTTGGACGAAAAGGCGTGAATATGTGAAGAAAATGGCTAAAGTCAAGATCAAGACACTCAAGCTGCTGGAAGTGCACCTGACGGCGTCACGGATAGAGGGCGATGCCGTCCCTCTAATTGCGATGGCTCAGGAGTGAAATTGCTATTTTGTACCTGACGGCGTCAGGCTTTAAAGAGTAGGGCGTCACAACTCAGAAGGCCTAGATCCAGATTCAGACAGCGTCAGAAGATGAAGCTGATGGCGTCACAACCACAACGTGACGCCGTCACAAAGTTGACTTGGTCAAGACGAAACCCTAATGGCGGCAATCCGACGGCATCACAATTAAAGAGTGATGTCGTCGCAGTTGTAACTCTATTTATATAATTCAAATTTTCATACTTTTAAAGAAGTAGAATTGTGGAGTAAAACCCTAAAACGATTTTTGTTTGTCTTGGGCAGTATCTTAGGGTTCTCATACCCTATTTTACAACAAGATAAGTAATTTACTTCATTGATTTCATTATGTCTTCAATTGTATGTGTGTATGCTTGCATGTTTACCATGTCCGGCTAATTTATTTGTGTGTTTGCTTAGATCTATGAAACCTAGTTATTGAATATTGATTGGTTGTCTCTTATCTTAATTGCAATTGGATTAGGATTTCAATAGGCCATCGTTGTGTTTTTAATGCTTGAGTAATCTTTGTAAACATTAGTTTATAATCGCCTAGAGTTATTGTAGACTAAAAATACAAAGATAACCTTAGAGTTAGTTTATGAATCCTAGAGATTTTGTAGGCAATAACCTTAAGGTATTCTCAAAGAGTTAGGGAAAAAAGCATACCCTACGACCTTAGAAGACACAACGCGTTAAGAATAAGGACGTGACAATTCAACCATCAATAAAAGATGACTAGGGAGTAATAGTATCTAGGTAGACACATTTTTAATCATCATACGAGCACACATCAATTAGACATAGACTACCCCTTAGCTTAGTTAATTAGAATAGATAATAGGAGAGTAATCGGTAGAAATACCACCCCCCAAATCCAATACCCCAAGATTTGTAACTTTCAATTTTCTAAAAAATATAAAAAAAGATAATAAAATAATCTTCCTCAACCCCAACCTTAGCGTAGTAATTTCTCACTAGCATTCCTATTCCCCTAGATAATGATATCAATGCCGAGGCTTACCCTAACACTACACTACAACGATTAGGTTCACTGCCTAGGTGGTTGAAAAACTTGCTCGAAGAAAAGGAAGTTCCTTTGACCCCGAACGTGCGTTGTACGCGCATCAGCGGGTGCAGCGGAGTGATGGTTTGATGCATTTGTCGGAGTTCCACCACAGTATTCATCGAACATTAACTCGAATAAATTCTCCCATTCTTGTTCTGAAGGTTTGTCAAATGCAGTTGATGAAGCTCTTTGTTGTACAAGTCCTGAACTCATGTGTCCAGAAGTCTGCTATTTAGGTTCGGGTCCTAATCTGTTTTGATTAGAAGCCATCAGGTTAAGCGCGTGTTCTAGAGCGAGTCTCTCAGAAGCCATCCGTGAAAGTTCGTCAAAAATCACATTCATCGTCTTCATTATCTTCCTAGTTCTTCTGTTATACACCCTGAATGCCCTCGAGTTATCTGAGTATCCAATGAAGATTCCAATATCACCTTTAGCTTTCAGTTTACCTAGATCTTCTCCTCGAGTTATTGAATCTTTGATGGATTAGGGATCAGTTCTGAGTGAAACAAGCACTGGCAACAACATCAGTCCATAAAAATAACGGTGCACTAGAATAAATTAGCATTGTGCGAGCAGCTTCCACAAGAGTACGATTTCTTCTTTCAACTACCCCATTCTGCTTTGGAGTTCTAACAACTGATGTATGATGTGCGATTCCAACATCTTCAAAATAAGTTCTTAACTCCTGATTTGTGAATTTTGTGTCGTTGTCTGTTCTTACTATCCTTACTAGAGCTTGAAGAAGTACTTGGATACGCTTCAGAGAGGTGATGATGATGCCTGGTGCTTCGTCTTTTGATCTCAGAAACTTAACCCATGTATATCTTTAATAGTCATCGACGATAACAAGAATATACTTTTTCCCATTTATACTTTCAACTCTCATTGGGCCACATAATTCCATGTGCACATATGCAACTTTGCTTCCGAACTGGGTACGGATTTGTGTTTATATGATTCTTTTTTGGTTTTTCCTTGTTCGCATGATGGAAATAAGTGATCCTTGGTGTATTTGAACTTTGGAAGTCCGTTGACGATGTTGTCTTTGGCAAGTTTGTTGATGGTGTCGAAATTGAGATGGGATAATCTTCTATGCCACAACCAAGACTTTGTTCCAGATGCTCGTGTCATAAGACATATTGGTGATCAAGTGGCCATTTGGTTAATGTCGATAGCATACAAGTTTGTGTCACGATTCCCTGTTAAGAGATCAATGCCATCCAAGTTTCTAAAAAAGCATGAATATCTCCTAAATGCAACCTCTAAATCTGCATCACAGAACTGCCCGACTGAAAACAAATTATGTCCTAACCCTTCAACATAGTAAACCCGAGTGATCAAATAATTTCCAAAAGGTAGATCTCCATAACCCATGATAGCTGTTGCATGATCATTTCCAAAGTGTACGATTCCCATGAATTTCCGAATGAAATTGATCAGCAGCTTCAGATTCCCGGTCATGTGCTTGGATCAACCCGAGTCCATGATCCAAAGACATATTTCGATAACCTGCCAAATACAGAAGAAGATGTTTTTGGAAACCGTTTTGATTTTGGTTCCTTTGGGTTAGAGGTAAAATCCTGATCACACTCATAGAAGTTTTCTACTGGGTATACTGGTTTAACACTCATTCTACCATTCTGGAGTGTGAAAATTCTACCTGTTAGTTTCCAAATATCATCCCTAAAGTAAACACTATGCTTTTTATCAGTAGTGTAAGACATAAATCTTGCAACTAGACTTTTTATTGGTTTGGCATAAGTTCTTTTTGGAACGTTCTTCTGAACAGGCTTATCATTTACATTCATAGAAACACAATCATCTTGAACATTAATTAAAGATTTCTTGCAAGTTACCCAAACAGATTCAACACATTCATTAAACATAGCAAGTTGCTTAGTTTCATTACATTCAGATGAAATGTCTTTCTTATTAAAAAGCTGTAAATTCCTAGGGTGTTCTTCTACTTTCTTCTGTTTATTCAAGCTACTACTCTTAGAGGTAGGCAAGACTCTATTGTTCCTTGTATTGCTCCTAGGCTTTAGTCTGTTGCTTCTAGAGGTGCTTTCTAGTCTTGTAGAAGGTAAGGCACACGCATTAGGATCTACATTTTTATCAAGAGAAGTGGTCTCGGCTTTCCTAGCCTCTTTAGAGTGCTTGTTTAAACTTATGTTGTTTGTTCCATATGGTTTAGATGTGGAGGCAGACGCATTAGTGGTACTCATCCTAAAAAGGCCAGGTGCTAAAAATTTTGGTTTCTCGATAATCGCTTTTTCATTTTCAACAATCTTTTCTTTTTGCTTAGGAAAGGCAGGTGAAGTGACTGGTTTTGACAAATCATTTTTCTCATTGACTTTTGGAGGAGGTTGAGAAATAGACATTTTTGGTTTGAAGACCGATTTGGGAACATTTGCTCTCTCCTTAGTCAATGGTTTTCCAATCTTAGTATCTGTAACATATTGGATTTCATAAACACATCAAATAATATTTAATAGGGGCGTTTGGGTTGAGTTGTAGAGAGAGAATTGGGAACTTGATGAAACAAAGAAAAATGGTATTGAAGCTCCAACCCTCTACCTTGGGAGGTAGAGGGTATTTGTAGTTTCTTACAAGACACGCCTCCTACGGGCTGTGGATCAGGCATACAGTGGGTAAAGACCCGTCCGTCCTCCACGGTGTTACTTAACTAACTACTTATTACCATAACTTGACTACGACTACGAGCTTTCTAACGAATACATATACTTGAGGTGACCGACTCTTTAACTAATAGATTTTCTAAATCCTAACAATCTCCCCCTAAGGGAGGTCACCTCAATTTACATTGAATACAAACAGATATTACATTTTGATTGTTCTTGGATAATTGATTAAGCTCATTGCTCTGTAGCTCGTAGTCTTTGATTCTTCATGTTCTGCATGTTAGATTAATCCAAGTGGAGGTCTTTAACTGATCCATGTGATAATGAGTTTTAAGCCAGCTTTGAGATCATCAGCTACCATAAATCTCTGACTCTTCCTTTGTAGCATTGCCATCATGTGACGTTGTGACTTCGGGACCGACATGCTCACATTTTTTATCATGATATCTTCTCATCAGAGTTGCGGAAGCTTTTGTTGATTCATGATATTTATAGCAGCGTAGCAGAAGCATGGAGTGATAATAACAGAGTCGTTGATGAAGTTATGTACTTATCATGAATTCTTTAGATATGAATGTGATGTGTGAGCATGCGGCTATGGATTGACTTCTCAATTCTGATCAGCTGCAAATGTTGGGTGTACCTGCATACAACAGTTAGCAATAAAGTGCACGAAAGTGTCTTTGATCACTTTCGTTGAATTGAGGTACACGGCCCACGGTTCCCTGTTGATCAGTACAAGTACTGCCTGTGATCAGGTAGAATTCCTAAGAATCTCCTTGATAGGGTTTCGCAGCTACTCTAGCTGTTCTCAAACCAGAACTTCTCAAAGAAGGCAACACGGAGTGAGTGAACCAACAACTTGAGGTTTGCTGATTGAAGAAAATGATTTGAAAACAATCGTATATTGCTTAATTATAAAGTGTTTTGCAATACAACAAAAGTTTTAAGGAAAATCAATTATCAATCATAAATACCTTTTATTCTGAAATATTAATACACAGTCGATGTGCAAGAGAAAAGAATTTTTTAGCACAACGACTGCTTTTTCAAAGGTATCCGTCAATCCATTTCCTGGACCAAGGTTGATTCAATACTGAATCGCCCCATCGTTTCAATCCAGTTGTCACAAGTTTGATCTATTGTATAGATCTCACATGTCACCTACCAAGAGCTTGTTTGATGTTGGCTCTAGAAGGTTTTCCATCTTCATCATGAATATGTGAACACATCACTCAGATGTTCTGGCAATACCACAAGGATAATGCGTAGGACTCTTAAGATATATTCTCACTTTCCACATTGTGTGAAACAGTGAGTCTTCGTTGATTTTGTTCTAGTGAGATTTATTGATGATCTCGTGGCTCTAGACTCAATAGTGCACATTTGGTTCCTATGCCGGAGACTAGGGAGAGGGTCTCCTTCTTCAATATCAACAATCTCTAAGAGAAGGTCGATAGATAATGTAGGTTCCTTGTGAAAATGAAACAAGTCCTTTTAAGATGAGCTTGAGTAGTTTGGGAAGTTGTAGTGCAGTGCGTCACTGGGTCTATGACGTCTTATCTTCAATACCGGTGTTACCTTCGTAACCACCAGTAGCATATTAATTGAACCTGGTTTCTGCCCTAAGGTTGAATTATTGGAGGGCTATTTATTTTAACCCTTTTCTCATTCAACTCTTTTTCATTCTTCAACCCCTTCAGTGCTTACCGAGATTTTATAACTAGAACCTTGTTGGGTTTGTTCCAGTTCTAGCTCTATCTCAGTCCGCACTCTTCCCATTTCTCATTATTCTCCTTTTTTCCATCATACCTAAGGACTTCTACACTATCTAGTGAATTGTCCCTGGGTAGATCCCTCCGGCTCTGGCGGGATCGTGGGAACAAATACCTAACCTAACCATCCTTATATCTTCATGCATAAAATAAATTTGGTCGGTCCTTTTGGTATTGTTCTTCTGCCATTGAAACCAATTGAAAACCATTTGAAAATCAATCCAGGTACTTGTGATACATGATCTAAGCATTTTGTACCTGAATTGTTTTTGATATTTCAGAAAAAGCTCCCCCTCAACATGTGCATCATATGTTTGACATTGCTTTAGCACATGGAGGCAAGAGGACTTGAAAATCTCAGATTAAGAATGAAGAATTCAATTCTTTGATCAACATTTTCTCAAAATATCGACATCACTTTCCCGATTAAAATTAGTAGTTTACATACTTAGTTAAAGGTATTTTGGGAAAGGATGTGGTTTTCTAAAAATTGCTCCCCCTTAATATGTGCATCGAGATTAGAAAGAGTTTTGTACATATTAGAGGGAACATGCACTTTGAGACAAATCATTCACGTTTTAGTCCCTTATGGTTTAAGATAAATGCTCCCCCTTAACATATGCGTAGAGAATTTTGAAGTCGTTTGGCATATGAAGGGAGGAGATCTTGTTAATCAATTACAAAACCATTTATCGAATTATTAGTTTACATCCAATTTAAATCACAAATTCTCCCCCGATCACAATTTTCAAATCCTTTGAGATTTGTGATCTCTATTGATTTAAATTGTTTTTGAAAGGTTTTGAGGAGAATTGTGACTAGCTTTTAAAACTTTTAACTGATAGGGATCAAATTCTGAGACTTTAAACTCCAATGATTAAACATTCATAAGTATCTTCTGAAAACATAACATTAGCCTTGGTCTGGATCTATTTGAAAAAAAAATTGTTCATTTTGATTATCCAAAGTTAGACCTTGCTTGAGTACGTGCCAATTGATTGAAAAACAACTTTTGGTTTGATTGAAATCATTCTCCCCCTCAATCAAAGACATAGGTTGTTGATTGAGAGTTAGAGATTTTGACAAATGATAAGTCCAGATGATTTTCAAAAAATATAGCCCTAGTTATTTTCAAAGCAATTTTGTTTTCATTAGATGACAAATATTTTTTCAGAAGAATGTTTAGAAGGAAAAAATATTTGTGAAGGAAACATTTGTCCTTTTGGCGACAAACATTTGGTTTTAGAATCAGAGCAGGAGGTTTCAAAAATTAGATTAAGAATGGCTCTGTTCTTTCTTTTTAAAATGGGTTACTGCCCAAAATGACAATAAACCACCATTTTTCTCCATCTCTTTTTTTTTATGAACATTCGAACTTCATCTAAAGACCCGTGCCATTTCTTTTTGTTGGTTTTATAATTTTGTATTTTGATTTTTTTTTAAGAAGATATGTGCAGAGATGAATGAATAAAAGCCTTTACTCCTCGTCTTCCTCTTGAAGACGTTTGAGTGTTTCTGGTCGTAGACTCTTTAGACCAAGTCGTGGGAGGATAAACTCAAAACGTTCTCTAGGAAGAGCTTTGGTGAAGATGTCTGCTAACTGATATTCAGTCTTTACAAAATACATTTCTACCACACCATTTTCCACTTGCTCCCTGATGAAGTGATGTCGAATGTCGATATGCTTTGCTCTTGAGTGTTGAACGTTGTTGCATGAGAGAGCAATGACACTCTTGTTATCACAATACAGAGGGATGTTGTTGAATTCAAAGCCATAGTCAGATAATTGGGATCTCATCCATAGGATTTGAGCACAACAAGATGACATGGCTATGTATTCTGCCTCTGTAGAGGATATTGAGGTACTCATTTGTTTCTTTGAAGACCAGCTCACAAGTTTATCACCCAAAAACTGAGCACCTCCTAACGTGCTTCGATATGTATCTTGATACCCTGCATGGTCAGCATCTGCATAGGCTGTTAGTGACATACCGGTGTCCTTCGGGTACCAAAGTCCCATGTTGATGGTTCCTTGGAGATATCGAAAGACCCGTTTAACCGCTTCAAGGTGCTTTTTGGTAGGCTTAGCCTGGTATCTAGCACACATGCATACAGCGAACAGAATGTCTGGTCTACTGGCAGTAAGGTACATCAGGGACGCAATCATACTATGATATTTAGTTTGGTCAACCATGATCCCTGAGTGGTCCTCATCCAGTTTAGTACGCTCCACCATGGGAGTGTCAATAGGGTCACAAGAATCAAATCCAAATTTCTTTAAGATTTCATTAGCATATTTAGATTGATTGATAAAAATGCCTCCGGGACTTTGTGAAATTTGTAATCCCAAGAAAAATGACATTTGTCCCATCATTGACATTTGAAATTTGGAGCCCATCTCCTTAGAAAAACCGTCACATTCATTGGGGTCAGTCGAGGCAAAAATAATATCATCAACATAGATTTGAACATGAATTAAGTGTTTGCCTGACTTTCTGGTGAACAATGTCGGATCAACTGCTCCTTTGATGAATCCATTAGATACAAGAAACTTTGATAGCGTGTTGTACCATGCCCTTGGAGCTTGCTTCAAACCGTAAAGGGCCTTCTTCAAGCGATAGACATGAGTAGGATGCTCTGGATTCACAAAGCCTTCAGGTTGGCTGACGTATACTACTTCTTTCAGGTTTCCATTAAGAAAAGCAGTCTTTACATCCATCTGATAGACTACCATGTTCTTATTGGCAGCATTAGCCAGGAAGATTCTGATTGCCTCGGTACGTGCAACTGGAGCAAATGATTCTTCAAAGTCAATACCTTCCTCTTGACGGTATCCTTGCGCAACCAGTCGAGCCTTGTTCTTTAGCACATCACTATGTTCATCAAGTTTTACTTTAAAGATCCATTTTAGAGCAATGATCATAGCACAGTCAGGAGCAGGTACTAATTCCCATACATCTAGTCGATCGAACTCATGAATTTCTTCTTGCATGGCATTGAACCAGCTGTCTTTAGTCATGGCTGTTTTAACGTATTTTGGTTTGACCTTAGATAGTACGGAGTTGAAGAAGCACCACAAGGCATCAGTTGCAAGTTGTTTACGAGTGGATACTGGACGAGAAGGGTACCCAATGATGTTCTCCAATGGATGGTCATGTGTCCATTTTCTAAGGTGCTCGTGTGGTTGTTGTTGAGGGACTGAAGTAGCAGAGTTTGGATCTCCTGATGAAGATGGTTCTGAAGTTGGTTCAGGAGCAAATATGTTCTCAAATGGAGCATCTTCGGGAGTAGCAAAGGGATTATCTCCACCATAGTTGCTAGAAACAATTCCATGATGTACACTCGATGATTGAGGATTTGATGATGATGATGAGTGACCTGCAGTAGGTGCTTCTTGACTCAATGACATAGAAACTGAAGGGTTAACTACATTGACTGGGTTAGGGGCAGCCTCTATTGATGGATTAGACTGATCATTAGCAATAGGCTCATAGTGTTCATCAAACATTGGATCAAACAATTTCTTCAAATCATCTTCCGAAGGGGGTACATATGGAATTGCTGGTGTGGGATTTTGTACAAGAGAAGAACTAATGGGACTACTTAACGAATGTTGAGATGCGGGTCCAGAACTTGATTGTCCTGGAGCCATTTGCCCAGACAGCTCATCGAACGAGACGTGAATAGTTTCCGTGATATCTCGAGTTCTTTTGTTGTAGATTCGGTAACCCTTCTTGTTTGGTGCATAACCCACAAAAACTCCAATGTCCGCCTTAGCTCTTAATTTACCTAAATCTTGACCATCATTCGTTGGATAGCACAAAGCACCGAATACACAAAGGTAGGAGAGATCAGGTTTTCGTTTATGGACAAGTTCGTATGGAGTTTTTCCATGAGTGGTGTGTATGAGAGAACGATTTTAGGTGTAGCAAGCAGTGGAAATGCTTCAGCCCAAAGAAACATTGGAACCTTTGAGTAAATTAGCATTGTTCTTGCAGCTTCCACAATGGTCCGATTTCGTCTTTCAACTACACCGTTCTGTTGAGGCGTACGTGGAACACTTCTTTGATGACTGATTCCAATGCTTTCATAAAATTGACTTAGGTCTTTGTTAACAAACTCAGTGCCATTGTCTGCACGAATAATTCTAACAGTCTTGTTAAGTCGAACCTGCAGCTGTTTGATAAGTTTGATGATGACATCTGGAGTTTCATCCTTTGTCCTCAAAAACTTAACCCGAGTAAATCGAGAGTAGTCATCAACAACGAGTAATACATATTTCTTCCCATTTATCGTTTGCGCTCTCATGGGTCCGCACAGATCCATATGAAGAGTATGAAGAACTTCCATAACTGAGTTTGCGGGTTTGGGTTTGTGGACATATTTCTTGCTTTTTCCCAATTGGCATGCTGAACAAAGATGATCTTTTTCATACTTTAATCTGGGTAATCCTCTTAGGAGATCCTTTCTAGACAAATCATTTATGGTTCCGAAGTTCAAGTGGTTGAGACGGCGATGCCATAGCCATGACTTTGTTTTAGAGGCTTTAGATAACAAACAGATTGGAGAAGATTTCATCATATCTTCGATAGAGATGGTGTATAGGTTTGTTCCACGTTTTCCTCCTAAAATTTCCACACCATCAAGTTCTCTAATGAAACAAGTATGTTTTCTAAAAGCTAATTCTAAATCAGAATCACAGAATTGACCGACAGAAAACAAATTATGACCAAGACCTTCAACATAGTATACCCGGGAAATTACACTATCACCAACCACATAATCTCCATAACCCATAATTACCCCAAAATGGTCGTTCCCAAATCTAACAGTCCCGATAAATTTACTCACAAAGTTCATGAGCCGCGAGTGATCTCCAGTCATATGCTTGGAACAGCCTGAGTCCAGGTACCACAGAACGATTTGAATGACCTGCAGTTGAACACAGGCAAGTATGGATGACTGGATAGTTTGGATCCCCATGTAATAATGGGTTCCACTTGGTTATAAAACGAGATTGGAACATCCACATCAAAAAAAGAGTCGATGAAATCATTAGAGGTAGATGCCGGGCTAGTAGTAACAGTAGATCTATTCAAAGTATGTTCACTTCTTAAAGGTATAGTTCTACCAGTAGGCATCCATTTCCTAATGGGCATTGATCTAGATAATTTAGGGCACAACTCATTAAGATTGAATTTACGGCCAGTAGGTATCCAATGATAACCTACATTACTAAATTTTCTTCCTATTGGTTTCCATTGTTTTCTAAGCCTCTTCCACCTTGGTCTTCTGACCTTCTTAACCTGTTTTCTAGTGTTAACATTTTTTACCAGAGATATAATAGAATTGTTCACATCATTCAAAACACATTCATGATTAATACCAGAAATCAAACATTCATTACATGTTTTGCAAGAAGTAGCAGAATTCGAATTAATTACAGTACGCTTATAGCTAATACTAGAATCAACACGATTCATCTTATTCAACACAAACTTATTGTTCCTAGGGTGGTCTTCTACTTTCTTCCATTAATCACTCTTAGCTTACGAGGTCCTATCTTGCTTTGTATTGCCTGAAGGCTTTGACCCGCTTGCCTTAGTGTCACTGATTACTCCTTTAGAGGGAATGATGGGAACATTAGTTGGTTTTACTACTTTATGCATTCCTGATCTAGAAGTGATGGGATCTGAAGTACTTGCAGGCACATCAAAGTTTACATGCTTGACTTTCGGCACATAACAAGGCATATCATGGGTTGCATGCTTAACACTAGGCATAGAGCAAGGCATAACGAATTTATCTTTCTTACAAAAGGATTTAGGGCATGTTGCTCTTAAGCATTCTAAAAGTTCCTGAGATCGTTTGGCATATAAGCATGCATACCTAACTTCACTATCAAGTGGTTTATTTATGCTATCCTCTTCGACAATCTCATGGAGACATTCTAGACTATCCTTGAGGTACGAAAAATATTCTTGAAAACCAAGTTCGTTATTTCTAAGGTGAGGAGGAATATATTTTACAGTCACAGCATACTTAGAATCCGCAGATGCCTTTGATGCAACATTCTCATTATAGACAAGTGCCATTTTCCCTTTTACCTGACTCTTCAGATTCTTAATTTCCTTTTGTAAAGAAGTTACTTTTCATTGTTCTTGTCACGAGTGACTTTCATTGAATCATATAACCCTTTGAAATGTTGTTTAACCTTTTCATTTTCTTCAAGAAAACTCTCAATTTCTTGTTGTAAAACATTAATGATGTTTTGAAGATGAAAGTTTTGAGAATTCTTAGAATCTAAAGGAGGAGGCATATAGGATCCATTCACATTATTCTTATCACCCTTTAATTGTGAAATTTGGGCTTTCAAATTTTTGATCGTGTTACACTAAGCTCGAATATGTTCATCATGTTTGCTTATTTCAAAAACTGCATCAAACTCAGGAGAATCCGAGGATGTCTTGACATTTGAGGTTTTAACATTTTCTTTGAGATGTTGATATTTTAATTGCAAAGCAAAATGTTTAACTTCCAGCTTAGAAAAATATTTTACCAAGTTATCATGATCATCCTGGTCTATTTTCTCATTCAGTTTTGAGTTTTTGTTTTCAAGCTCAATGACACGATCATGGGAAACTTTCAAAGCAACAATTAATTCATGAAATTGAGAAGCAATAATAGAATACTTTGTAACAGTATAAAACACATCTTAAGCCACACAACTAGAAATCAAGTTCTCATTTAAGATATGCAGATTCTTCCTTTCAATTTTGTTACATTTGAGTTCACGTTCATAATCATTGACCTCAATTATCATTTCATCAAATTCCTTTTCCATTTCTTTAATCTCTGAATATATCCCCTTTTGAAGACTCTCAAAATGATTTTTTAATTGTTTAAAGAAAGGCATGACCTCGGTTAAATAGCATTCTTTAGTTTGCTCAAAACCCCTTTCCCCTTCAGTTATCCTTGTAGGTGTGATTCTCTTCTTACATGTCTTCTCAAAATCAACGAATAGTTGGTAAACAACATACAAACTGATTAAGGTCTCACTCTTAGTGGGAAGAGTTCTAGGCACTAAATGCATTGTTGTATTCGGAGGATACATAGTAGCTGGAGGCACTTTCCTAAGGGGAGTGTTTGTTTCAACAAGTTCATTAGCTTTTTGCTTATCCATGTCTTTTTTCCAAAAAACTTGTTCTGGGGTTAATTGAGTTTGAGGTCTAAACTTATTAATGGCAATCCAGTTTTTCTTAAAATAATTTGGTGTTTTAAAGGTGATATTTTCTTTTATGCACAAGGGATTCTTAAGTTTATCATCTAATTTTTTTCTAGAGACTTCTTCTAATTTTCTATCTTCCTCAGTGCACTCAGCACAAGTGGGTTTCTGTCTGGGCTTAAGAATCTCATTTCCATCATAGATTACCTTTTGAGCTGCTCTAGCAACTTTTCCATACTCGAGATTGGGTACCTCTACAAGGGGGATGCTATGTTTATCGCTTAAGACTCTATGCTTGGTGATCATGTGAGCAGTCTGAATGGTGTTCCCTTGTATGTACAGTTTGTTTTCAAGTTTGTTTTTCAAGGTTTTTAGGTTGGAAAAGTCATTCAAAAGTTTTGATTCCTTAGCATTAAATTCCTGTTTAAGCACTTTTACATTTTCTTGAAGTTCTTGCTTTTGCTTAACAGTTTTAGTAAGCTTTTCTTGTAAGGATTTTAACTCTTGTTTTAACATTTCTTCCCTAAAGTTACTTTTTCTAATGACTGTACGTATTTGGTTATCCATCTCCTGCTCACGGGTGGTTAATTCAAACTTAGCACGTTGTTCATAAATGGACACTTGTTCTTTATAGGCATTTAGTTCAGAAGTAATAGAATCATCAGGGGCACATGCAGTGAATTCATCATAAACATAGTCATCATTGACTGCAGAAGATGCATTACTTGGTACAATTTCAATTTCATTTTGTTTCACATATTGATCATATGGGACAACATTGCTATTACCCATATTTTCAATATCTGATTCAATATTTTCAGTTGATTGTACTTTGTCATGCGTCTTTTGCACATCAACCTCATCTTATAGTTTTAATACCTCTGAAATGATAGATTCCCTGGAAGGAGTGGCCTGTTTTGGTGAAGAAGCCCTTGGAGTTACCATTGGTGAGATATTAGCCATGAAGATGGTCTGGGCAGTTGGTTCATCATCAACATCTGAATCAAATGCGTCACAGTCTGCGACTTAAAATGCATTGGGATTGTTCTGGCCCATACCCTGCACTCGTTGTTCATCCACATCAGCATCATAAGTTCTGGTATTTCCCTCAGCAAGAAATAGCAATTCTTCCTCATTCAACATAGCTCCACTGTCTTGAGCTTGCACCAACAGCATCTTGTCCCTGAAGTACTCTGCATTTTGTGGACGTTTTGGAAGAGTGCAATTCCTTGCGATGTGTCCTTCTCCACCACAGTTGTAACATTTAACGGGCTTTACTTGACCCTGAGCCATGTTCCTTCCACGATTCTGATTACCCATATATCCACCACCACCACCAGCATTCCCATATCCAGCACCAGCATTCCCATATCCAGCTCCAACATTCCCATATCCAGCACCAATATTCCCTTGCTCATTATGTGGAAGGTATGCATTATGTCTTCCTTGCACATTTTGCACCACTACCTTTCCGTCTTTAACCGTAGCATGATTTTGAAGATTGGATGCAGTTCTGATATGATTGTTGGTGTGTGGGGTGAGGTTCAAGTTTTTCTTGACCATTAAAGCCAATTGATTAACAAGATGTTCCATGAATGTGTCTGAATCTGGAGGCTTATACCCTGGATCTGGAATGAGTTTTTGATTACCATTACCAGTTGGTATCACTTGAGATGCTTTGGTGGTTATTCCTACATTTGTGTAGAATGCAGTTGAATCATTTGACGAGCTTGCATGACCATAATTGGTTTTGAACTTTTCCAGGATCATTCGTTCAAACATAGCATGTTTTTCATTCTGAAGCAAGTACGCATACAATTGCTCATAGTTAGTGTGCCTCAAGCCTTTGGTTAGCTTGACTGAAGTGACAAATTTGTGCCATTCGGGATTCATGTTGTTCACAAACTTTAAATTGAGCTGAATATTTGGCATAGTCATTTTGATATTCCTCATGTCATTCACGAGCTTGTGGAACCTCACGTAGTATTCAGTGACATTTTCCCCTGGGTTCATCTTAAAGTTCTCAAAATCATCATACAGTTGAGACTCTCTGTCTTCTTTAGTTAATTCTGAACCAGAACGAAGCATCTTGACATTGTCCCAAACTGCTTTGGCTTCAGTGTTGTGATTGATTAACTTGTAGATGTCCTTTGGTAGACCCTGAAGTACAATGTTTGAGGCCCTAATATCAGCATCGTATCTCTTTTTCTCCTTATCAGTAAGTTCGTCATATGTCTTTGGTCTATCCAATCCTAATGTCACAGAGCCATCAGCAGCAGTTTCAAGTATGTCTCTGGTAGTCTCAACTTGGTACGGTCCTTCATCAATTGATTTGAGAATGTTAACCCCATTTTCCTTACCCAAGCAGTACAATCTGATTCGTTGAGCCCATGAGTCATAATCAGTTATGTCTAACATGGGTGGACGAGTATCTGATCCTGCAGCTTAAACGTCCTCAGCTACAGAAGAGGTGATTGTAGGCACGTTGGTAGACATGATTACAGATTCTACGGGATTTTATAACTCTTTGATTAAACCGGGAAATAGAATCTTTCACGGGATTTTACTAAATCAAGAGAAAACCGTAAATCGTAACAATAAGAAACAATAAGTCTCAAGAGACAAATCGCTCACTTGTACCAAATCGCTCAGAATGACAAATCGCTTCAGCCAACAAATCACTCAAAACAAACAAATCGCTCAAACCAAAAAATCGCTTAAAAGGACAAGTCGCTTAACCAAGACAAATCGCTTAAACTAACAACTCGCTTCAATAAACAAGTCGCTTAAGCTGACAAATCGCTTCACCGCACAATTCGCACAATTCGCACAAGTACGTCCACTAAATAGACAAATCGCTTCAATAAGCGATTCTTAGTCAGACACAAATCGCTTCCAACCAGGGACAAATCGCTCGTCAGAAATTCTTATCGAGACACAAATCGCAACGATTAAAACAAACAACAACACCACTTTTCAATCCAAAAATAATCCAAACACAGTGATTCAAGCCTTCCAAATTAAAACCTAAACACTTATAATGATTCTAAACACAAAAGTACAATCAAAATCCAAACTTTAACACTAGAGATGATCCAAATGATGCAAATAACTCTAAACTCTTTCAAACCCAAAAAAAACCATAGAAAAACCACTAGAAATCCAAGAACATGTAAGATGAATGATCAAACCATGGCTCTTGATACCATTTGTAACATATTAGATTTCATAAACACATCAAATAATATTTAATAGGGGCGTATGGGTTGAGTTGTAGAGAGAGAATTGGGAACTTGATGAAACAAAGAAAAATAGTATTAAAAATCCAACCCTCTACCTTAGGAGGTAGAGGGTATTTATAGTTTCTTACAAGACACACCTCCTACGGGCTGTGGATCAGGCATACAGTGGGTAAAGACCCGTCCGTCCTCCACGGTGTTACTTAAATAACTACTTATTACAATAACTTGACTATGACTACGAGCTTTCTAACGAATAAATATACTTGAGGTGACCGACTCTTTAACTAATGGATTTTCTAAATCCTAACAGTATCCATAACCTTTCCTTTTTGACATTCCAGCTGAGCTCTCAAAAGATCATTTTGCTCTTTCATGTCCTTGTAGGCACGCTCATATGACAGTTTGTAATACTTGCATTCCTCAGTTTTTCGATCAACTTGTTTAAAATATGATACATTTTCTTTTTCAAGTTTTTCAAGAGCTTTTTCATATGTTGAAACAATTTCGGAGGTCTCAGACTGGAGTCTTTCATGGTCTTCAACAGAATAAGTTTGTAAAACAATGGACATGATATCAGTGGTTATAACATCTTCGAAGAGAGAATCATTTAAAATTTCCAAAACTTTGATGTGTTCAAAACATTCATTAGCTTTCTTTACCAGAGATGTATGGTCCTTGACAAAGTCGCATGTTTCTTTCAAAAATGCTTGTTCAAAATGAATTACCCTCGCACTGATGTTATTTAGTGGAATGGCAATTTCAGTTTCAAAAACCTTTTTCATTTCATCATGAAAACTAGAAAACCAGTTGTTAGTACTGATATTGGTTTTAGTTTTAACAATCTCTTGAAGTTCACCAATTCTAGTTTTAATGTCATCTAAAAATCTTCTTGCATCACTTGCGTTAAATGGATTGTTTGAAGACATTTTTTCCATGTTCGAAAATGATTTTGAGACAACAATTGGCTTTGAAACTGGTTTTGACTCGTTGTTTGAAACTGGTTTTGACTCTTTTTTTGAAACACTAGGTGTTATGGAAAACTTTGACTTTTCTTGTTGGGGAACAAATTTAATTCCAGAAATTTTGTTAAGTTTGTAGTAATCGATTGGTGTTATTTTTGGCTTCTTTTGTTTCATTTTTGATCTACTCTCATCAATTAGTTCTAACGTTTCATGAGAATCACGAACTTTTACGGGTTCGTTTTTATCTAACAAAGCTTTTCCATTATACAAAACATTATGTTCTTTCTGAGCTTTCTTGAGTGCACAAGGAAGTTTGTTACCAGGAGCCATTTTTTGAGTAGTATGAAAATACGGGTTTGTCTGATTTGTTAAAATGTTTACTGTTTGAGCTGAATGACCCGTTGTAACAAGCAAATTTTTCAATTTGTTG
Source organism: Chrysanthemum seticuspe (assembly GCA_019973895.1). NCBI lineage: Eukaryota > Viridiplantae > Streptophyta > Magnoliopsida > Asterales > Asteraceae > Chrysanthemum > Chrysanthemum seticuspe. Next base: position 180,919,379 of record BPTQ01000003.1, read on the forward strand.
ATTTTTTCATTTTTCTCAAGAATTTCATCAAGAATAGAATCTTCTCGTTTTGAAAAATCAGCTATCAAATTTTTCTTCTCTTTTTCAAGATCAGAATAAGTTGCTTTTTGTTTAGAAAGTTGGTTTTTAAGATCAGAAATTTCTTCGTTTAAAGATTTTATTTTCAAGCTCAAATTAACATCAAGTGTGTCATACTTAATTTGCAAATTTTTTTCTCTTAAAACGGAATTTCGATAACCAATTTCTAACTCTAAATCTTTGTTTTTGTGAAATTCAAAAGATTTTGCATTCTCCTTGTACCTCTCAAGCTCAGCGGTCAATTTATCATTCGCGGCCTTAACATCGCGATTGACCTTTTTCCCTTTCTCAATTTCAATGCCAAATTAATTAATCAATGATTCAAATAAGGCACGTGTTTCCTCATCAGTCTCAGTATTTTGTGCCACACAGCCTTCACTAGGATCCATATCTGGAGTTTCGGAGTTAATATTGCTACTACTCGGATTGTCCAGGTATGTATCATAAGTAGGTGTTGGCGTCACAGAATGCTGTTCATCATGAGTAAACACATCAAATATGACATTGTTATAGCATGGATCAATGATTGGTACCTCAGAGACTGCATTGGCGTCATAAACTGGAGGTGTGTTAGAGTCAGTGTCGTACTTAGCCTCCTGAAGATTTTCCATGAAGATGCAGTTTGCATTGATATCTTCACGTTCTTCCATTTCATCCATAATAGTAACAAAAGTCATGTTCCTCAGCACTCAACTACATCCCTGCTTCTGACTTTTGTGCCAATAGCAATGCTTTCTGAAGATACGTAGAATCCTTCTTTTTCGGCTTAGTAGGACAATTCCTTGGCTTAGTAGGACAATTCCTTGCAATGTGACCCACTCCTTAACAGTTGTAACACGTAACCCGATTAGCCTGATTCACATTTCCATAATTCCCAATGACTGGAGCTGCAACATTCCCATTCTGATTACCTACTACTTTATTCCCAACATTCTAACACATCTGATTTCCAACATTCTGACCCAACTGATTACCATGATACGGAGCCACCTGATTACCCATATGAAATCCAGTAGTATATCCCTGTTGATTCCCAATAAATCCAACCATTTGTCCTTATTGACCCATATTCAAACCCGGCTGTGCAATTTGCCTGTTGCGAGTGTTTGATCAAATCCTTTGGTTGTTGTTAGTTGGTGTGGAATAGCGTCCTTTGAATACTTTAGTCAAATAAGCAAATGCATTTGACAAATCCTCTATTTGTTCAGCTTCAAGGTCAGTGATTCCTGTTTCCTGGTATTATGGATATTGTTGTTGTTGAATAACTTGTTGTTCTGGTGGATAGAATTGTTGTTGAGGGATAACAGCTTGTGTTTGTGGAATGTATTTTTGCAAGTTGTTGTAAGTGGAAGATGATGAAGGTTGTTGTGGTGTGTTCACTGGAGTTTGTGACTTTGCAATAAGTGCTAAGGGATCATGATTCTTTGCCAATCTTTCTTTCCTAACTTCATTGACTTCAGCTTGGTTTTGTTTTAGAAAATCGTAGAGTTGATCAAAGTTCACCTGATGTAAGTCCTTTGTTTGGTTGACAATAGTGACATAGGGTCCTCATTCTTCTTGAAGATTGTTGAGAAATTAGTTGTTACTCACGATAGTTCTGGGTGTCAACTTGTTTCTAATAAGCTCATTCATCAAAGTGCAAAACCTTCCATAGTAGGATTCAATGGATTCTCCTGGTGTTGATGTAAACCTCTCCCATTCAGTTAGCAGCTTGTTCTCCATGTCTTGTTTTCCGATTTCTGTTCCATAACATAGCCGTCTAACACGTTCCTACATATCGTAAGCAGTTTCATAGCTATCTACAGCAGCAAAGATGTCTCTTTGAAATCCCAGTTGGACGATGTGTATTGCCATGTCATCTGCTTCGATTTGTTGCTTATCCTCTTCATTGTATTCAGATTCATGTTGCTCATGAAAGAATGGTTGAACAGGAGGTGTTCCATTAGGATCTCTAGGGTCTTGGACTTGTCGTGGCTTGAAGGGTCCTTTCGTAATGGATTGAATCATTAGTTTTCATTAGGTTTGGTCTTGATGTAGCGGAGCATACGACTTGTCCATTGAAGATATCCACCTTTTTCCAGCATAGGAGGACAGTTTTCAGCACCGGCTACATGAATATCTTGCTGAGTTGCCATTGAGTAAGGTATTTTATGATAAAGTTGATGTAGGATCGATTCAAAGATAAAGTAGTTGTGTTTGATGAAGATTAAGCTCGGTTGTTGTAGAGAAAATTTGGTTTGAAAACTTAAAAACCTCAATAACTTCCTTTCAGAGGGGATTTGGGCCTCAAACAATTTGTTTCACGACTTTGTGGTGAAACCTCACAATATTCAGGCTGTTCCGATCGTTTTGACAGGTATTTCTCTGAAAACGGAGTTACGGGTCAAACGTTATGGTCGTTTGAAGTTTTGCGGAAAATCTTACTCGTAAACTTGTTCTTAGGCGTAAACTTGGTCCTTAGGCATAAGATTTGAAGCTTATGCGTAAAAACTGTCCTTACTCGTAACAATTAAATCTTATGCGTAAACAATATCCTTACGCGTAAGATTTTAATCTTAGGCGTAAAAAATATCATTACTCGTAAGGTTTAACTCTTAAGCGTTAAACACAGTCTTAGGCGTAAGATGGAAGTCTTAGGCGTAAAAACTGTCTTACGCGTAAGAAAGAATCGTATCTCGCTAACTTGTCCAAGCTAGCAGGATTTCACAAGTCGAAGTATTCCACAAACTTATCCAAGTGAGGGAAGTACTGAGTAACCGTTGTTGCCCGAAGATTCTTCACCAAATGCTTAAGCGTAAACCTTAGGCGTAACTTCACTTCTTACGCATAAACCTTAAGAGTAAGAAAAGGGTTATGACTTTTCTTATGCGTAAAACTAGGGTTTTGACTTTTTGTACTTGAAATCCTTACGAGAAAACAGCCAAGATTTCTGCAAAAAAATGAATTTTCACCCAAAAACACGATTCCAAATGATTTTTTTTGCACAAACTTCTTCCAAAACACTTAAGGATAAAAAAAACTACAACTTTAACCTTAAAAACACGTAAAAATCAAAACTTTATGACAAAAGCATACGTTTTGAGATAAAAAATGTAACTTTTTGTGTAAAGTTTTAACCAAAAACGTAACACAACACAACACTCCTAAACCATTGTTAGACGATTGATACCAATTGTAGGACCTTGTTTTTATCAACCTTATCACATTACCAACCTTAACACACAACTATAACATGTAAATATTAAGCACGAAATAAGATTGTTGATACAAAAGTTGGGCGTTCCTTGTTTGGACTCCGGTTCCCGTATCAATTGGATCTTGATGCTTGAGACCTGCGCACTAAGTAAACAAAAAACACCGTTAGGCTTATCGTGGGACTGTCTCCCACGATTATCCTCCGGTGTGAGAGTAAGTAATCGGTTTTAGGGTTTTGTGGAGAGTTAGGGTTATATATCGTACCTTTAATGAGGGCTGGGATGCCCTTTATATACACACGAAACCCTTATTGATTTCGTGTTCCTCAAGCTTCGGTGTATCCCACCTAAGTCGGTTGTTAAATGTTTATCTCCAAAAATAAGAGATATCCGATATCGTATGTCATAAATAACTTTGAGTTTGGGCCTTCGTGAGCCCAAACTGTTATCGGGTTAGCCCAGTCGTACTGGGCTCGCTAGTAGCGGTTATTGGTCGGGCTCGTGACCCGAATGCGGACTATACGTCATCATGTCCCCCCAGTCTAGTATGCGCAGGGACTACCTGCGGATGCTAGACTAATAGCTGTATACCATAAATTCGTTGAAGCGTAGCGGAGAAGCTAAAAGGGTTTCTGCCTTAAAGAACACACTGTGAATCTAGTCAAAATATGTCAAATGTATACCTCGTAAAACGTGGGAAAGTAACTGAAATGTGTCGTGTCAACCGATCCTATCCACACATTGAGAGATAGTGGGGTCCACGTGTCGATCATCGCGTGGATGTAAAAACTTATATAAACTTCCGCCTCCCATTACTGTGATTATGACAGTAAAAACATTTCCGCCATTGTTAAAAAAAACTCCAAACTTTCAACCAAGAAACCCTTAATATTCCAAAGGTAACCGCGCGTGCGCCTTTAAAAACTGTATCATGGTCCGTGGTTTGACTGATTTTACCTTCGACATGACCGAGGATGAACTTCGCGAGTTCACCTCGGATTATTATATCCCGATGGCGCTGCATCCGGTAGTTCCAGATGCGCAGGCATCGATAGCGGATTTCCCCGAAGGGAAAGTAGGGGTATACACGCGTTTTTTCAAGTTCGCGAATCAACGTGTGCCCATATACTTATCCTTGTGCGACGTGTTAAATTACTATCGTCTGCACATATCCCAGCTGCACTGTATAGGTGCAGCAAAAATAACAAACTTCGAGGTTAATTGCCGTCTATTGGCGATTAACCTGACTATCTACTTATTCCGCGCGTTTTACCACACAACGTGGTCAAACGGGTAGGTATCGTTCGCTAAGCGCGCAGGGCGGCTGCAATGTTATACTAAAAAGTTAGACGCGCTTAGGAACTGGAGGGAGAATTTTTTCTAGGTTGATGAAGCGTTGTTGCCATGGCGCTTCGCCTTCTACACCCAGAGTTCGCTACCAAAGGATGAGCGCCCCCTCCCTGGAACATATAGCGCGGAGGATGCGTAAACGATAAACACCAATCGTCTTCCCATCAATTCCTACCCCGAGGAATTTTTGGTGTATATTGGCATCAGTCGTAACTACTTTGGTAGACCTGATGAGGTGTCAACCTTCTTAGACGCGGATGGCCAGGGTGGGTGCTCATCCTTCGTACTCCTTAGCTTTATTAATGTGAGCCTTTCTTTTCGCCTTTGTTCTTTATATAACTTGCTTGTTGTTTTGTTTTGTGCTGCGCAGAGATGGATCTATTCAGCATGGTGAACTTGGCAAAGCCGCGCCAGGTAACTGTAGGGGTGCGCCCGGTGAGAGAGGGGGAAGTCCCCATTTTGGATGCGACTGCAGGGCGTACCATGGAGATGAATGTAGTGGTCCTGGTGTGCTGGAAGCTACCCCTGTACAAAGCGTACCCAGCCCCCGGGTACCTTCCCCTCTGGTGGAACAGTCACACATAGATGTGGCGGAAAGCATGGAAGAGGAGGAGGCAAGCCAAGGATTGAAGCGTAAGAGAGCGCTTGGTGGCGATGGCGCAAGCTCATCCAGGAAGAAGCGTCCTGTCGGTCTTGACTTGGAGTCATCATCAAGTGATGTTGCATCCTCTCGCTCCCAGGAGACTGCTCCACCCAAGTAAGTATTATCGCCAAATCACTTATCTCACTTATTGGTTGCGTTATTAATTGACGTCTCTTTGCGTGCAGTATTGAAGCTATTGGGTTATCTTCTGAGCAGTCTGGAGACTCACTGCCTAAGGCAAGTCCCGCGCATGCTGACCCTCAGGATTCAGAGGACAACGGCACTGAGCCGTTGGCCTCTGGGGGCGTGCCCTTGGATCCGCTAATGGAGGAGCTTGCTTCCGCTGCTGCGCACCAGGCTACATTGGTTGCGCAGCTAAAGACTAGGTATGCTGGGGAGAGCAGCCACGGCGCGCAAAAGGATGAAGAGATTGCTCAGCTGAAGGCGCTATTGGCCAGTTCTCAGGCGGAAGCAGAGTCAGCACGCTCTTATTCCCAAAAACTTGTTGGGGAAAAGATAGCGTTGCTGACCCAAGTTAGTCAGGAGCGTGCCGCGCTGGAAGAGTACAAGGCTTCCTGTGTCTGGGCTATGAATCACTTGGAAAAGGGTAAAGATGAGCACTTCTCCCGGTTGGGGAAGTTTCGCGAGGCTGTTGATGGGATGTTGAAAGAGCAGGAGATGAAACTGCGAAAACTCTGCCTTGAGTACGACGAAGAGCTGTATCCCCAGCTTGTTTCTTCTATCGCTGAGCGCAGATGGCTAATTAGTCACGGATTGCGCCTTGCCGCCCTTAGTACATTAGAATCTCGAGAGGTGGTAGACAAGTTTGGGGCGGTGGTGCTGTGCGCGCTTGCGCGTGGCAAGGCTGAGGTTGTAGAGGAGCTTCACGAGGCTGACCTTTTGAAAGTGGCTGTTGATCAGGTCCTGGGTACAATAATCATGTGTATGAGGAGCTCGTTGCCGCTATGGAGCAAATGAAAATATTGGAGCTTCCTCATATTGCTCAGATGGAGCGCGATCAAGATTACCCTATAAGTGTGATTATGGAAGGGTTAACTTTGGCCCGCCACCGTGCTGATGGGGCAGAGGTACAGCCGGACTTTTTTCTGAAGCCTGACGAGTCAAAACTGCAGGTGCCTATTTTTGCTCGCCCCCGCAACCTTTTGAACCCATTCGCACTGGAAAAGGAAATTCCTTTGAAGGAATCCTTAAAGGCCCATGCTATGAGGGTTGCTAAGAAGAAGGGAATGAAGGGAAAAGCCATTCTTTGTGGTGTTGGCGCAGCGCACCTTCCCAGTCTGACGGGGTGCATGTAAGTGTGGCCACGGTGTCGCGACAGGATTCTGAATTGTTGAAGCGGCTGAAGGAGGCTGGGGACGCTGCACGCCAAGTGGAAAGCCCTGGTCTTAAGCATTGTAGTAGCATATAGATTGTAACTTCTGTTGTAAATATCATTTTGTAAGAAATCATGGTCCTTAATGAAATATTCCTTTTGTTGAATGCATGTTGATGTAGTTGCGACTTATAATGTTTGTACTTAGTTATTTGTCTTTGCATAAAAAACGTACTTATTGTCTAAGAAGCAAACTGTTACATAAGCGCGACTAATATGTGGAGTTCATAATCATGTATGAACTATCATACTTATAATGTCTAAGTATTTTTAACATAATCATGTATGGTGTGATATGCAGCATACTGTAAATATCATAGTAAGGAGCCAAGAGTCTTGATTCCTGGTTTTGTTAAACGCGCATAGTATGCATTGTTGCGCATCCATCGTGGAATGCGCATTGAACTTATTCCAACGTCTTGAAAATAAGGTGTTTAACAAGGATGCATGATCCAATGTTGATGGGTTTGCAACCCTCTTACTCAACGAGTTGTTTAGTAGGTTTACTCATCCTTTACACCATCGTGGGTTGTAGTAAGTGCATGCACGCCATGTAGGCAAAAGATAATACAACAACAATGTTTGAGACATAAATATTATGTAAATAAAAAAATTAAATGTATCGCGGAGTTAGCTAGAAACCACGACATTTTATTAATACTTGCAAGTTTTTGTAAAAAGAAAAGAAAAACATTTTCCTAAGTAAAACAGAATGTAAATACACGGATATTTATTGAGCACTATACTAAAGTGCGGGAGTGTCTGTGCGCTGGGCCATAGCCGTTCCTAGAGATAGCATCGTTTGAGATTGCAGATGTTCCATGTGTATGGTAGCTCACGGCCATCCATGTCACGCAGCTTGTACGCGCCTTTTCCTAATGCTTCAATGACCTCATAAGGTCCTTCTCACTTCGGTCCAAGTTTTCCTGTATCTTCTGCGTGGCTCGCATCATTGGCGCGATATACGAAGTCGCCTGGTCTGAATGAAACACTTCTCACTTTAGCATCGTAGTATCCCTTCATTTTTGACTTAGCTCTCGCTTCACATATAGCTTCGCGCTCGCGCCTTTCTTCCAACAGGTCCAAGTCGATGCGCCGCTCATCGTCATTGGTTGTAACATTAACTTCGGAAGTGCGAATAGTTGGCATCCCAATTTCTGCTGGTATGACGGCTTCTATCCCATAGACAAGAGAAAAGGGAGAGTCTCCCATTCTAATTTTGATTGAAGTGCGGTGCGCCCACAAAACATGCGATAATTCCTCCACCCACCTTCCTTTGTGTTTGTCTAAGCGTGCTTTAATTCCTTCACCTAGACTACGGTTTGCACGCTCGGCCAAACCATTGGTTTGTGGGTGTTTAACTGACGCGAAGTGTTGTACAATATTCAGTTTCTCGCACCATTCCTTGAAAGGGTTGTCACAGAATTGTTTTCCATTGTCTGAGATGATTTCCCCAGGTAATCCGAAACGACATAACATATTTTCCCAAACAAACCGTTTTACCTGATTTCCTGTGATTGTCACGACTGCCTTTGCTTCAATCCACTTGGTGAAATAGTCTATAGCTACTATGAGGAATTTCAACCCTCCTGCTGCAACAGGAAAGGGACCTGCAATGTCGATACCCCATTTACAGAATGGTTATGGCAACGTAATAGGTGTTCGCTCCTGTTGTGGTTGGCGTGGAATGGGTCTGTGAACTTGGCAGTCGCCACACTTTCTTATTAAGTCTCACGCATCCTGGTGCATTGTAGGCCAGTAGTATCCTGACCGTAGAGCGCGCGCCACAACGGACCGTGGTCCTGAGTGCATACTACATGAACCGGCGTGGATTTCTCGAAGTACATAATTTGCTTGCAGTGGTCCAACACATCGAAGCCATGGTTGTAGAAAGGAGCGCCGATATAGTATACCGTCCCGAAGTTCAAAAATTTGTGATGTACGCCGTACCCTTCGGGCGTCCTTCTGCTTTTGGGGCAATACGCCCTTGCTTATGAACTCGACTATTGGGGTCATCCATGTAGGACCCTGCTCTTCTATCACCGTGGATACTTCCATCTCCGAGATGGACTTGCTCTTCAGAGTTTCCACCAATACTTGTTTTGACAGGTGCGCAAAGCTTGTAGATGAAATCTTGCTCAGCGCATCCGCCTTTCTGTTTTCCCCTCTAGGAACTTGTTTGATGGTAAACCTGTCAAAGCCCTGGATTAGGGACTTGGTTTTGTCGAGATATTGAATCATGTTCTCCACTTTAGCCACATACTCGCCCAATACGTGGTTGGCCACTAGCCGGGAGTCCACATTTTCTTCCAGGTTGCGTATGCCCATTCGAGCTGCAATGCGTAATCCAGCGATAAGGTCTTCATATTCTTCCTCGTTGTTTGTAGCTGTGAATTCGAAACGCAATGCTTAAGTGAATTTCATTCCTTCTGGACTTGTGAGGATAAGGCCTGCGCCTGACCCGTCTACGCATGAAGATCCGTCCGTGAACAAGATCCATGATTCTTGTAGTTCCACCTTGCTTTGTGTAGGTGCGTCATCAGTGTCCGGTTTCTCGATGATGAAGTCTGCAAGTATCTGTCCCTTAACCAAAGTACGTGGTCTGTAGGAAATGTTATGCTCACCTAGCAATACACTCCACTTCTGTGGACTTCCCGATGCGTCAGGTTTGGAGATAATTTGCTTGATAGGCTGTTCTGTAATCACCGCTATTGGGTGCGCCTAGAAGTACCTGTGTAGCCGTTTGGCGGCGAATACTAATGCTAGGACCAACTTTTCTATTGCGATGTAGTTAATCTCCATTTTCTTGAGTGCTTTGCTTACAAAATACACCGGTGTTTGTACTGAATTCCTGTCTGTTAGTAGCACTGCGCTGACTGCTCCATGGGTTGCTGACAAATACATAATTAATTCTTCCCCTGGGCGAGGTGCGACTAGCATGGGGAGTGCTGCTAAATGCTGTTTAAGTTGTATGAAAGCTTCTTCTGCTTCCATAGTCCAGCGAAAGTCTCCCTTTTTTGTACACTTCTTGAGTGTTTTGAAGAGAGGGAGTGACTTGTCTGCTGATTTGGACAAGAATCTATTCAAACCGGCCAGTTTTCCGTTTAGCGATTGGACTTCTTTCAACGTGCGTGGTGAAAGAAGTTGGATGACAGCCTTCATTTTTTCTGGACACGGTTTGATGCCATCGGGCTCTATCAGATATCCGAGGAACATGCCTTTTGTAGCGCCAAAAGTGCATTTCTTAGGATTTAGCTTCATGTTGATCTTTTTTAGTGTCTTAAATGTTTCCTCAATGTCGCGCACCAATTCATCTTCCGTATGGCTTTTTATTACAAGGTCGTCAACATAAACCTCTAGGTTACGTCCCACCTGTCTTTCAAATGCGTTATCAACCAACCGCTGGTAGGTGGCACCTACGTTCTTTAGGCCAAAGGGCATCTTAGTATAACAATAAACGCCTTGGCTTGTATGGAAGGCCGTTTTTTCCTCATCTTCCTTAGCCATCTGGATTTGGTGATATCCTTTGTATGCGTCTTGGAAGCATTTAAGTGGGTATCCACACAAAGATTCTACCTTCCAGTCTATCTCCGGTAGCGGGTAGCAGTCCTGTGGACATGCCTTGTTGAGATCTGTGAAGTCAACGCACATCCTCCAACTACCATCGCTCTTCTTGACCATCACTGGGTTGGAAAGCCGGTCATGGTAGTAGACCTCTCGCATGATACCTGCATCCACAAGTTCATGTACTTCTGCCAGAGTTGCTTGTGCGCGCTCTGAAGCCTGGCCACGCTTCTTTTGTCGTACTGGGGAGTATCCTTGCCGGATTCTCAACTTGTGTTCTGTAATTGAGCGTGGTACGCCGGTCATGTGTTTTGGTTCCCATGCAAAGATATCCATGTTCTTTTGCAAGAGTGCGCACACAGCTGCCCTGCCATTATCAGATAGCGATCCCCCGATCGATACTTCTTGCTCTGGGTAATCAGGATTAATTGCAACCCTCAGGTTTGGCACTTTAGTTGCGCGCTGTTCTGGAATGTGTGTCGTCTCACATGTAATTGTGTAACATTCTCCAGGTGGTACGGTGGTATTGTAGAGAGTAACAATGCCTCCCGCCACCATGAATTTGAGCATCCCGTGTGCTGTAGACGGTACTGCACGTATGGCTGAAATCCCTGGTCTTCCAATAATGCCATTGTATGGCGAAGGGGATTTGATCACCATGAAATTCATCCAGGCTGTCGTGGAGTGTTCCTTATTTCCAACACTGACTAGTAGGCGTATTTGCCCCATGGGCCATATCTTTTCTCCTGTAAAACCAGTCAATGACGTCCTGACTGGGCTTAATTGACTCCGTATCTCAGGTCGCAGTCATTTGAAACAGTGTTCATACATTATATCTGCAGATGCTCCTCAATCAACATACATGCGGTGTATATCGTGACCCCCTGCGTTAATTTCAATGGTGAGCGGTTCTACCACTGCGTTGTCCGCAGCCAAGGTGAGGAAAGAGATTTCGCTTCCACGGGAGAACTTTTGGCTGATCTTCTGCTTATTCATTCGCTGCCATGATTGTATCATGTAGATGGTATCAGCCTTATCTTTAGGTACTTCTTTCTTGTTTCCAGTCTTTTGCTTATCTTTCCCTTCCTTGATGTTTTTAACCAAATGGTCCAATCTGCCTTCTTTTACTAGTTTATCAATTAGTTGGCGTAATTGGACACATTCATTGGTGGTGTGTCCTTTCTGTCCATGATAGTCGCAGTAGCCACTCCCCACGCGCCTATCCTCTGGGGTGCGCATTGGTGGGGGCCTTGGGAAGTTCGCGCCTTCCGTCGCGAATATCTCCTTTGGAGTTTTGGTCAGCGGGGTATATCTGTCATTATCTCGTCCGCTCCCCTGGCCGCGGTAGTTCTTGTTGTGGTTGCTACTCTGGTCAGTGGATTGTCTCTGAGGCTATTCTTATGACCTATAGTTTGAGTAACCTTTCTTACTGTCCGCCGCGGCATCTTCTCTTTGGATAAAGGACCTTGTACGCTTCATAAGTTCATCAAAGGTTTAGGGGACTCTGTCGTTCAGCCTTTTGATGAGTTCTGGGTTATTGATCCTGTTCATGAACCCTGAGATCTTTAGTATTTCGGGGCATGCCTTGACATGTATGCACTCATCTATGTAGCGCTCCACATAAGCGCTTGTAGATTCCCCCTGGCGTTGTTTTACCCTGGCAAGTTCGACAGGGTTTTTGGCGCACTTCTTCCTTTGGGTGAAGTTCAGGCGAAACGCCTTCCGCAACTCTTCAAATCCATCAATGCTTCTGCCTGGAACTTACTGAACCAATTTCGCTCATTCCCTACAAATGTGGAATTGAACATGTGACACCACCCAGGTTGTGGCCAATTTTCAATAGTAGCAGCGGATTCGAAAATTTTTAAGTGATAGTCCGGATCACCTGTTCCATCATAGGTTTTCACATTGGCGGGCATGCGCCTTCTCTTATTTTCTGAGAAATTGCTGATGCGCCGAGTGAATGCATCCACCTTTTGGCGGCGCCAGGGAAGAGACATATCTTCCTTCTCCTAGTCGCGATATCTTCCCCTAGACTTCCAGTGTCCAGTTTCGCTGTCCTCGTTGTCTGAGGAATCACCAGAGAACGAGCTTCCCTTTTGTCGGCGCTTGCGCCAACCGTCCGAGGAGTCGCTAGAGGATGAGCTTCCTCTCTTTCGGCGCTTGCTTCGACTGTCCTCAGAATCTGAGTTTGAAGAGCTTCCACTTGGGGAGTGCCGTCGTCCCAGTCTGTCATGGACCTTGCGGCTACCAAGCCTAGCGTGGACATTGGTACGTCGTCCATCTTCTTCGTGCTCTTCCAAATACTGCAGTTCAGCTGCTTCATCGTTCTCCACTCTCTTCCTAATCCTGGTAAACACTGGGGGTCGGTGGTTATCCTTCCCGCGTCTATCCCTCTGATGACGCGATGGGGATGTCTCATACTCTGCGTTAAAGTTGAGTCGGTGCTGCAAGCTCTGACTCGACCTCTTTTTTTCCTCCTCTTGCATAAGGGCAACCAAGGTTTCGTAGTTTTGAGACACAAAGTCACTTGGCGCTAGTTCAGGTGCGACTCCTTCTAGCGCGAGAGTGTCTGTTTCTACATCTGGACTCCTGTTTCGGAGAGGTGCACCTGGCGTTTTTGTGAGGTCCTTTTCTAGCACCGACTGCAAGGGAGTGGTAAAAGGGGTGCGCAGTGGATCTTCTATGCTGGTGGTTGTTGTTGTGGTGGCATGGGTTGTCCCCGTGCGTTGTTCAACTGTCGGGAAGACCAGATTTGGGCCTGACCCTTGGTTTTTGGTCGCACTGGTTGTTCCAGAGGCTTGCTTAGGGGCTGATCCGCTTTGCTGCTTCTTCCCTTGTAGGTCACTATGTGATCGCTGACTTAGGTTTCCTTGCTTCGTCATTCTAGTTCTTAGTGATTGGTCCCACGGATGGCGCCACTTGTTGATACAAAAGTTGGGCGTTCCTTGTTTGGACTTCGGTTCCCGTATCAATTGGATCTTGATGCTTGAGACCTGCGTACTAAGTAAACATAAAACACCGTTAGGCTTATCGTGGGATTGTCTCCCACGATTATCCTCCGGCGTGAGAGTAAGTAATCGGTTTTAGGGTTTTGTGGAGAGTTAGGGTTATATATCGTACCTTTAATGAGGGTTGGGATGCCCTTTATATACACACGAAACGCTTATTGATTTCGTGTTCCTCAAGCTTCGTCGTATCCCGCCTAAGTCGGTTGTTAAACGTTTATCTCCAAAAATAAGAGATATCCGATATCGTATGTCATAAATAACTTTGAGTTTGGGCCTTCGTGAGCCCAAACTGTTATCGGGCTAGCCCAGTCGTACTGGGCTCGCTAGTAGCGGTTATTGGTCGGGTTCGTGACCCGAATGCGGACTATACGTCATCAAAGATGAAAAAAGGTGGTGAGTTGAAATATGTATATGGGGCGTGTATGAGTAGAGAGAAATAAAGATGAAAAGAGAGATTCTATTTCATAAAGAAAACACACACTTACACACTCAAGCACACACCTCAAATGTGGCATTTGAGGTGTATTTATACTACAAGTAACATACCCTAATGGGCTTGGCCATGGGCCACGAGTTGGACTTGGATTGGGCTTGGAATACATAAACTTATAAAAGGCTAGCTTAACTTAACTTCTAACAATTTAGCTTAGCCCAATCCACGAGCATAGGTATGTAGGGGCACGACTTCGAGTCTAGCTACAAGACTCATAAATAAAGAAAAGCGCTTCGTGGGAGGCAACTCATGCTTAATTGTTTGCTTGTTTGTGTGTCATATATCTTTTCATTAGTTTTTTATTCTCATGTTTGAATTTGTGAAAATGCTTTATTTTGTCTTTAACCTCGTCTTAATTACATATAAAGGTATTTTGCAAAAAGGATAAGTATAGGGAAGATTACACACATTTCTAAAAGAACGTTAACATGAGAATTACAATTATTGAAAAAAATATATATGTGTGTTTGTTAGAGTCAAATGCTTGTATCTAGTCATAATTGATGTTTTGCAGGACTCTTTCCAGATTCTAAAGATGTAATTTTTCCAGAAAAACGTAGCAGACCAGTTTCTATCAGGATAACCTGACGGCGTCAGGATTGCAACCTGACGGCGTCAAGAGGAGCAGAAACAGCTTATCTTATTTTCTCTCGTTTTCTGTGCTACTTATAAATTTTTGGAATTTCTCAGGTCTTAATTTTCCAGAAAATCTGTAAACATCCATTCCACAATCATTATATCCTAGTTTAGTTGAGTCATATATAGTTTTACCGCCGATTTTACGTGAAGGTTTCGTCTACTTTCTTAAAGTGTGCAGGTTTTATTTATCAAGAAGAAGATACATAAGATTGGATGGAGATTTTCACGCATACATTCTTCTTGAAGAAGAATTTAACCACTACTTCACACGGATCCTACCGAGCTAACCAGAAGAGTATTAGTTTCTTTCTCTTTTAATTACCTTCCATTATCATAACTTTGATACTTTCGAGGAACATTGGGGACAATGTTCAGTTTAAGTGTAGGGAGGAAAAATAAAACGGGAACTTTGAAACTATGCTTACCCTTGATTATCGAAAACATCAAATAGTCCTTAATATTAAGTGTCAATTTCCCCCGATAATGCTTGTAATTTATATCATTTATATGGATTTACGCTTGTTTTCCATTGTTTTCCACTTTCAGATAAATTACGAGCATTGGAGCTAAAGAGACGCGGAACTGGAGAATTATCTAAAGATTTATCACAGTATGCTATTTTGAAGAAGTTACGGCGTAACTCGTCTCTCACATTACGCCGTAACTATTGCGTGACTCAGAAAACCAACTTATCATAAGGTTACGGCGTAACTCTTCTCAAAGGTTATGACGTAACTACATTAGGTCAAATGAGGTTCCACGCCGCTGTTACTTACGCCGTAACTACTGCATCTGTTACGACGTAACCGAGTTTATTGAAGACTACGGCGTAACCACTCATAAGGTTACGCCGTAACCAGCAGATCTAGTGCATTATTCGAATAAATAGAAGGTTACGGTGTAACTCCTATATTGGTTACGCCGTAACCCAGATCTGGCCTATAAATACCCCACGAATTCCAGCATTTCTAATTATTCCATTCCACACACAATACTCAGAGAACGTGCGAAAAAGCTCAAGGCGGGTCTAGAAGAGCATACGGAGCTGTCTCCAAGGGAGAAATCTCTCCCTTACGATAAGCATTAGCGTTTTATATTTCTTTTACTTACAATTCATGTATTTTGTACCTTTGAAAATTGAATTGGTTTGCATGATTAATATGAGCGGCTAAGCACCTTTTGGTGCTGGCCTAGTTATGATTCCTTAATTGTTTTGTTTGCGTTTACTTTACTTCCGTACAATTATTTCTAAGTGTATGCATGCATAGTTTATTAGTAGCCACCCTTGGTTCGGTAGTTTTGAATGGCGATAGAGGCCAATTGCCTAGGAGATATGACCAACTGACCCTAGTTGAGCGGACTGAGACGGGAAGGGTAAAATATGACCAACTGACAACCCTTTCTACTTGTGCGATTTGACCAACAGATCACCTATCGTTTGGATGAACTTAAGAATTAGGGGGTGCGTGTCTAAGTTCCTAAGGGTCGGGCATTCACTATTATAAATCTAGCGTGTAGCGGTACTTAATGACTTGGCTTAGGGGACCAGGAACAACAGGACTTATGAGGGGACACCTGACTTCTCCTGTGGTGGCATCTTTGCTGATAGGTTAGGGCGAATTGACCAAATGTTGTCCTCTTGACTTTGACCCCACCTGAAGTAATTGAAAGTAAGTAGACGTAAACATAACTAGCTAGGAGGATTAACTAGGTTAGCACCACTCTCCTCTATTGATTTCACTTTATCCTTTATTTGCTTTTATTTGCTTTATTCTGCATTAGTAGTTTAATTAATTAAATCTCTATCGAAACCATTATTATTCTGTGACACCTAGACTTAGAAATAATCCAACACACATAGCTCTTGGGACGACCTCGGCTTTACCAATTACTACACTACACACGACCGGGTACACTGCCCGTTAGTGCACTAGGGTAGACCATAGGTATAACGAGACACTATAAATATTAAAACCTGGTCAGTAAAACCTGCATCAAGTTTTTGGCGCCTCTACCGGGGAGCTATTTTAGGATTTCTTATTAAGTCTGTTTTTAATTTTCTTTCTTATTATGTCAGGATACAAGACTCGCAGCTCGAGGCCTTTTCTGGCCACTCCATTCGAAGACCCGGAGAAGCAATTTCGAAGAAGGAAAGTTTTCTCTCCGGTTCCTATTCACAACATCTTCTCGTTTTACGAATCAGACCAGTCTGACGCAGAACCGGAGGTCATCAATGAAAATAATCTCGATGACGTAACTATGGAGCAGTATTTGGACCGACCAAATGAGAACTGCCAACGAAGCTTCAAACAGGATTCTCACACTGAAAAATACTCTATTCCAGATCATATTATTCGAGAGTTACATAAGCTTAAGTTTTCTGGAGACGAAGATGAGAACGTTCAGGATCACGTAGAAGAAGTTCTCCACTTATCCTCTCTTTTCAACATCAGAGGTACTCCGAGCTATTCAGTCACTGTAAGGATTTTTCCTATGACTCTTTCTGGGACAGCAAAAAGATGGTATAACAAACTCCCTAACAATTGTAAAGGAGCATGGGATAAACTAAGAAAAGAATTCGTCCTGCAATTTTGCCCTCCTTCAAAAATGGCCAAGCTTCTTGGGAAAATCTATCAATTCGTTCAGAGTAGAGAAGAAACGCTTTACCAAGCATGGGAAAGATTTAATGAGCTACTCTATCGATGCCCTACCCATGATTTAAACAAACATCAGATCGTCTACGTCTTCTATCGTGGGATTAATGCGCGAACACGAGAACTTCTCGATTCACCAAGACCTATTCCTAGCATGACTCCTGACCAGGCCCTGGAATGTATTCAGCGGATTTCTGAACATTGCTACAAGTGGCACATGGATACAGGGTACGGATCGAGAGACAATTTCGATCATAAGGTAATGAAGACGATAACAAGGCAAGAATACAATTATGGGAAAATTTTTGATAAACGAAGGTTAGAAAGAGAAGCTGAAGCATGCAGGGTTGAGAGGGTTCAGAGCGTGTTTGGGACCAAAACCGGGAGCGATCTTGAGAGAAAAATTCTTGACCACATCAGGGAATAAAGAGAACGAGATGATAGGATTGAAAAATTGATGAGGAAATTTGTGGATAATACAGTCTCTTCTCTCAAAATTCACGATGATAGGATTAAGAGATTAGAGAAGAGTGTTAGTTCATGTTAAGAAGCTATCTCTGATTATCTAGCAGCTCGGAAGGAGGAAGTTGTCCACACTGTAGAAACTATCCTTGAAAAACCTTTGACCTTTTCAGAAAAAGTTAAGTGACGAATCAGCATGGAAAGACAGTCACTTCTGGACCAAACTTTTTCGGTAAACCTACCTATCAATAATTTTGTTAGTACTATTCATAATGATATTGCGCAGGAATTAAGTATTGATGAGACAATTCACCTCAACGAAAGATGTTCAGCGGTTTTGAGGAACGAGCTACCGCAAAAGGAAAAAGATCCAGGATGTTTCACTCTCCCTTGCTTTATCGGGAGTCTAAACATGTGTAATGCCCTAGATGATCTTGGAGCAAGTATTACCATAATGCCTCGTTCGATGTTTTTGCGTATGGGGATTGGTAACTTAAAGTCGGCCAAGATGAAAATTGAAATGGCTGATCGATCTATGCAATCGCCGTTGGGCATCGTTGAAAATGTATTGGTGAAGAATAAGAAATTCTTTTTCCCAGTAGATTTTGTGATTCTTGACATTCCGGAAGACAACAGAATACCAGTCATTTTAGGAAGGCCTATGCTTGCCACTGCCCATACTAAGGTGGATGTCTTTGCTGGAAAGTTGACTCTTGAAGCTAATGGAGAAATTGCAACTTTCAGACCTAATGAACATTTTTCTACCCCGGAAAAGGTATGTGCAATTGACCCTGTAGGCAGTTTTGGTGAAGCTTTAGAAGAATTTTTAGCGACCCCCCGGATCCTGGAGAGGTTGACTCGGGGAGAGATTTTGATGTTTTCGTCAATTTTGAGGAAGAGGATAACTTAGGATTGAGTGCTGAAGACCTCTCTAGTGACGTCGAGATGGCCCATTGGCAAGATAACTCTGTTAAGACTTTTTCGCAACCCAATCAACCTAAATTTCATGAGGTAGGAACCCGCATACATCATAGAAACCCCTGTTATCTTATGATCTCATGCAAAATCGGGTTCATCGACTTTCACCCATTTATTGACACTACTTCCCCAGTCAATATCATGTCAAAAGAATGCTACAACCAAGTTATGAAGAAAGAGTTAGAATATAAGGGGAATAACTTTCTTGGGTTTGCAACTAACATACATGTCTTCGTTGGAATTCATTCATTTTTTGTGGACTTTATGGTTCTAGACGACGTAAGTGAAATTGTGGAGGATGGACTTACGGGAGTAATTTTAGGGAGACCTTTTCAGGAAATGTCGGGTTTAGATAAAAATGAAAAAGAATGGTTAGTTTGGTTGAAGATTAACGATGATAAGACCATTTTCAAAATGCCGAGAACGATAAAGAACTTTAAAAATTGGACCAAGAGGCAGTTAAGCCAAGCTCAAACACTGCTCGATATCAGTAAGGAGGACAAAGAAAAAGGCATTGAACACCCTTACCAGAAAATCAAGAGTTTCTACTCGGGCTGTTTAGAATTGGGAAATGACTACAAATGGGATGAGAATTTGGTAAGTTGGATCCAACGTAGAGATTGCCATATCCACGAAATGACCAACAAGCACTGGTAGCCCCGCGGCTTTGAGTCTAACTTAAAGACTCGTAAATAAAGAAAAGTGCTCTTTCGGGAGACAACCCGAATTATCCCTTTCGTTTGTTTTATTTCCATTTCTGTAGGGTTTTGTGTTTTCTAACTATTTTTTGCAGGAAACGAGGAACTAATTGCTATTGTAGTTGCTGATCTGAATAGAGTTACGGCGTAACTCATCTTGGTGATTACGCCGTAACCAACCTTTTAGCAGCAGAGTTCTTGACGCATTACCAATTACGGCGTAATACCATCTCAGTGGTTACGCCGTAACCACTCGCTTTGCAGCTCAAAATAGTTACGACGTAACCTTCCTCTACTTTAATTCTTTCATTTTAAAACACAATAACCTTGTATTAGTATTTTAAATGAACTTTGCGGGTGTGTTCCCTGTAAACCCTCACGAGACTTCACTCGTCCACTTGGGACACCAAGTGGTTTAAAAGGCTTATTGCATATGCTAAATGCAACCGTGATTCCTACGAAAGTTAGTTAGGTTTGTTTTTCATTTTTCATTTTTCATTTTTTTTCTTGTTAGAATTATGTTTGTCGGTAGTGTGATTTCAGGGATTGAAGTTTGTTCATGATGCTTATACGAAGGCACGTCTCTTTTTCGTGGGCCTTCCTTTTTTATGGAGCAAATTTCAGGGAAGTTCTCGCTCTAATTCTACATTTCTCTTCACCTTTATTTAATGCTTAGTACAAAAGGGACTTTGTATAATTCAAGTGGGGGGACGGGAGTAGAATTATCTCTTGAACTTTATTTCGCCCTCATTTTTCTAGTTTATTTTGAAAAATTATGCCATTTTTAAAATTTTGACATGTTTTTCTTAACCTAACTAGATTAGACCTTAGCCGAGCACATACAACCCTTGATATTATATGGTGAGATTAGCCTTATCCGTTTCCAATATTTTACCCCAAATCCACCAAATTATGAGTGTGCCGGTAGTTTGTAAACTTTAGAACTTGGCCTTTGCATCATTTCGAGACCATAGACGAGGTATGTTGAGTTAGCTCGATGTATTTGGACTTTTCAGTTTTAGAAGGCAATATTATAGGATTATCACCCAAATAGCCTACCATTGTGTGTCTATGGATTAGTCACCTCGACTTCTCGACCCCCATGTGAAACCCTTTTGTTGCACTCATCTTTAGTGCAAGATACCCCTAGATACACCCTTCTGAGCCATTCCTTTCATTTTGTTTACCCAATTTATTGTTTCGATACACCTATACACCTTAGCCTACCCTGTAGTCTTTAATTATGATTGGGAAGTCATCATTTGCCTAAGTTCAAGGTTCGAGTGGAAAGGTTCGGAAATCACGCTTTCATCGACAACATTTCTGAAGATCATTGAAGACCCCCGTATTCCCATTGTTCATCTCAAGTGGGGGGATATTATGTTAAGTATTTATTGTTATGTTGAAACAAAAAGTGATTCGAAAAAGAAAATATATATATATATAGTTGTTATGATTATGTTATTGTAAAGTGCGATGTTATAAGCACTGTAGTATGAGCTTTACTGATTTAGTATCGAGAAGGCCACCTCGATCACATTTGAAGATTGGAGTTGGTAGTTATCCCAACAGTTGGAGAAAAGGTAGTGTGCCCATCACGACGTCCTCTAATGACACATCTACCTTGTATTTCATGATCCGGTTTCTTGACTTCAAAGCTTGAACTTTGGGCGGACGGTAAGTGGTGATGACTTGGTTATAGATTTAGACTACCTGCTTGTTTTTTTTATTTTACACCAATTATATATCCCATGTCTTATCCTACCCTTTAGTCATGAAGCGTGTCTAGGTGATGCAGCGAGCAATCTTTGGTGTCTTGGCCATGAATTTGTTCATGTATCATTGATTTTGTCCACTTCGCCGTGACATGTTAGTAATGACGAGTCACCCCTTAACCTTTGTCGTGTCTACCCATTTTGCCTTCGAGAATTGTTTAGCCCTTAACTCTAGTGGTGGATATTTGTGTAACCGCCAAGCTTATGATAGAATACATGCTACGACTGTGCGATTGAGTGATCACCCCGAAATTGACACTTAGAATAGTTGAGAGATTTGAGTGTTTTGTTCCCCTTTCGTGAGGTGTTCGGCTTTGTTTTATTCTAGCATAAGGGATTTGTAAACTTATAGTTTCCAGGTTATGGGAGATATCTTTTTAGGAATCTTTCTAATAAGGTCTACTTGAGGGCAAGTAGAGTTTAAATGGGGGGATATTTGATAACATCAAATAGTCCTGAATATTAAGTGTCAATTTCCCCCGATAATGCTTGTAATTTATATCATTTATATGGATTTACGCTTGTTTTCCATTGTTTTCCACTTTCAGGTAAATTACGAGAAAGAGACGCGGAACTAGAGAATTATCTAAAGATTTATCACAATATGCTATTTTAAAGAAGTTACGGCGTAACTCGTCTCTCACATTACGCCGTCACTATTGCGTGACTCAGAAAACCAACTTATCATAAGGTTACGGCGTAACTCTTCTCAAAGGTTACGACGTAACTACATTGGGTCAAATGAGGTTCCACGCCGCTGTTACTTACGCCGTAACTACTGCATCTCTTACGACGTAACCCCTCATAAGGTTACGCCATAACCAGCAGATCTAGTGCATTATTCGAAGAAATAGAAGGTTACGGCTTAACTCCTATATTGGTTACGCCGTAACCCAGATCTGGCCTATAAATACCCCACGAATTCCAGCATTTCTAATCATTCCATTCCACACACAATACTCAGAGAACGTGGGAAAAAGCTCAAGGCAGGTCTAGAGGAGCATACGGAGATGTCTCCAAGGGAGAAATCACTCCCCTACGATAAGCATTAGCGTTTTATATTTCTTTTAATTTCAATTCATGTATCTCGTACCTTTGAATATTGAATTGGTTTGCATGATTAATATGATTGGCTAAGCACCTTTTGGTGATGGCCTAGTTATGATTCCTTAATTGTTTTGTCTGCGTTTACTTTACTTCCGTACAATTATTTCTAAGTGTATGCATGCATAGTTTATTGGTAGCCACCCTTGGTTCGGTAGTTTTGAATGACGATAGAGGCCAATTGCCTAGGAGATATGACCAACTGACCTTAGGTGAGCGGACTGAGACGGGAAGGGTAAGATATGACCAACTGACGACCCTTTCTACTTGTGCGATTTGACCAACTGATCACCTATCGTTTGGATGAACTTAAGAATTAGGGGGTGCATGTCTAAGTTCCTAACGGTCGGGCATTCAATATTATAAATCTATCATGTAGCGGTACTTAATGACTTAGCTTAGGGGACCAGGAACAACAGGACTTATGAGGGGATACTTGACTTCTCCTCTGGTCGCATCTTTGCTGATAGGTTAGGGCGAATTGACCAAATGTTGTCCTCTCGACTTTGATCCTACCTGAAGTAATTGGAAGTAAGTAGACGTAGACATAACTAGCTAGGAGGATTAACTAGGTTAGCACCACTCTCCTCTACTGATTTCCCTTTATCCTTTATTTGCTTTTATTTGCTTTATTCTGCATTAGTAGTTTAATTAATTAAATCCCTATCGAAACCATTATTATTCTGTGACACCTAGACTTAGTAATAATTCAACACACATAGCTCTTGGTACGACCTCGGCTTTACCGATTACTACACTACACACGACCGGGTACACTGCCCGTTAGTGCACTAGGGTAGACCATAGGTATAACGAGACACTATAAATATTAAGACCTGATCAGTAAAACCTGCATCAATTATTTGTCTTGTCCAATTTCATTTGTGTAATAAGCTATGAGAAATATCGGTTAGGGTAATTTTGGCACCAAATTTAAAATTTTTCATGACATGTAGGAGTGGGCCATTAGTCTTAATAAAGCGTCTCATGGATAGGAAGTTATATGACTAGCACAAAACCCTTTACCACTCAAATTCCACCCCAAAAATGTAAGGTTTTCCCCTAGATTTGTAGGAATTAAAGCATTCATCTTTAATGCTTCGAGAGTGTACCGGTAGTATAATATATTATAGAACTTGTTTTGTGATGCATCCCGAGATCGCTAGGGAGACTACACTTGTGTAGTTAGGAATAACTAAATGATAAGAGGCATTAGGATAACCCTTGTTTGATACCCGTATTATAATTACTGCTTCCACATCGGTTGAGTAATTCCCCCACACCCTTGCGATGTACTCATCTTTAGTACACGATACCCCTAGTAATTCCCCCACACCCTCGCGGTTCTCGTGATGTTTCGGTTTTCTGGAATATCAATGAAGAGCATTGTTTACAATCCATCCCCCAAATGTACACCCAAATCGCCTTAGCCTACCTAGTATGCACTCACTTTTAGTGCATTATTGTTATCATACTAAACCCTTAGTTCAACTATCTAGTTACTTGCATAAGTTGCTAAGTCAAGTCATATCCTTTGTATACAGTTTTGGGACGATTGGGACTCATGGGAAAAGTTAAATTTTATGGAGTGACGGGAAAGAACGTTAAATTCAAATTCCCTTTATTCACGTAATAATGTACTCCAAGTGTTTTGATCTTTTCAATTCGGGTCAAATTAGTGCTAGAGTAATAAAAACTCAAGTGTAGGGATGTGCCTATAAATCTCTTATATTTTGATGTTATCGTAGAGGATGGTAGAGTAAAAGTGTATGGAAAAAAAATCAAAAAAAAATAGTGTTAAAAAAATGAAAAAATGAAAAAACAAAACGTACGGGCTACCATTCTACATCTATCTTTATATTTATGTTTGTTTGTTTCAAGTTATCTAGAGTTTAGAGTGTCGAGTCTTGGTTTAGCAATGCCATTCTTCTCATGCTTGTAACATAAAGATTTTTGACTTGCCACCACTAAATCGCCTATCCAACCAAACCCTTTGTTTCCCTACCTTAAGCCTAACGTTACAACCCTTTAAAAGACCTCTTAGATAGTTTTTTCCTAGGTGCTTACGCCAAAGCGATGGAGGTTTGATCTAGTCTCAAGCCTATGTTAATCTATGTACTAGGACCGGTTAATGAGTGTGTTGAAAACACAAAGACCTTAACAGATCTTGAGCACTCGTAGATAGTTAGTGTTGCCTATGTAATCATAAGCAAACTAATAGAAAATCTCTACAACTCGTATTCTTTAGCGGAATGTAAATACAAGCTGTTATAACTAAGAACACTTAGATCCTCTATGGATCTTTTATTAACTGAAACTCTATGTTTCGAATGAGTGACTATTACATACTATGAAGTTCCTTTTATAGACAAGGAACCCTAAACTATGTCTACTCAATCGACTAAGCATGCAAGCATGCATTTAATGGAAAAACATTAAACAATATTGAGCAGTACAATAATACCCATGCTAACCTCGGGCAGTTCAAGAATAATGATGGGTTAGCATGTAATTAATAAAGCGCATGCAGATCCTAGTCAGCTTCCACCCTTCAGCAGAAACACGGCACGACTTTTATACTTCAGCAGATTCTGCTTCTACTTCAGCAGAATCCTTCGGCAGTATTGACGGTAGAAATCCTACTTCGTATAATTCCCAACAATCCTCCCCTAAACTGGAATTTGACTTGGTTAAGTTCCAGTTTCCTAACCTTGATAGATCTTAGAGACTGCAGTACTAGAGGATTGTTCTCAAACATCAGTAGCAAAGAACCAATAATAATCTCATCTCTATGATGACCAAACTTTGAAACGCCAGGTCTTTGCAGCAACACATGACATAGTGTACATCAATACTTATTAGTTGCATACTATTCTCATCACATCCAGGTGAGTTAACTCCTGTGAGAGGTGAATCATTGAAAATAATGGATTTGATGTCTCTTTACCAATAGCCATCACTACTGGAGTAGCCAAATGTTTAAGTTCGAAAACTATGGTACATTGATAACCATCTGATTTATTAGCAAATCAGCAACTATATAAACGGATTTGATGTGTCTTTACCTGTAGCCGTTTGCTCAGGACTAGTCAATTCTTAGAATTGGTGAATTGATAACCAAATATGGATTCAGTTGCCTTTACCACAAGCCATATACTTGTGGGCTAGCCAATTCTCGGATTCCAAAAAGGAATATACCATGGTGAATTGATGACCATACAACTCTCAGCAATTAAGCATGGGTGGTTGCAGACCCTATGATTTTGAGCAAATCATTACAGCTATCAACAGATTTGATGTGTCTTTACCAAAGTTGTACCCTTTTGACTAGCCAACTCTTTGATATACACAAGGTATATCTGGTGAGTTAAAAACCATCAACTATATACAACAAACCTGCAAGAGAAAGTTAGTTTTTTTTTTTTTTTTTTTTTTTTTTTTTTTTTTTTTTTTTTTTAAACTAAGAAACTAACAAACAAAACAGAGAAAATAAACAACACAAAAGACTGTACATATTACAAAAGACAATGTAGATTACCGCGTTCATGATGAAGATGCAGCTTGAGCTTGCAGAAGTTGAGCCTTGATCAATCCAACCAGTCGTTCAGCGTCTAGTCTTTCATTTCCCACTAGATCTGGAGGAATTTCCAACTTATGACAAAGCATCCTTTCCATAAGTCTCTTGGACAATGGATAAGTTCTTTCAGCAAACATGCAGACTGTGATTCCACCCTTTGTCTCAACTACATGCACACGAGGTAGGGGATAAAATCTCCAGGACTCAACCTGCCATAGATGTGAGTTCTTCCAAATGAAATGCCCTTTACCATTGGGAGATTGAGAGTTAATCAGGACATGAAGATCTCCCAATAAGCACATCCCAGAACCTTGTTGTGCAGTATTGTAGTAATGGTTGGTGACGAGAGTGTACAGAGTAAGTATATTTGCCCTGTCTACTAAATGGAGTATTTCCTTCAAAAAGGTGAACTCCATTGAAGTTTTGTCCAATCGATGAATGACATTCATCTCATCATTTATCAGAGACCACTTGACCAACACATTTTGATATCCCTCAGGAAAATCAGTAACAGATCCTTCTTTAATAAAGGTTGAGTCATCAGCCTTTAGGTCCAAAGGAACATGCTTGGGTGATGGCTTATTCTTCGATGCATGAGTCCTCGCTTTTCTCACAGATCTTCTCAGAGATGTATGTTTTCTCTTGGCCATCGTCTTCATCCTTCTACCAGGTAAATAGATTTCCGAAGATGGAATATCTTTGGTTTCTTCCTTTCTTGCCTTTTTAGCTTTGACAGTTGTGGTTTTAGCTTCTTTAATCGAACCACCTCCTTATGTATCAGAAGATCCCACAGATGGAGCAGAAGCTTGTACATTAGGTGCTTCAGAGGAAATGGTGGTTGGTTCAGCAGATGAGACCTTTTTTCAGTTGAGCTAGTGACTTTAGTAGAAGCTTCAGCAGATACAACAGTAGGTTCAGCAGAAGGGACCTTGTCAGACGAAGGAGTGGCTTCAGAAGTTGCTTCAGAAGAAACCATTTGAGGGATCATCTTTGGTGGAATATCATCAAAATTATCCACTATCTCAACAAACTTGGGTCTTTTGGCCTTTGGTGCAACTTCATTTCCAGCACTTCTTTTCAAGCTGAAAGATGGTGTTAAAGCAGAAGAAGAAGTCTTCATAATCATATTGTACATGTAAAACAATTTTGCATCAGGTAAAGCCAAGACTTGCTTCATTGTCAAACCACGGTTAAGCACCGAAGAACTTTGATTTTTCACCGCAATCATCATCTCTGTTTTCTTCTGAGCTTCAGTAAGAGGTCTCTCTCTCTTTGCCTTATTCTTTTCAGTACTAAGGGCTTTCCTTTTTGCAGCTGCTTCTTGCTTCTTTTGTTCTCCAAGCGCCATCATTTGAGCCACACAAGTTTCACTATCAAAGTCCGCACCTAAGATACTTTGAGCAAGTGTAGGATTTGAAGTGGTTTGCTTAGTAAGAGCATCCCATTGAGCAGCAGGCATCTGAGTAGCTAAATCATCTAATTCTCTTCGTCGTTCTGGAGGCAAAGTAGAAGAATCCTCTGCTTCAAGGTGTTTGGCCAATATCTCACTCTTCTTTAACTCTTCATATTCAGCCATCCGACTTTCTTGTGCTTGTCTTTCTTGTTCAGATATCAGATCTGAACCAAGATCATCTTCAATCATTGCACCTTTCCCTTTATTAGCTGACTCGTGAACAACATCAACAAGAGGAGTATCACCAATTTGAGCTTCAGAAGAAACATTTTGAGAGAGATCTTCTACAGATGGTTTTTGAACAGATGCATGATTATAAGGTTCAGATGCAACGTCCTCCTTTTGAGCTTCAGCAGATGCAGTATTGTCAACACTTGGTTTCTTGGATACTTCAGTAGATCCTTTATACAAGTGAGATCTCTTTCTTCTTCTATAATGAAGAGGTTCCTCATTCTTTGAGGATTCAGCAACCACTGAGGAAGGAACAACTATCTCCTGAGCCACATCAGCTAAGATATTTAGAGAACCAAGCCGAGAGTCCTCTTCCTCCTCATCAGAAGAAATGACTAATTTCCTTTTGCTACTCTTTTCAAGTCGGTCCTCTAGGTCCTTAACTTTATTCTGCAGTTCCTCAATCTTATCACCAAGAGTAGACTTGGTCTCTTTAAGCTCCTTTTTTAGATCAGTCACCTCAGCTGCATACCTGTTAACAAGAGCATAGACAGATGTAAGAGTAATACGGTCCTCAGCTCCACCAGCAGATTGCTCTGTGGTAATGGGAGTTTCATTGTACCTTTCAGTGGAAATATGGTCATGCTCAAAATGAGGAGGTACTTCATCAAAAGGTTCCCTTTGAGGACTGGGTGTGGTCATCCTGTTCAGGTCAGACTCAAACTCATCAATTGAAGCCTGTGAAGGTGGTGGACTCGGTCTGGGTGATGGTACAGGTGGAGAATGATCAGGAGCAATATGAGATGCTTCAGCAGTAAAAGAGGGACCCTCATCTATATTAACTGATGGATTGCCATCAGTAGCAACATTTGAAGAGGGTGGGATATTAGCAACATTCTCCTCATCAGCAGCCTCATTGCCTTGAGGCAACATAGCTGCTGTCAACGGATGATGTGCCCCCTCAAAGTGAGTTCTCATAGAGGCAAATAGTTTAGCTGAAAGAGCTCCTATGGGATAAAAGGCTTGGACTTGGGTAGAGGTGTCTATGATTATTTGTAAGAATCTAGGGTACATTAAAAACTTATGTTGTTTCCTATTTATATTTTCAACCATATTATCAAAAATAAATTTAGAAAAATTATAAGTTATCCCTTGAGATAGACACACAATACCACAAGCCAAATGCGTAGAGAATTGATCCCACGCTCCAGATTTGTTGCTAATGCACTGAAGCAGAGTGTGAACTAAAAATCTCCACATAGGGCAAAAATGCTTTTTCAACCATATGTCCGTTCTTGTACCTTGATACCCAATGGCTCTCAGCCCAGAGAGAATCTCCTCTGCACTTGAGTGATAAACCCCATCAGCATCATCCAAACTAAGCTTTCTCCTTATCAGGTCCTCCGTCACCACGTGCTCTGTTTCATCAATCAACGCAACAATCTCTGATTCACTGCGTTTTTCAGCAGATTCCCAAAATTGTTTAACCAACGATTCATGAATCGCATTAGGGGAATGTGTTAGGGCATAGTGAATCTTAGACCGCTTCAGGAACTCCACCATTGGTTCATACAATTCATCGCCCTTTGCTTTACCCAGAAATGCAACTTTATTGTGATCTTTCTTGAATTGAAGAGCCATGAGAGATATGTGATTTTAGGGTTATGATTTTTGAACTGAAGAGTTTTTGTATGTAGGAGAAGAGGGAATTGTTTCTTTTGAAGTGGAAGAAATGCGATTAGAGGAATGGTAACCGTTACCAAGAATATAGTCAAAAGTATGAGAACTTTAGTTGACCATATCCTACGTGTATTTCAACTTGACCAACGACAAAATAACGCTTCAGCAGAAACAAATAGCCAATCTGCTGAAATAATATACTTCAGCAGAAACCACTCCAAGACTAGAATATCTTCGGTAAGATTCTAGAGTTATTGTGCCAACTAACTCGCATTAAATTACATTAACCCTTGCATCCGTCTATTTAATCATCCCAATGCATACTTCTCTCACATAATTTTTGTTGGGAATTATGGGAAGTAGGATTACTGCTGACATTACTGCCGAAGGTTTCTGCTGAAGGAGAAGCAGAATCTGCTGAAGAGGTGATTCTACTGAAGAGTACAAGCATTGCCGTGTTACTGCTGAAGGGTGAATGCTGACTAGGATCAGCATGCGCATATGAATTAAATGCTAACTCTCCATATTCTTGTACTGTCCAAGGTTGCATGGGCAGTATTATTAGACTACTCTATATTTGTTTATCTTTTTAGTCTTTTAATGCATGCAAATATGTTTAGACGATTGGGTTGTAATAATATTAGGGTTCCTTGTCTATAAAAGGAACCATATAGTTTGTAATAGAGAACTCATCTGAAACATAGAGTTTCAGTGAATAAAAAGATCCATAGAGGATCTAAGTGTTCTTAGTTATAACATCTTGTGTTTACTTTCCGCTTTAGAATACAAGTGTTAGAGACTGTCTATTAGTTTGCTTGTGATTACATATGCAACACTAACGATCCACGAGTTCTTAAGATCTGTCAAGGTCTGAGAGTTTTCAACAAGTGGTATCAGAGCCTCGGGAGAGTCTCTACGATACTGAGAACCTTATTTACCTCACCCCCATACAACCAAAATCATCTTTACAATGCCTGGAACTGATGATGAATCAGAAGTCACCACCAACAACATCAAACACAACACCACATCTATGCAACAACTGAGTCTATCCAACAGTAATGGTAAATTTCCTTACTTGAAAAAGGAAGAGTATGAATTATGGACCATGAAGATGCAGAACTGGATCTCCAATATTGATTGGAATCTGTGGGAGATTGTGAAGAATGGCAACAGCCTAAAGAAGACCATTCCAGATCTTGATGGTAAATTTACCATTGCTCCTCCCAAAACTGCTGAAGAGATTCTTGCAGTACAAAGAGAGCACAAGGTAAGAACCATCCTTCTTCAATCCATTCCTGAAGATCACTTAGGTGATTTTCACCACATGGTTGATGCTAAGGACATCTGGATGGCTCTGAAAGCAAGGTTTGGTGGGAATAAGGGAGAAGAGGATGTATGTTTTTGAGAAGTCAAGTTTTTAGTATTGGGATTTTAGTGTATAGAGAGTACCGAGAAGTTAAGTTCTTTCTAGTGTTATTTCAACGTAAAGACCCATTTCGTTTCCCGCTACTTAACATACTTGGTTACCACCTCAAGGACTTCGCCAGATTCTAAGTGATACGGGATTGTGTAAGGGGATTACGCTAAGTACTTAGCAACCAATTTGTTAAAACCCTTAGACGACTTTTTGCGTCACT
>BPTQ01000003.1:180961874-181014515 GCA_019973895.1 Chrysanthemum seticuspe
AAGACCTGAAGTTTCAAAGTTTGATCATCATAGAGATGAGTTTGTTATTGGTTCTTTGCTACTGATGTGTGAAAACAATCCTCTAGTACTGAAGTGTCAAAAGATCTTTCAAGGTCAGGAAACTGGAACTTAACCAAGTCAAATTCCAGTTTAGGGGAGGATTGTTGGGAATTATGGGAAGTAGGATTACTGCTGACATTACTGTCGAAGGTTTCTGCTGAAGGAGAAGCAGAATCTGCTGAAGAGGTGATTCTACTGAAGAGTACAAGCGTTGCCGTGTTACTGCTGAAGGGTGAATGCTGACTAGGATCAGCATGCGCATATGAATTAAATGCTAACTCTCCATATTCTTGTACTGTCCAAGGTTGCATGGGCAGTATTATTAGACTACTCTATATTTGTTTATCTTTTTAGTCTTTTAATGCATGCAAAGATGTTTAGACGATTGAGTTGTAATAGTATTAGGGTTCCTTGTCTATAAAAGGAACCATATAGTTTTGTAATAGATAACTCATCTGAAACATAGAGTTTCAGTGAATAAAAAGATCCATAGAGGATCTAAGTGTTCTTAGTTATAACATCTTGTGTTTACTTTCCGCTTTAGAATACAAGTGTTAGAGACTGTCTATTAGTTTGCTTATGATTACATATGCAACACTAACGATCCACGAGTGCTTAAGATCTGTCAAGGTCTGAGTGTTTTCAACAAGTGGTATCAGAGACTCTGTAACACCCCGACCCGACAAGGGTAAAGATATCACAATACGGTTTCATATCAGAACTTTAATAACTATACAATAGCGGAAGCCTTTACAAAAACTTACAAAAGATAGTATAATTAACTTATATTCAAAATAAATCTAAGATCTCTATGGTCAAAATCTTGCTCTCGTCTCTACTCTCAAACCCAGATCAGCTATCCCATAAGCTCATCTTGAATGCTTAATACCTGCCGCAGGAAAAGAAAAGTGCGGCTGAGCTTACAAAGCCCAGTGAACAGATATAACGAAACAAAAGCTAAACAGAACAAATATACGAATAACGAA
This sequence comes from Chrysanthemum seticuspe, assembly GCA_019973895.1. Classification (NCBI taxonomy): domain Eukaryota; kingdom Viridiplantae; phylum Streptophyta; class Magnoliopsida; order Asterales; family Asteraceae; genus Chrysanthemum; species Chrysanthemum seticuspe. Next base: position 180,962,921 of record BPTQ01000003.1, read on the forward strand.
ATCAAAATAAAATAATGACGAAGGATCTTTTAGGATTTCTGCAGAAACACAAATATACAGAGATCCAAACAACCACATAACAGTTTAGACATTACATAGCACATAAAAGACACGAACACAAACACATCAGAAACAACCAAACCCATAACATATCAAATAACAGATTACGTATAAGCCAAACGGAAAGTCTCAAAACTAACGGAAACACTTCCTAGTAAATAAACATGGCATTCATACAAATAAATTAATCAACATTTAATACTCTTGATGAAATAGTATAGCAGCGGAATAATCAGACAAGTCATGGCAGACATAATAGCTAAACAGTTCTCAGATCAAATCCTAACCCTAGCAGAGTTTAACATGGCAGGTCACATATGCAGGCAGATAATTAACCTTCAAAACACTCAATTGTGCACTAGCACATTCATCTCGCAGATCAACGCATTCACGTAACAATAACAAATCATAATATCAGATATACGAATCATGTTTTAAACATATTAATCCTATCCTAGCATGTCAACTAATAATCACTTAAACAAATACGTCATAAGCACATTCACTAACATATCATATCAGAACTATCTTTCTTCTTCAAAAAGTAACCTCAGAAAATATATGGAGTAGCTAGCTCCCAGATTTTTGTGAAGACGCGTATTGCACACGACATCATTCACCAGATAACATATCGGATAACAGATCAGATCTAGGATGCATCCATACGCCCCTTCCTACATATTCAAAAATATGCTTCACCATCCAGAGACGTGGCAGAACATCACTCTACTGCCCTAGAGTCATATCAGAGGTGCATCACTGATACGGACATGGAACCCCCATGACTAGTGAAATATTTGGTTATTATCAACCCACTTAAGTCAAACAGATTTTCAGATATGGTACAGATCATAGTCACACACAAGGTCACAGAATCATATCAGATAGTTCATATCATAAGGTTCATATTCAGATAGTCAGAAATCATAAGTTCATATCATAGGGGCATATCATATATTCATAAACAGAAGTTCATAACCAGAGATTCATAATCATAAGTTCATAACCCAATATAATAGGGTTCAACAAATGTATATATCAAAGTCTTCCTAACATAAGTTCACATCAGATATTGCATAGTTCACTAGAACATAAATTCAGATAAGTATCAGATCAAACATTCAGAAAAAGGGTTCATAGCAATGGCATCGGAAATCCTAATAAACATAAGAGAATGACAGAGAAGGAAAACATGAGGGACCTTTACTGAAAAGGTCAGAATATCTGAACGATAACACAAGTGTCTTAAAGTAAGACAGAATATCCGTACCTTAAAGCAAATGAGAGAAAAGCAACGAATGAACGAATACGAAGATGTAACGTCGCGTCTCCTTCAACGAATCTACACGGATTATGATTTATTTAATACTTATTAGTATAACGGATCAATCTCATTAATACTTTTAAAGTTGTCAGATTATTCTCCTTTTTAGTGACGGACAGAATTACAATGTTTTAGAGTCTTAATCATTAATTAGTTTAACTTATGGGTTGCAAATGACAAACGGTAACTTAAGGGCTTAATATGGCATACATCTTATTTAAGAGCTTATATAATCATCTTTCAAAGTATAGGGTTTACAAATGTTAAAGACGGATTTTAAGACTCTCTTCAAAATGGTTTACATAATCTTTTATAACTTACATGAAATAACGAAATTACACACTTAGCTTTTAACCCTAATCAACTTCCTATTTAAGTTCTAGGGTTTCCATACTTTTAATATTACTTAATACGCATTCAATTAACATGTTACTCCTTTTAATGATTTCCACTTTGACCTAGAACGTATATGGAAACAAACCGAAGTTACCTCAAAACTCATGCATGTCCTTACGTAATTCATTTACACATGTTGACCCATAATTACTCAGAATTACATATTACACCCTTAACATCTTTAAGTATATGACCTAACCCTATATTATCAGATTTTACACTTTTAACCCAAAGGTTTTAGAATTTACAAAACATACCCTTTTAAGTTAAATACAATTCGAAAGGCCCTCTAAATATCCAAAATTACACGTTTAACCCCCACACTTATTTTATACGTTTAGTACATGTATTTTACTGTTTTACAAAAATAACCTTTAAGTTTCAATATTTACAAAACCAACCCAAACCTTTTTATTTAGAACCGAATATGCATTATTCAAGTACAAGCCCTAAACCTAGGTGTAACCCATCATTAGCTCATCATTATTACTTCATTTATTACCCTTAATGATAACAAGAAAACCCTAGTTCATGCAAACCCTAATCGTCCCTTTTTAAATCTTTCCTTATTTATGTGCGATCGAACAACAAAACTCAAGACAATTCACACAAGCTTCGAATTCACAATTAGGTATTTTATTCAGGTCTTATAACATGTAATAGCTTCTGGAAAAATCAAATCATGGTCTTAAAAATTATCATAAGCTCATTCGTTATATTTATACGCTTTCTAGGGTTTTAGTTCCAATTAATTCCATACGACTTATTAAACTTGCATGGCTAATTTTTATGTGTTCTATATGACTTTTAGGACTGAGAGTAACATTAGGAACATACCCTTGATGAGCTTGGATCGTTAGAACAAAAGAAGCACAAAAACTCCACTCGCCGAAACCCTAATGTACCCAAAAACTAACCACGATCAAAACAGTAGCTTAGGACTTTGAACACGATTTTTCTCACCTCATTTACCTTCAAACTTGTCCAAGAAAAATGGCCTTAAGCTCTGGAAACTGGAAATCGAATTATGGAGGGTTTTGGAGTCGGTTTATGTTTAATCGGCAATTAGGGATTTATGTGAACCGAATAATGGGTTTATATAGGATTCATAATTTTTATTGTGGGCTTTATAATGTATTGGACTTAAAATAAATGGACTCTAAATAATATAAATTATATTGGGCTTTTGTTAATTAAATTCTTTTATAAAACAATTTAAATATATTCGGCCAATTAAGTAAATTACAAAACGAATTTTATAAAATTACCTTTTACAAAGTGTTTAATATTCATTTGGATCATGTGTGATATTTCTTAATAATTTTCTAAATTTACATAGCTTATTTGGTACTCTTTGAATTAATTATTCATACTTTTGATTGTAGGGGTATTTTGGTCTTTTTGTGAATTTTAGAAATTCAGGTATTACAGACTCGGGAGAGTCTCTACGATACTGAGAACCTTATTTACCTCACCCCCATACAACCAAAATCATCTTTACAATGCCTGGAACTGATGATGAATCAGAAGTCACCACCAACAACATCAAACACAACACCACATCTATGCAACAACTGAGTCTATCCAACAGTAATGGTAAATTTCCTTACTTGAAAAAGGAAGAGTATGAATTATGGACCATGAAGATGCAGAACTGGATCTCCAATATTGATTGGAATCTGTGGGAGATTGTGAAGAATGGCAACAGCCTAAAGAAGACCATTCCAGATCTTGATGGTAAATTTACCATTGCTCATCCCAAAACTGCTGAAGAGATTCTTGCAGTACAAAGAGAGCACAAGGTAAGAACCATCCTTCTTCAATCCATTCCTGAAGATCACTTAGGTGATTTTCACCACATGATTGATGCTAAGGACATCTGGATGGCTCTGAAAGCAAGGTTTGGTGGGAATGAAGAGTCCAGGAGGATGAGGAAGTCTATGCTGAGACAACATTTCCAAGAGTTCAACATCTCTGAGGAAGAAGGTATCCACAAGGGATATGACAGGTTTCACAAGATTCTGAGTCAGCTGAATCAGCTGAATGCTAAGCCTGACAATGATGATAGCAACTCAAAGTTCCTTCGATCTTTGCCTCCATCATGGTTACATGTGAGCATAGCCCTGAAAGCTAAAGGTGGGCTGGACATGCTCACTTTTGATGAGCTATACAACAAACTCAGAGCTCTTGAACCTGATGTCAGATCTCCCTACCGTGCATCCTCTTCTGGTCATTCAGCCTTTGTTGGGACATCCCACTCGAATATGATGATGCATACTTCAAGTCCATCTTACTTGCCATCATCATCCTATCGTCCCACTCCTTCACATCCTCAAGCCAGAGCTGGCAGTATATTGGAGGATGTTCTTCATTCTTTTGTTGCAGATTATGATTCTCAGCAGCATCTGGTATATGAAGACTTTGATCAGGTGGACCCACTTGATATGGAGGAGATGAAGCTGAAATGGCATGGTGGCCATGCTTTCAGTGGATATCAAGAGGATTTGAAGAGAAGGCTGGAAGGAAGTTTGGGTTCAAGGGAAAGGATCCAGCTCGTTTTGACAGGAGAAAGGTCAAGTGCTTCTCTTGTCATCAGATGGGTTACTTCTCAAGGGAGTGCAAAGACAGGAAGAGTGAGAGAGGGTACTAGCTATCACTTCCTATCAGCAGAATCAGAGAGGAGCTAGCACTTCAGCAGCTCTACTCACCATGGATGAACAGATCAACTGGGCTGCTCATGAACCTATAACTGAGGAAGCTGCTGATACAGAGAAGCTAGGATTGCTGGCAAGGTGCACTTCAGAGGATAGGCATGATCAGTTTGCCTTCATGGGTCTTTCTCAGGTACACAATTGTATATTTGGTTGTAGTGAAAGATACAATGAACTGAAAGAAGCTTATGATACTATGAAACCTAAGTACAATGCATGCTATGTTGATAATGAAGCTTATAAACTCTCGTTAAAAACATTAGAAAGATAAAAGGTTTGGTTTCAGAAGAATCAGATAGCTTATGAAGAAAAGATTAAGGTGCTACAATTTGATTTAGATATTGCTAATATTAACGTTAAACGCACTGAAAAAGAAAAAGCTGTCACTATCACTGAGAATCTAGAGCTTAAAGAGAAACTTGCAGAGGAAATAGCTAGACATAAACAATGGTTGATATCTGGTAACAATCTAGCTAGAGAACTCTATAATAGTCAGTCTGTGAACTCAGGAATAGGTTTAGGCTTTCAGAAGTATGTAGGATTGGAAGCTAGATACGATGGGCGTAAATCTACACCTGCAGGCTTAGAACACTATAGAAAGGAAGGTGATTTACATGCTGTCCCTGGACCCATTAGAGGTGAATTCATGCCCACTGAATTATCTATCACTAGTGACTTTGATGGATCACACCATTTGTATGGCAGAAAGTCAAATGACTTACCAGACTCAGATGCTTCATCTTATGACTTTGTCTCTTTCTCTGACAGTGACAATTCATCGGATCAAGGGTCTTCTGCTAGCTGTGATTCAAATGAGAAGTCAGACCCTCCCAAGCCCTCACCTGAGCCTACTCCCAAGCCTGCACCCAAGACTATCTACAAGCCTTCTAGGATAGCTACTGTGGAATCTACTTCCAAGCCTGTTTCTCCTGAAGACTTGTCTTTTCAATCTTTGAATAATTCGTCTGTTAAAAACAATTCCTTTAATGTTTCTTGTTTAAGTACTTCTACATGTAATCGAACATCTTCTTTGTTGAATACATCTTCCAAAAGGAAGACATGTTTTGTGTGTGGAAGTAAAATTCATCTTATTAAGGACTGTGATTTTTATGAGCAAAGATTGGGTGTCAGTACTAATCAGCAGAAACAAAGACCAGTGTGGACCAATGTTAACAATATTCCACCTTATGTCCCACAAGCTAGAACTGACTCTCCTTGGAGGAGATCAGCTGATAGACCTTATGTGCAAACCCACTAGCTCATACTTTAAACATGGACATTGGCCTACTTATGTAGACTCTATGAAAAATGGGAAAGGATGTTGGGGCACTGTTGTCAAGTCCTCAGCAGGTTGTTCTTGGAATAATAAGAGACCTAAATATCAATGGAAACCCAAGAACAATGGTGGATCTTACTCTTTTGCTAAACCTAAATCCAATGATCCACAAGGCAGGTTCAAGTCAGCAATGACTTGAGCCTCCTCAGTATATTAACATTCTTTTGTATATATGTTTGTTTCTCAGGATCATCCCCTTAAGCATAAAGATATTGGTATTGTTGATAGTGGCTGTTCTAGAAGTATGTCTGGAAATAGAGATATGATGCACAATTTTTTTCCTATTGAAGAAGGAGGGAATGTGACCTTTGGTGGAAGTGATGGTAGAATTACTGGAAAAGGCACCATCAAGACACCTCTACAGAACTTTGAGAATGTGTACTATGTTAGGGAGCTTCAGAACTTTAACTTGTTCTCGGTTTCACAAATTTGTGACACCAAGAACAAGGTACTCTTCTCTGAAAATGAATGTCTTGTACTTTCTAAAGAATTCAAGCTTCCAGAAGATACCTCAATTCTGCTAAGAGTCCCTCAATCTCACAATCTATACACGTTCAACCTCAATGAAGTTCACCCTGAAGGTGACCTCACTTGCTTGCTGGCTAAAGCATCATTGGATGAGTCTAATAAATGGCATAGGAGAATGGCTCATGTGAATTTCAAAACTATAAACACTCTCTCCAAAAGAGGTCTTGTCGAAGGTCTTCCCACCAAAGTGTTCTCCAATGATCATAATTGCGTTGCATGCAACAAAGGGAAGCAACACAGAGCATCCTACAAAGCTTGTCACTGCAGTAAGCATCATCTCTGAGCCTCTTCAGCTGTTACATATGGATCTTTTTGGTCCAACTCAAGTCAGAAGCATTGATCATAAGTTCTATTGTTTGGTCATCACTGATGGATATAGCAGATTTTGCTGGGTGTTCTTTCTAAGGACTAAAGATGAAACAACTCCAGTGCTGAAAGACTTCATCACCCTCGTTGAAAATCAGTTAAACAAGAAGGTTAAGGGTATTCGGTGTGATAATGGGACAGAGTTCAAGAATGCCATTATAATAGAACTTTGTAGGTCTAAAGGGATTAAGAGGGACTATAGCAATCCAAGAACCCCGCAACAAAATGGGTGGCTGAAAGAAAGAATAGGACCTTGATAGAGGCTGCGAGATCAATGCTTGCAGACTCTAAATTGCCCACTATGTTCTGTACTGAAGCTGTTGGCACAGCTTGCTATGTGCTTAACAGAGTCTCCATAACTAGACCTCACCTCAAAACACCATATGAACTTATCTTTGGGAAGGTTCCAGTCATTCATTACCTCAAACCTTTTGGTTGTCAAGTGACCATTCTGAACACAAGTGATCCTTTGGGGAAGTTTGATGAAAAGGCTGATGATGGTTATATTGTGGGTTATTCGGCTAATAGCAAGGCTTACAGAGTGTACAACTTATCTGCCAAGAAGATAGAGGAGACTTTGAACCTCAGATACCTAGAAGATAAGCCCAATGTTCAAGGACAGGGTCATGTGTGGTCTTTTGATCTTGACTACCTAACTGACTATCTGGGTTATACTAGACATATGGCTAACCAAAGTGCAGGCTCTCAAGAAACTCCCACTAACAATACAGGTACCTTGGATGCTGACTCTGGAAGTGAATTTGAAGATGATGAACAACCCATTCTTGTGCCTTCTTTCTCCCCTAACATTGTTGCAGGCAACTCTTCAAGAGATAATACAGCTAAAAGTGAAGATGAATCACACTATGCTGAGGACATTGCTAGGCTTCAGACTCAAGAGTTTGCAGCTAAGCTTGAAGCTGAGAAGGTGGATGGGGAGTTTGCAAATGAGACTGTCAGTGGAAACTACATTTCTGCTGACATTGATGCAGTCTCTCCCATCGTCACCAAATCTGCTGAAAGCTCGTCTGTTTCTACTCCTATTCCTACTAGAGTGTCCACAAACTTTGGTGACCCATATACTCGCTTTCGAAGTCCTTCAGATCTTGGAAATCATCAACCCCAATCTGGCATTTTCTCCACACCTTCCTATGACACAACTTTTGTACCAACTGTGTCTAATCTTGAACCTACCATTTATGTCAACCCCACTGCTACCAATAGAATCAACATCACTCACCCTCAATCCAATATTATTGGTGACATTCTAGCTCCTGTTAGAACTCGAAGGGCTATCTCTAGTCCTAAATTTGGACAGGTTGCTTTTCTCTCTTATGTCTCTAATCAACAAAGAGACAATCACACAGACTTCAAGCATTGTCTGTTTGCGTGTTTTCTTTCTCAAGTAGAGCCAACCAGTGTCACTCAAGCTCTTGAAGACTCAATTTGGATTGAGGCTGCAAGACGAAATGCAACAGTATCAGAACCAACAAGTTTGGATCTTGGTACCATTACCAGATGGCAAATATGCCATTGGAACTAAATGGATTCTGAAGAACAAAAGAGATGTAAGGGGTGTAGTTATTAAAAACAAAGCAAGATTAGTCGCTCAAGGTTACAGGCAAGAAGAAGGGATTGATTATGATGAAGTGTTTGCACCTGTTGCAAGAGTAGAGGCCATTCGAATTTTCTTGGCATATGCATCATACATGGGCTTCATGCTATATCAGATGGATGTTAAAGGTGCTTTTCTGTATGGTGAGATTGAAGAGGAAGTTTATGTCACACAACCAAAAGGATTTGAAGACCCAGATCATCCTAATCACGTCTACAGAGTCGTTAAAGCTCTCTATGGACTTCATCAGGAACCAAGGGCATGGTATGCTAGGCTTTCATCATTTCTGCTGAAGCATGGCTACAAAAGAGGTGCCATTGATAAGACTCTTTTTCTGAAGAAGAACTCAACAGACATCATACTTGTGCAAGTGTATGTGGATGACATCATTTTCGGATCCACTAAAGAAGCTTGGTGTAGGGAATTCGAGGATCTGATGAAGGGAGAATTTCAGATGAGTGCTATGGGAGAGCTTACCTTCTTTTTAGGTCTCCAAGTTCAGCAGAAACATGATGGGATATTTATCAGTCAGGATAAATATGTGAGGGACATGTTGAAGAAATTCGGCATGGAAAGTGTCAGGACTGCCACAACACCTTATGAAGCTCCAAAAACAAAAGCCAACAATGATCCAGATCTACCTGTGAATGTTCACTTATACAGATCTATGATTGGTTCATTAATGTATCTGACAGCTTCAAGACCTGATATTACCTTTGCTGTAAGTGTGTGCTCTCGACATCAAGTTACTCCACTTACTTCTCATCTCAATGCAGTCAAGAAGATCTTTAAGTACCTCAAAGGCCAACCACACTTGGGTCTTTGGTACCCAAAAGAGTCTCCTTTTAAGTTGGAAGCATATAGTGACAGTGATTATGCTGGTGCAAATCTGGATAGGAGATCCACAACTGGAGGATGTCAATTCCTTGGAAAGAGACTGATCTCTTGGCAGTGCAAGAAACAAACCATTGTGGCTACCTCAACTACTGAAGCAGAGTATGTTGCTGCTGCTAACTGTTGTGGACAGGTGCTATGGATTCAAAACCAATTGCTGGACTATGGGTACAACTTCATGAACACAACTCTTTTTATTGATAATCAGAGTACCATATGCATTGTCAAAAATCCAGTTTTTCACAGCAGAACCAAACATATTGAAATCAGACACCACTTTATAAGAGATGCATATGAAAAACACTTGATAAATGTGGCTAAAATTCATACAGATGATAATGTGGCAGATCTGCTAACAAAAGCTTTTGATGGACCAAGGTTTCAACACCTTGTGGTCAACATAGGAATGCTTAACCCTTAACTGCCTAGTTTAAGTGGAGGCATAGGCCTCAGGGGAGGAATATGCCTCAGGGGAGGATTTTCCTTTGTTTTGTTTGTTTGTTTCATTAGTTAAAAAAAAAAAAAAAAAAAAAAAAAAAAAAAAAAAAAAAAAAAAAAAAACCTTTCTTTTGCAGGTTTGGTGCATTTTTTATGGTTTTTAACTCACCAGATATACCTTGTGTATATCAAAGAGTTAGCTAGTCCAAAGGGTACAGCTTTGGTAAAGACATGTCAAATCTGTTAATAGCTGCAATGGTTTGCTCAAAATCATAGGGTCTGCAACCACCCATGCTTAATTGCTGAGTGTTGTATGGTCATCAATTCACCATGGTCTATTCCTTGTTGGAATCCAAGAATTGACAAGCCCACAAGTATATGGCTTGTGGTAAAGGCAACTATCTCCATATTTGGTTATCAATTCACCAATTCTAAGAATTGACTAGTCCTGAGCAAACGGCTACAGGTAAAGACAAGTCAAACCCGTTTATATGGTTTCTGGTTTGCCTATAAATCAGATGGTTATCAGTGTACCATAGTTTTCGAACTTAAACATTTGGCTACTCCAGTAGTAATGGCTATTGGTAAAGAGACAACAAAACCATTAATTTGAATGATTTACCTCTCTCAGGTTGACCACACCTGGATGTGATGAGAATAGATTGCAACTGATAAGTATTGATGTACATTAAGTCTTTTGTTGCTGCAAAGACCTGGAGTTTCAAAGTTTGATCATCATAGAGATGAGTTTGTTATTGGTTCTTTGCTACTGATGTGTGAAAACAATCCTCTAGTATTGAAGTGTCAAAAGATCTTTCAAGGTCAGGAAACTGGAACTTAACCAAGTCAAATTCCAGTTTAGGGGAGGATTGTTGGGAATTATGGGAAGTAGGATTACTGCTGACATTACTGTCGAAGGTTTCTGCTGAAGGAGAAGCAGAATCTGCTGAAGAGGTGATTCTACTGAAGAGTACAAGCGTTGCCGTGTTACTGCTGAAGGGTGAATGCTGACTAGGATCAGCATGCGCATATGAATTAAATGCTAACTCTCCATATTCTTGTACTGTCCAAGGTTGCATGGGCAGTATTATTAGACTACTCTATATTTGTTTATCTTTTTAGTCTTTTAATGCATGCAAAGATGTTTAGACGATTGGGTTGTAATAATATTAGGGTTCCTTGTCTATAAAAGGAACCATATAGTTTGTAATAGAGAACTCATCTGAAACATAGAGTTTCAGTGAATAAAAAGATCCATAGAGGATCTAAGTGTTCTTAGTTATAACATCTTGTGTTTACTTTCCGCTTTAGAATACAAGTGTTAGAGACTGTCTATTAGTTTGCTTGTGATTACATATGCAACACTAACGATCCACGAGTGCTTAAGATCTGTCAAGGTCTGAGAGTTTTCAAAAAGTTTGTTGAAAACTCTCAGACCTTGACAGATCTTAAGCACTCGTGGATTGTTAGTGTTGCATATGTAATCACAAGCAAACTAATAGACAGTCTCTAACACTTGTATTCTAAAGCGGAAAGTAAACACAAGATGTTATAACTAAGAACACTTAGATCCTCTATGGATCTTTTTATTCACTGAAACTCTATGTTTCAGATCAGTTCTCTATTACAAACTATATGGTTCCTTTTATAGACAAGGAACCCTAATATTATTACAACCCAATCGTCTAAACATCTTTGCATGCATTAAAAGACTAAAAAGATAAACAAATATAGAGTAGTCTAATAATACTGCCCATGCAACCTTGGACAGTACAAGAATATGGAGAGTTAGCATTTAATTCATATGCGCATGCTGATCCTAGTCAGCATTCACCCTTCAGCAGTAACACGGCAACGCTTGTACTCTTCAGTAGAATCACCTCTTCAGCAGATTCTGCTTCTCCTTCAGCAGAAACCTTCGGCAGTAATGTCAGCAGTAATCCTACTTCCCATAATTCCCAACAATTTTACCCCCAATTACTATCACAAACCCTAGTATCATCACAAACCCAATCAACCAAAATTAACCATGAATACTACACCAGAGGTTGTTAACCCAACCTCTTCTCCATCATCATCATCATCCAGTGATTTCCTCCAGTTTTGGTCATGTCCACCTGACCCTCGTCCTTTGACATCCCCATTTCTCCCTTCTTCTGAAGATGATAGTGTAGTGGATCCAAGTGAGTCTTCTGATGACTCAGAGGAACCCACTACTGAGATAACTTCTTACTCCCAACCTCCAGCACCTCAACCTCAACAAAGGCCTCGTGCCGAAAGGGAGGTGGTGCTTGCTCTACCTGCGCCATGTTTTGGTGCATCTTCACATATCGTATAAGGGAAGAGCTAAAGGAAGGTGGATGGATTGCTTTTTGGTGAAACCAAGTAGATGAAGCACAAAGGACACGTGTGGTCATCTTCATCATCATCGTTTGCATCAATCCATCCTTCCCATTTTGATCCTTAGCATCTTCGTCGTACCAGTCATGCATATCCAGCCATCGAGATAGAAGGAATGGGTGGTTATGCATGACTTCACAAACGCATATCCAGCATTTCGATCAGAAGATATGCGTGGTCATGCATATTCAACAGCCGTTGGACTATTCTCTATGAACTAGAATAGGATTAGAAGATCATGTATAGTACTTTTCTTGTAGTTGCATTGAAGTTGATTGTAAGTTGTAAGCTGTAAGCTGTAACTTGAATGAATGAATGAACAATTTTAACTTCAGAACTTGTCTTCAGTACTTTATCTTCAGTGGAAACAAATTGCTCACTTCAGTACTTAGCTTTCAGAGGAAACAAGCTTTAAGCTTACTTGACCATTTACCAAAGGACCACACTTGATGAACTTGAACTGAACAGGGCATACTGCAAAACAAACTCAGAGAAACACAAGAACAAAACAGAGACAAAACAGACTAAAAAATTATAAGCAAGTTAGTGTTAGCAAACAGAATATACACAAAGTTTACTACAAAATCCTCCCCTGAGGCATATGCCTCCCCTGAGGCCTATGCCTCCCCTGAGGCCTATGCCTCCCCTTAAACTTTGCAGTTAAGGGTTAAGCATTCCAATGTTGACCACAAGGTGTTGAAACCTTGGTCCATCAAAAGCTTTTGTTAACAGATCTGCCACATTATCATCTGTGTGAATTTTAGCCACTTTTATCAAATGTTTTTCATATGCATCTCTTATAAAGTGGTGCCTGATTTCAATATGTTTGGTTCTACTGTGAAAAACTGGATTTTTGACAATGCATATGGTACTTTGATTATCAATAAAAAGTGTTGTGTTCATGAAGTTATACCCATAATCCAACAATTGATTTTGAATCCAAATGACCTGTCCACAGCAATTTGCAGCAGCAACATACTCTGCTTCAGTAGTTGAGGTAGCCACAATGGTTTGTTTCTTGCACTGCCAAGAAATCAATCTCTTTCCAAGGAATTGACAGCCTCCAGTTGTGGATCTCCTATCCAGATTTGCACCAGCATAATCACTATCACTATATGCTTCCAACTTAAAAGGAGACTCTTTTGGGTACCAAAGGCCTAAATGAGGTTGGCCTTTGAGGTACTTAAAGATCTTCTTGACTGCATTGAGATGGGAAGCAAGTGGAGTGACTTGATGTCGAGAGCAAACACTCACAGCAAAAGTAATATCATGCCTTGAAGCTGTTAGATACATTAATGAACCAATCATTGATCTGTATAAATGAACATTCACAGGTAGATATGGTTCATTGTTGGTTTTTGTTTTTGGAGCTTCATAAGGTGTTGTGGCAGTTCTGACACCTTCCATACCAAATTTCTTCAAAATGTCCCTCACATATTTATCTTGACTGATAAATATCCCATCTTGTTTCTGCTGAACTTGGAGACCCAAAAAGAAAGTAAGCTCCCCCATAGCACTCATCTGAAATTCTCCCTTCATCAGTTCCTCAAATTCCCTGCACCAAGCTTCTTTAGTGGATCCAAAAATGATGTCATCCACATACACTTGCACAAGTATGATGTCTGTCGAGTTCTTCTTCAGAAAAAGAGTCTTATCAATGGCACCTCTTTTGTAGCCATGCTTCAGCAGAAATGATGAAAGCCTAGCATACCATGCTCTTGGTGCCTGATGAAGTCCATAGAGAGCTTTAACCACCTTGTAAACATGATTAGGATGATCTGGGTCTTCAAATCCTTTGGGTTGAGTGACATAAACCTCCTCTTCTATCTCACCGTACAGAAAAGCACCTTTAACATCCATCTGATACACCATGAAGCCCATGTAAGAAGCATAGGCCAAGAAAATTCGAATAGCCTCTACTCTAGCAACAGGTGCAAACACTTCATCATAATCAATCCCTTCCTCTTGCCTGTAACCTTGAGCTACTAATCTTTCTTTATTTTTAATAACCACACCCCTTGCATCTCTTTTGTTCTTCAGAATCCATTTAGTTCCAATAGCATATTTGCCATCTGGTAATGGTACCAAGATCCAAACTTGTTGGTTTTGAAACTGTTGCATTTCTTCTTGCATTGCTTCAATCCAACTTGAGTCTTCAAGAGCTTGAGTGACACTGGTTGGTTCTACTTGAGAAAGAAAACACGCAAACAGAAAATGCTTGAAGTCTGTGTGATTGTCTCTTTGCTGATTTGAGACATAAGAGAGAAAAGCAACCTGTCCAAATTTAGGACTAGAGATAGCCCTTCGAGTTCTAACAGGTGCTATAATGTCACCAATAATATTGGATTGAGGGTGAGTGATGTTGATTCTTTTAGTAGCTGTGGGGTTGACTTCAATGGAAGGTTCAAGATTAGACACAATTGGTACAAAAGTTGTGTCATAGGAAGGTGAGGTGAAAATGCCAGATTTGGGTTGATGATTTCCAAGATCTGAAGGTCTTGGAAAGCGAGTATAGGGTTCACCAAAGTCTGTGGACACTTTAGAAGGAATAGGAGTAGAAACAGCCGAGCCTTCAGCAGATTTGATGATGATGGGAGAGACTGCATCAGTGTCAGCAGAAACATGGTTTCCACTGACAGCCTCATTTGCAAGCTCCCCATTCACCTTCTCAGCTTCAAGCTTAGCTGCAAACTCTTGAGTCTGAAGCCTAGCAAGGTCCTCAGCATAATGTGATGCATCTTCACTTTCATCAGAAGAATCTCTAGAGGTGTTACCTGCAATATTATTAGGGGAGAAAGAAGGCACAAGTATAGGTTGTTCTTCATCTTCAAATTCACTTTCAGAGTTAGCATCCAAGGTACCTGCATTGTTAGTGGGAGACTCTTGAGAACCTGCACTTTGATTAGCCATATGTCTAGTATAACCCAAATAATCAGTTAAGTAGTCAAGGTCAAAAGACCACACATGACCCTGTCCTTGAACATTGGGCTTATCTTCCATGTATCTCAGTTTCAAAGTCTCCTCTATCTTCTTGGCAGATAAGTTGTACACTCTGTAAGCCTTGCTATGAGCTGAATAACCCACAATATAACCCTCATCAGCTTTCTCATCAAACTTCCCCAACGGATCACTGGTGTTTAGAATGGTCACTTGACAACCAAAAGGTTTGAGGTAATGAATGGCTGGAACCTTCCCAAAGAGAAGCTCATATGGTGTTTTGAGGTGAGGTCTAGTAATGGAGACTCTGTTTAGCACATAGCAAGTTGTGCCAACAGCTTCAGTCCAGAACATAGTGGGCAATTTAGAGTCTGCAAGCATTGATCTTGCAGCCTCTATCAAGGTCCTATTCTTTCTTTCAGCTACCCCATTTTGTTGCGGGGTTCTTGGATTGCTATAGTCCCTCTTTATCCCTTTAGACCTACAGAGTTCTATAATCATAGCATTCTTGAACTCTGTCCCATTATCACACCAAATTCCCTTAACCTTCTTGTTCAACTGATTTTCAACGAGGGTGATGAAGTCTTTCAGCACTGGAGATGTTTCATCTTTAGTCCTTAGAAAGAACACCCAACAAAATCTGCTATAGCCATCAGTGATAACCAAACAAAAATACTTGTGATCAATGCTTCTGACTTGAGTTGGACCAAATAGATCCATATGTAACAACTGAAGAGGCTCGCAAATAATGCTCATAGCAGTGATAGCTTTGTAGGAGGCTCTGTGTTGCTTCCCTTTGTTGCATGCAACACAATTATGATCATTGGAGAAAACTTTAGAGGGAAGACCTTCAACAAGACCCATTTTAGAGAGTTTGTTTATGGTCTTGAAATTCACATGAGCCATTCTCCTATTCCATTTGGTAGACTCATCCAAGGATGCTTTAGCCACCAACAAGTGAGGTCACCTTCAGGATGAACTTCATTGAGGTTGAATGTGTATAGATTGTGAGTTCGAGGAACTCTTAGCAGAATTGAAGTATCTTCTTGAAGCTTGAACTCTTTAGAAAGCACAAGACATTCATCTTCAGAGAAGAGTACCTTGCTCTTGGTGTCACAAATTTGTGAGACTGAGAACAAGTTGAAGTGCTGAAGTTCCCTAACATAGTACACATTCTCAAAGTTCAGTAGGGGTGTCTTGATGGTGCCTTTCCCAGTAATTCTACCATCACTTCCACCAAAAGTCACATTGCCTCCTTCTTCAATAGGAACAAAATTGTGCATCATATCTCTATTTCCAGACATGCTTCTTGAACAACCACTATCAACAATACCAATATCTTTATGCTTAAGAGGATGATCCTGAGAAAGTCCCATCAAGGAAAATTGATCATGCCTATCCTCCGAAGTACATCTTGCCAGCAATCCAAGCTTCTCTATATCAGCAGCTTCCTCATTCACAGGTTCATGTGCAGCCCAGTTGACCTGTTCATCCAAGGTGACAAGAGCTGCTGAAGTTCTAGCTTCCTTCTGATTCTGCTGATAGGAATTGTAGTTAGCTCCCTCTCCACTCTTCCTATCTTTGCATTCCCTTGAGA
Source organism: Chrysanthemum seticuspe (assembly GCA_019973895.1). NCBI lineage: Eukaryota > Viridiplantae > Streptophyta > Magnoliopsida > Asterales > Asteraceae > Chrysanthemum > Chrysanthemum seticuspe. Next base: position 180,979,523 of record BPTQ01000003.1, read on the forward strand.
AATGACCCATCTGGTAATAAGAGAAACACTTGACCTTTCTCCTATCAAAACGAGCTGGATCCTTTCCTTTGAAGCCAAATTTTCTTCCTGACTTCTGCTCAAACCTTTTGATATCTACTGAAAGCATGGCCACCTGCCATTTCAGTTTCATCTCCTCCATATCAAGTGGGTCCACCTGCTCAAAGTCTTCATAGACAAGATGCTGCTGAGTATCATAATCAGCAACAAATGAATGAAGAACATCCTCCAACACACTACCAGGTTTAGCTTGAGGGCATGATGGAGTGGGACGATTGTTATATGGTAGAGTGGGAGTGTAAGATGATGAAGGTAAGTAAGTTGGACTAGGAGCATGTATCATCATATTGGAGTGAGATGTCCCAACAAAGGCTGAATGACCAGAAGAGGATGCACGGTAGGGAGTTCTGACATCAGGTTCAAGATATTTGAGTTTGTTGTACAGCTCACCAAAAGTGAGCATGTCCAACCCACCTTTAGCCTTAAGGGCTATACTTACATGTAACCATGATGGAGGCAAAGATCGTAGGAACTTTGAATTGCAATCATCATTGTCAGGTTTTGAATTCAGCTGGTTTAGCTGACTCAGAATCTTATGAAACTTGTCGTATCCCTTGTGGATACCTTCTTCTTCTGAGATATTGAATTCTTGAAAGTGTTGTCTCAGCATGGACTTCCTCATTCTCCTGGACTCTTCATTGCCACCGAACCTTGCTTTAAGTGCCATCCATATGTCCTTTGCATCATCCATGTGGTGAAAATCACCCAAGTGATCTTCAGGAATAGCTTGAAGAAGGATGGTTCTTACTTTGTGCTCTCTTTGCACATCTAGAATCTCTTCAGCAGTTTTGGGAGGAGCAATGGTAAATTTACCATCAAGATCTGGGATAGTCTTCTTCAGACTGTTTCCTTTCTTCACAATCTCCTAAAGATTCCAATCAATATTGGAGATCCAGTTCTGCATCTTCATTGTCCACAGATCATACTCTTCCTTTTTTAGATAAGGAAACTTGCCATTACTATTGGAAAGACTAAGTTGTTGAATAGAGGTGGTGTTGTTGCTGTTGTTGTTGGTGACTTCGGATTCATCATCAGTTCCAGGCATGGTGAATGTATTTTTGGTTGTATGGGGGTGAGGTAAAATATGGTTCTCAGTATCGTAGAGACTTTCCCGAGGCTCTGATACCACTTGTTGAAATCACAAAGACCTTAACAGATCTTGAGCACTCGTAGATCGTTAGTGTTGCCTATGTAATCATAATCAAACTAATATAAAATCTCTACAACTCGTATTCTTTAGCGGAATGTAAATACAAGCTGTTATAACTAAGAACACTTAGATCCTCTATGGATCTTTTATTAACTGAAACTCTATGTTTCGAATGAGTGACTATTACATACTATGAAGTTCCTTTTATAGACAAGGAACCCTAAACTATGTCTAATCAATCGACTAAGCATGCAAGCATGCATTTAATGGAAAAACATTAAACAATATTGAGCAGTACAATAATACCCATGCTAACCTCGGGCAGTTCAAGAATAATGATGGGTTAGCATGTAATTAATAAAGCGCATGAAGATCCTAGTCAGCTTCCACCCTTCAGCAGAAACACGGCACGGCTTTTATACTTCAGCAGATTCTGCTTCTACTTCAGCAGAATCCTTCGGCAGTATTGACGGTAGAAATCCTACTTCGCATAATTCCCAACAGAGTGTTTATCTTCCATTTCCAACTTGTTATATTTCATATACACCCGAGAGATGAGAGTATCCAAACACCACTTGTGAGGTGCTAGTATGTAATTTCCGTGCTTGTTATGACTTTTTCGGGGCTTATACTTGTTGTGAATTGTTCAAAACTAATGCTTCATGCCCCTTAACTTATAAATTGATTGGCCAAAAGCACATTTGCTTGAGGACAAGCAAATACCAAGTGTAGGGATATTTGATAAGGATATTAAAGGTATACTTTTGAGGGGTCATTTAAGCCCTTAATCGACCACTTTTATATCTGTTACTGCTTAATTTCGTTCCTTTTCACTTTTTAGGTCTCTTGAAGGCAAAATGCTGGAATGATGCTTATTTGGACGAAAAGGCGTGAATATGTGAAGAAAATGGCTAAAGTCAAGATCAAGACACTCAAGCTGCTGGAAGTGCACCCGACAGCGTCACGGATAAAGGGCGACGTCGTCCCTCTAATTGCGACGGCTCAGGAGTGAAATTGCTATTTTGTACCTGACGGCATCAGGCTTTAAAGAGTAGGGCGTCACAACTCAAACAGCCTAGATCCAGATTCAGACGGCATCAGAAGATGAAGCTGACGGCGTCACAACCACAACGTGACACTCTTACAAAGTTTACTTGGTCAAGACGAAACCCTAATGGCGGCGATCCGACGGCGTCACAATTAAAGAGTGACGTCGTCGCAGTTGTAACTCTATATATATAATTCGAATTTTCAGACTCTTAAAGAAGTAGAATTGTGGAGTAAAACTCTAAAACGATTTTGGTTTGTCTTGGGCAGTATCTTAGGGTTCTTATACCCTATTTTACAACAAGATAAGTAATTTACTTCATTGATTTCATTATGTCTTCAATTGTATGTGTGTATGCTTGCATGTTTACCATGTCCGGCTAATTTACTTGTGTGTTTGCTTAGATATATGAAACCTAGTTATTGAATAATGATTGGTTGTCTCTTATCTTAATTGTAATTGGATTAGGATTGCAATAGGCCATCGTTGTGTTTTTAATGCTTGAGTAATCTTTGTGAACATTTGTTTATAATCGCCTAGATTTATTGTAGGCTAAAAATTCAAATATAACCTTAGAGTTAGTTTATGAATCCTAGAGATTTTGTAGGCGATAACCTTAAGGTATTCTCAAAGAGTTAGGGAAAAAAGCATACCCTACGACCTTAGAAGACACAACACGTTAAGAATAAGGACGTGACAATTCAACCATCAATAAAAGATAACTAGGGAGTAATAGTATCTAGGTAGACACATTTTTAATCATCATACGAGCACACATCAATTAGACATAGACTACCCCTTAGCTTAGTTAAATAGAATAGATAATATGAGAGTAATCGGTAGAAATACCACCCCCCAAATCCAATACCCCGAGATTCGTACCTTTCAATTTTCTAAAAAATATAAAAAAAAATAATCTTCCTCAACCCCAACATTAGCGTAGTAATTTTTCACTAGCATTCCTATTCCCCTAGAGAACGATATCAATCCCGAGGCTTACCCTAATACTACACTACAACGATTAGGTTCACTGCCTAGGTGGTTGAAAAACTTGCTCGAAGAAAAGGAAGTTTCCTTTGACTTCGAACGCGCGTTGTACGCGTATCAGCTGGTGCAGCGGAATGATGGTTTGATGCATTTTTCAGAGTTCCACCATAGTATTCATCGAACATTAACTTGAATAAATTCTCCCAATCTTGTTCTAAAGGTTTGTCAAATGAAGTTGATGAAGCTCTTTGTTGTACAAGTCCTGAACTGATGTGTCCAGAAGTCTGCTTGTTAGGTTCGGGTCCTAATCTGTTTTGATTAGAAGCCATCAGGTTAAGCGCGGGTTCTAAAGCGAGTCTCTCAGAAGCCATCCGTGAAAGTTCGTCAAAAATCACATTCATCGTCTCCATTATCTTCCAAGTTTTCTGTTATACACCCTGAATGCCCTCGAGTTATCTGGGTATCCAATGAAGATTCCAATATCACCTTTAGCTTTCAGTTTACCTAGATCTTATCCTTAAGTTATTGAATCTTTGATGGATTAGGGATCGGTTCTGAGTGAAACAAGCAGTGGCAACAGCATCAGTCCATAAAAATAACGATGCACTAGAATAAATTAGCATTGTGCGAGCAGCTTTCACAAGAGTACGATTTCTTCTTTCAACTACCCCATTCTTCTGTGGAGTTCTAACAACTGATGTGCGATTCCAACATCTTCAAAATAAGTTCTTAACTCTTGATTTGTGAATTCTGTGCCGTTGTCTGTTCTTACTATCCTTACTAGAGCTTGAAGAAGTACTTGGATACGCTTCAGAAAGGTGATGATGATGCCTGGTGCTTCGTCTTTTGATCTCAGAAAGTTAACCCATGTATATTTTGAATAGTCATCAACGATAACAAGAATATACTTTTCCCATTTATACTTTCAACTCTCATTGGGCCACATAAGTCGATGTGCAACATATGCAACTTTGCTTCCAAACTAGGTACGGATTTGGGTTTATATGATGCTTTTTTGCTTTTTCCTTGTTCGCATGATGGACATAAGTGATCCATGGTGTATTTGAACTTTGGAAGTTCATTGACGATGTTGTTTTTGGCAAGTTTGTTGATGGTGTCGAAATTGAGATGTGATAATCTTCTATGCCACAACCAGGACTTTGTTCCAGATGCTCGTGTCATAAGACATATTGGTGATGAAGAGGCCATTTGGTTAATGTCGATAGCATACAATTTTGTGTCACGATTCCCAGTTAAGAGATCAATGCCATCCAAGTTTCTAACAAAGCATGAATTTCTCTAAAATGCAACCTCTAAATCTGCATCACAGAACTGCCCGACTGAAAACAAATTGTGTCCTAACCCTTCGACATAGTAAACCCGAGTGATCAAATAATTTCCAAAAGGTAGATCTCCATAACCCATGATAGCTGCTGCATGATCATTTCCAAAGCTTACGGTTCCCATGAATTTCCAAACGAAATTGATTAGCAGCTTCAGATTCTCGGTCATGTGCTTGGAGCAACCCGAGTCGATGATCCAAAGACATATTTCGATAACCTGCCAAATACAGAAGAAGATGTTTTTGGAAACCATTTTGATTTTGGTTCCTTTGGGTTAGAGGTAAAATCCTGATCACACTCATAGAGGTTTTCTACTGGGTATATTGGTTTAGCACTCATTCTACCATTTTGGAGTGTGAAAATTCTACCTGTTGGTTTCCAAATATCATCCCTAAAGTAAACACTATGCTTTTTATCAGTATTGTAAGACCTAAATCTTGCAACTAGACTTCCTATTGGTTTGGCATAAGTTCTTTTTGGAACGTTCTTCTGAACAGGCTTATCATTCACATTCTTAGAAACACAATCATCTTGAACATATTTATTACATTCAGATGAAGTGTCTTTCTTATTAAAAAGCGGTAAATTCCTAGGGTGTTCTTCTACTTTCTTCTATTTATTCAAGCTACTACTCTTAGAGGCAGGCGAGACTCTATTGTTCCTTGTATTGCTCCTAGGCTTTAGTCCGCTGCTTCTAGAGGTGCTTTCTAGTCCTGTAGAAGGTAAGGCACACGCATTAGGATCTACATTTTTATCAAGAGAAGTGGTTTCGGCTTTCCTAGTCTCTTTAGAGTGCTTGTTTAGACTTATGTTGTTTGTTCCATATGGTTTAGATGTGGAGGCAGACGCATTAGTGGTACTCATCCTAAAAAGGCCAGGTGCTAAAACTTTTGGTTTCTCGATAACCGCTTTTTCATTTTCAACAATCTTTTTTTTTTTGGCTTAGGCAAGGCAGGTGGAGTGACTGGTTTTGACAAATCATTTTTCTCATTGACTTTTGGAGGAGGCTGAGAAATAGAAATTTTTGGTTTGAAGACCGATTTGGGAACATTTGCTCTCTTCTCAGTCAATGGTTTTGAAATCTTAGTATCCACAGCCTTTCCTTTTTGACATTCCAGTTGAGCTCTCAAAAGATGATTTTTCTCTTTCATGTCCTTGTAAGCACGCTCATACGACAGTTTGTCATACTTGCATTCCTCAGTTTTTCGATCAACTTGTTAAAAATATGATACATTTTCTTTTTCAAGTTTTTCAAGAGCTTTTTCATATGTTGAAAAAATTTCGGAGTTCTCAGACTGGAGTCTTTCATGGTCTTCAACAGAATAAGTTTGTAAAACAATGGACATGATATCAGTGGTTATAACATCTTCGAAGAGGAATCATTTAAATTTTCCAAAACTTTGTTGTGTTCAAAACATTCATTAGCTTTCTTTACCAGGGATGTATGGTCCTTGACAAAGTCACCTGTTTCTTTCAAAAATGCTTGTTCAAAATGAATTACCCTCGCACTGATATTATTTAGTGGAATGGCAATTTCAGTTTCAAAAACCTTTTTCATTTCATCATGAAAACTAGAAAACCAGTTGTTAGTACTGATATTGGTTTTAGTTTTAACAATATCTTGAAGTTCACCAATTCCAGTTTTAATGTCATCTAAAAATCTTCTTGCATCACTTGTGTTAAATGGATTGTTTGAAGACATTTGTCCAATGTTCGAAAATGATTTTGAGACAACAATTGGCTTTGAAACTGGTTTTGACTCGTTGTTTGAAACTTGTTTTAACTCTTTTTTTGAAACACTGAGTGTTATGGAAAACTTTGACTTTTCTTTTTGGGGAACAAATTTAATTCTAGAAATTTTGTTAAGTTTGTAGTAATCGATTGGTGTTATTTTTGAGTTCTTTTGTTTCATTTTTGATCTACTCTCATCAATTAGTTCTAACGTTTCATGAGAATCATGAACTTCTACGGGTTCATGTTTATCTAACAAAGCTTTTCCATTATACAAAACATTCTGTTCTTTCTAAGCTTTCTTGAGTGCACAAGGAGGTTTGTTACCAAGAGCCATTTTTTGAGTAGTATGAAAATACGGGTTTGTCTGATTTGTTAAAATGCTGACTGTTTGAGATGAATGACCCGTTGTAACAAGCAAATTTTCTAATTTGTTGATTTTTTCATTTTTCTCAATAATTTCATCAAGAAGAGAATCTTCTCGTTTTGAAAAATCAGCTATCAAATTTTTCTTCTCTTTTTCAAGATCAGAATAAGTTGCTTTTTGTTTAGAAAGTTGGTTTTTAAGATCAGAAATTTCTTCGTTTAAAGATTTTATTTTCAAGCTCAAATTAACATCAAGTGTGTCATACTTGATTTGCAATTTTTTTCTCTTAAAAAGGAATTTCGATAACCAATTTCTAACTCTGAATCTTTGTTTTTTTTAAATTCAAAAGATTTTGAATTCTCCTTGTACCTCTCAAGCTCAGCGGTCAATTTATCATTCGCGGCCTTAAAATCGCGATTGACCTTTTTCACTTTCTCAATTTCAATGCCAAAATTATTAATCAATGATTCAAATAAGGCACGTGTTTCCTCATCAATCTCAGTATTTTGTGCCACACAGCCTTCACTAGGACCCACATCTGGAGTTTCGGAGTTAATATTGCTACTACTCGGATTGTCCACGTATGTATCATAAGTCGGTGCTGGCGTCACAGAATGTTGTTCATCATGAGTAAACACATCAAATATGACATTGTTATAGCATGGATCAATGATTGGTACCTCAGAGACTGCATTGGCGTCATAAATAGGAGGTGTGTCAGAGTCAGTGTCGTACTTAGCCTCCTGAAGATTTGCCATGAAGATGCAGTTTGCATTGATATCTTCTCGTTCTTCCATTTCATCCATAATAGTTATAAAGTCATGTTCCTCATCACTCAACTGCATCCTTGCTTCTGACTTTTGTGCCAATAGCAATGCTTTCTGAAAATACGTAGAATCCTTCTTTTCGGCTTAGTAGGACAATTCCTTGCAATGTGACCCACTCCTTGACAGTTGTAACACATAACCCGATTAGCCTGATTCACATTTCCATAATTCCCAACGATTGGAGCTGCAACATTCCCATTCTGATTACCTACTGCTCTATTCCCAACATTCTGACCCATCTGATTTCCAACATTCTGACCCAACTGATTACCATGATACGGAGCCGCCTGATTACCCATATGAAATCCAGTAGTATATCCCTGTTGATTCCCAATAACTCCAACCATTTGTCCTTATTGACCCATATTCAAACCCGGCTGTGCAATTTACCTGTTGCGAGTGTTTGATAAAATCCTTTGGTTGTTGTTAGTTGGTGTGGAATAGCGTCTTTTGAATACTTTAGTCAAATAAGCAAATGCATTTGACAAAGCCTCTGTTTGTTCAGCTTCAAGGTCAGTGATTCCTGCTTCCTAGTATTGCGGATATTGTTGTTGTTAATTAACTTGTTGTTCTGGTGGATAGAATTGTTGTTGAGGGATAACAGCTTGTGTTTGTGGAATGTATTGTTGCAAGTTGTTGTAAGTGGAAGATGATGAAGGTTGTTGTGGTGTGTTCACTGGAGTTTGTGACTTTGCAATAAGTGCCAAGGGATCATGATTCTTTGCCAATCTTTCTTTCCTAACTTCATTGACTTCAGCTTGGTTTTGTTTCAGAAAATCGTAGAGTTGATCAAAGTTCACCTGATGTAAGTCCTTTGTTTGGTTGACAATAGTGACATAGCGTCCTCATTCTTCTTGAAGATTGTTGAGAAATTTGATGTTACTCACGATAGTTCTGGGTGTCAACTTGTTTCTGATAAGCTCATTCATCAAAGTGCAAAACCTTCCATAGTAGGAATCAATGGATTCTCCTGGTGTTGATGTAAACCTCTCCCATTCAGTTAGCAGCTTGTTCTCCATGTCTTGTTGTCCGATTTTTGTTCCATAACATAGCTGTCTAACACGTTCCCACATATCGTAAGTAGTTTCACAGCTATCTACAACAGCAAATATGTCTCTTGGTAATCCCAGTTGGACGATGTGTATTGCCATGTCATCTGCTTCGATCTGCTGCTTATCCTCTTCATTGTATTCAGATTCATGTTGCTCACGAAAGAATGGTTGAACAGGAGGTGTTCCATTAGGATCTCCAGGGTCTTGGACTTGTCGTGGCTTGAAGGGTCCTTTCGTAATGGATTGAATCATTAGTTTTCCATTAGGTTTGGTCTTGATGTAGCGGAGCATACGACTTGTCCATTGAAGATATCCACCTTTTTACAGCATAGGAGGACGGTTTTCAGCACCGGCTGCATGAATATCTTGCTGAGTTGCCATTGATGAAGGTATTTTATGATAAAGTTGATGTAGGATCGATTCAACGATAAAGGGGTTGTGTTTGATGAAGATTAAGCTAGGTTGTTGTAGAGAAAATTTGGTTTGAAAACTTAAAAACCTCAATAGCTTCCTTTCAGAGGGGATTTAGGCCTCGAAAAATTTGTTTCACGACTTTGTAGTGAAACCTCATAATATTCAGGCTGTTCCGGTTGTTTTGAAAGGTATTTCGCTGAAAACGGAGTTACGGTTCAAAAGTTATGGCCGTTTGAAGTTTTGCGGAAAATCTTATTCGTAAACTTGTTCTTAGGCGTAAACTTTGGGTTCTTAGGCGTAAACTTGGTCCTTAGGCGTAAGATTTGAAGCTTATGCGTAAAAACTGTCCTTACTCGTAACAATTAACTCTTATGCGTAAACAATATCCTTACGCGTAAGATTTTAATCTTAGGCGTAAAAAATATCTTTACTCGTAAGGTTTAACTCTTAAGCTTAAAACACAATCTTAGGCGTAAGATTGAAGTCTTAGGCGTAAAAACTGTCTTACGCGTAAGAAAGAATCGTATCTCACTAACTTGTCCAAGCTAGCAAGATTTCACAAGTCGACGTATTCACAAACTTATCCAAGTGAGGGAAGTACTGAGTAACCGTTGTTGCACGAAGATTCTTCACCAAATGCTTAAGCGTAAACCTTAGGCGTAAACTTCACTTCTTATGAGTATAAACCTTAAGCGTAAGAAAAGGGTTTTGACTTTTCTTATGCGTAAAACTAGGGTTTTGACTTTTTGTACTTGAAATCCTTACGCGTAAACAGCCTAGATTTTTGCAAAAACACGAATTTTCACCCAAAAACACGATTCCAAATGATTTTTTTTTGCACAAACTTCTTCCAAGACACTTAAGGATAAAAAAAACTACAACTTTAACCTTAAAAACAAGTAAAAATCAAAACTTTATGACAAAAGCATACGTTTTGAGATAAAAAAAAAACGCAACTTTTTGTGTAAAGTTTTAACAAAAAATGTAACACAACACTCTTAAACCATTTTTAGGCGATTGATACCAATTGTACGACCTTGTTTTTATCAACCTTATCACGTTACCAACCTTAACACACAAGTATAACACGTAAATATTAAGCACGAAATAAGATGAAGAAAGGTGGTGACTTGAAATATGTATATGGGGCGTGTATGAGTAGAGAGAAATAAAGATGAAAAGAGAGATTCTATTTCATAAAGAAAACACACACTTACTCACTCAAGCACACACCTCAAATGTATTTATACTACAAGTAACATACCCTAATGAGCTTGGCCATGGGCCACGAGTTGGACTTGGATTGGGCTTGGAATACATAAACTTATAAAAGGCTTGCTTAACTTAACTTCTAACCATTTAGCTTAACCCAATCCACGAGCCCGTTGACTATTCTATTACGATATCTAACACACGTTACAAAGTTCCTAAACGTGAATGGCCATCACTTCTATTAATTACTATTAAGGCTAACAAAGAAATACTATTTTACTTGAGCAATGATATGAATGCCTAACATATATGCCTAAACTCATGCCTATTTATTAACAATTTGACACATTACTCATACATTTTTTCTCCCTAAATATCCACTTTTGAATTTTTCACTTATCATCATCTTGTTCTTAAGCATGTTTTTAATTATGCATTTTAGACATGCCGATGATTTGCCATTTTACTCCTAAAGTTCTACCAAATAAATAGTTACTTATTAAAAATATAATTTATTTAGGATTACTTTAATCACAATATCTTTATTGGATTGTCTAACAAGTGTTGTGGTGTCATTGGTTAAACTACAATTATTAAACACAAACATTTCTTTTATATTACAAATTGCATTTAATACACATTAACTATTTTATAAATTACCGTAATTAAATCAGCTTTTTAATTAAATAAACTAAAAAATTTCTTTTATAGTCACCTGCTTAAACATGAGAGCACACGGTAAACATACCTAATTATACATCTCAAAACAACGTTAGAGTTCTAGTTCTAACAGTTACTATCAAATTAGTTGACATGGGGAGGCATATGGTATTAACAAGTAGATGAGTACACGGATGATTATTAGGGAGGTTATCAGGAGGGACTGTTGGTTTGTGCTCGTTAACCTAGTTATTTATACAGCTAAAAAATACATGACCTATCGGTGGCACATGTATACACGAAGAACACGTTTATTATATATTTAATATATATATATATATATATATATATATATATATATATATATATATATATATATATAGGCTCCGGTTCCATTGAGAAGGTTTTTATTTTGAGAAGATTGAGAAATCTTCGTTTGAGCAAATTGATTCATGTTTTTGATTTGATTCACAAGTAAACATAATTTTATGGTGAATCGAATCTATAAATCACAAATTTGATTCACAAATCATTGTTAAAATTGAGTTATGATGATGATTCATTAAATTTGTACAGATGATTCAGTATTCTACATATATTGCAAAATCGAGAGATTTTTAATATTGATTCAAATTTTTTTTTACACATTTTGAAGTTTAATCACATTAAAATGAGTTTTACGCTTGAAAAACATTAATCAAAGTTAAAAATCTATCGTTTTTGAAAACCTTCTCAATCTTCTCAAAATAAAAACCTTTTCAATCGATCCAGATTCTATAAGTGGTGAGAAGTGACCAAAACCACGCATTTGAGATACAACGACTTGCATTAGATGCATTTCTATTCATATAGATGCAACATCTTGAGTTTCGAAAGTTAATTTGATGTATAGATGGTGTAAATTGATTTTCATGATTTCGGCACGTGCGGAGGAACAAAAAATAAGAGAAATCATGAAATGCATCTAATATAGATATATGCATCTGATTAAAAGCTAGAAAACACACTATGGAGTGTTATAATGTATCTAAGATTATAGTGATGCATCTAATTTAGGTCGGTGCATCTCGGATTTGCGGTTATAATTCTTCTTATTCCTTCTTATTTTAAGTAATCTTCTTATTTGATCCTAACTCTATATATGTATATGTATATATATATGTATATGTATATGTATATATATGGATATAGATTTGCGTTCATGTGATGACCATCTTTAAAATAAAAACAATAGCAACAATAAAAATAATACATGTGGCGTTTTCAAAAAAAAAAATCATAAATAATATATAAATGTTTAGGGGTATTTTAGGTATTTGGCTCCATCTAACTTTTAACAGTACATCATAAACTTAAAAATCCAACTTTTCTCTCATAACTCCATATTTTATTTCTCTCTCATCCCTTTCATTTCATTTTCAAGATCTGAGATAACTAACTCATCTCCTTTTTCCTATATCGTGATTCAACCGGATCCAAACGTATCCCACGGTTATGTGTATCATTATTATGTGTAAATTCCAAACCCTATTGAAATAGGTGACAACGGTTTATGAACTCTCGCTTTGTTGCTTTTCCGAAATAAGTTCGACTAGTTTATAGATTTTAATGTCTTTTTCCAAGAAACCAAATTACATTTGGATTTAAAGGTCTTTTTTTTAAGAAACCAAATAGGTTTGACCGGTTAGATTTTTATTTTTACTCAAATAGGTTTGACCGATTAATAGATTAGGTAGGCTCAACCTTCCACTCTTTATCTCTATAAAGAAATAGATGATGCATCACAAGGCTTCAAAAAGAAATAGATAGGCCCAAATATAGCGTTGGTGATAAATGTTAAAGATGAGCCATTCTTTCTATGGTTTCCGGTGACGATAAAAAATATCAGAAAGTGATTGTGTAAAAAAAAATTTAGTGTATCACTAAAAAATGTATTATGAAATTAAATGTGTCAAAAGACTATGTTTGTCACTAATAATGTGTTATAAAAATTAATGTGTCTTCAGAAATGTATCATAAAATTTAGTGTGTCATTATATATGTATTAAGAAAATTAGTGTGATTAATATAGTATGTCATCACAATTGTACTTAAGGTTTGTGCTATGTCATTATAAATGTATCAAATAAAATTTGCGCGTCACTATATGTTTATCAAACAACTTATTGTGTCACAAATAGTATAAATATTGGTGTGTTATTATATATGTGTCAAATATTTATGTGCATATGTGTCACTATATATGTCTCGAGAAAATTAGTGTTATAAACATAATATGTCACTACATATGCACTAAAAAATTTTAATGTGTCAAGCTTATTAAATTTTTAATGAGTCATTACAAATGTATCAAAAAATTTATTGTCAATATATATATGTATCAAAAAATTTAGTGTCCCACGCTGTAAATGTGTCAAAAAAAACTTATGCGTCAATATATGAATCAAGAAAATTTAGATGTATCAAAAAAATTACGATCGTAGCTTCATAGCCACGTGGATTTGAATTTATGTAAAGTAGGCATTACAGTTGATACAGTCTTGTGTATGAGGGAGTTGTTAAAATTTTGTGTATTAAACACAGGCCTTTCGAAATGAATAAATAAAATAAGATTATTCAAAATAATGTAGAATTAAATAATTGGGTTTTTTTTAAACGGTCAAAAAATCACGTATAGTTACAGCTTTTGCCATTAGTTTCACTACAATTAGAATGATACATAATGTCATTCCTTTTTTGTTTTATTACAACTATGTCATCTATTTAATTAAATTCATATCTCATCTAAAATAATTGATCTAATGGTTGGCAATAGTTTCTATTGTTTTTATTTTAAAGGTGGTCACCACAATAACGTCACCCTATATATACGCATGCCACATATAATGTCACTTGACATCCCATAATGCCATGTCATTATTTCATGTCATCATTGAATTTATGAGGCATTTTTTTTTAAATCTATGTACAATTTTAATTTTTTTAATTTCATTGAATTTATGTGGCATTTTTTTTAAATCTATGTACAATTTTAATTTTTTTAATTTTAAAATTCGGTTTGTATTTGTGAATTTTAAATTTTAATTCGGTTTAATTAAAAAGAAGACATATATTAGATTTGAACTCGGGTCATTCATGAGTTTTCTAAACAACTTACCACTAGACTAAATTGTTTTTTGATTTATATGTTTGAAATCAATACAAATAAGGACATGTTAAAAAATTCTGCAATTTGTAATTTAAGAATGTATATTATGAAGATAACAATTAAAAAAAATGATATATATTACTTACAAGATAATTATACCTTATATATTTTTAACCTATTTTTTTGTGTATAAATACACCCTATTATATTATTCGTAAATATACTAATCCCTAACAAGTTTTATCGAACGTGAAAGCATGAGAGTAGCAATGGAAGAATTATTGTATAACTCCAGTATTGATATGGTTTTTGTTGGCCGGCCATGTTCATGCATACGAACGATTTGTAAGCCTTTTGATGTTCACTATTATTTCTAAGTTAATGGTTTTTTGGTACACTAAATATAAAACAAAACAAACTGCCTACTTTTTACCAGTGCCTTGTTTGCAAAATCTATTTGGTTTTTATTTCATTAAATCGGTTATAGTTATTATTCGAAACCAAACATATTTCTGTAATGTGCCCAACAATGCACATCTTTTGTTGTTTCAGACTAGAGTTTATGACAACAACATTGATCCTTGTGGACCAATCTATATAACCATTGGAGACGGAGGCAACAGAGAAGGCCTCGCCATGACGTACGTTTCTAAGTATAGGTGATGATGAATAATAATAAACATATTAATACAAATAAACGCAGCGAAAAACATCACCAACAACGGATCCATATAGCCATATGATCAATCGATAAATAAACACAACAATTAGTATACCTTTGAAGCGATCCGGTTGTAACACACCAAGTACCACACGAATGGTATGAGGAACTAAAAGGAACAATAGGGTTGATCCTTTCCTTGAGTGAAACACACTACACTTCAAGCAATCACCACTTTGATGCTAGTCTAACCTTGTAACCATCACCTTGCAAGAGACTACAATAGAATGAGCAAGGAATGAGATCAAAAACCAAAACCCTTGAAGGGAAAGAAAAGGGGGCGTCCCTTTTCATGGGAGAGGGATTAGGAGAAGTCAATTGTAACCTCCTAATTAGAATCAATTATATTAATCACTATTAATGATAATTGATATCAAATATACAAGTTACACATTAGCTCCTTGAAAGTCCAAATCCTCCCCTAGTACCCCTTACGTGGCCGGCCATACTAAGGCCTTCAATGGGCTTGCCCATTGTTGGCCTGAGTCCAGAAACACAAAGTCTAACTTGATGTTTAATGGCCCGTTATTGATCCCGAGTTCCGAAGGTCGTTTATAACATAAATACGATAAATACATTATATTAAATGGTGTCTAAGTGTATATGTGTGTGACCCCATAGGCTCACATACGTCTAGCTATATAATTATTTATTATGACACGAGCATACTCCAACAGCTCCCACTTGCGACGTCATAATAGTCCAATAATTATACAAGCAATGGTTAGCGTCTAGCAACACGCCAATGCCCCTAGGGATATGTGAGGTCAGTTTCTCAAACGTTTCATTAAATGGTTTATATGTCATATATCCCTTTGTTGCAGATACCATGTTGAACATTAGACATGGATCAAAAGTCATTCTAATGGTTCAACTATTATGTTCTCGATCTTGATATTGAACAAGATTACCAAGTGAATTAAGCATCATCTTAATCTCATTTAGGTACGGCCATACAAACATCTGTTCAATTCATCGAGGGGCCCAGTAGTATCTAACTCCAAATCATGTGTAGGAACAAATCCTATTTTGACTGCACGTGTCATTCATGTGCTTCAAATCATTCCTGATAATGGCCTTTATAACTACCTTGTTCAGGACAGCGTTTAACCATATCAAGGAATAAAACTCCACACATGCAAGACCTGCTTGCATCTCAAGTCTAAGGATAATAGACATAACCATTTTCGAGATTCACTATTTGACGCCGATCCATGCAGTGAATACTTGTAGGTTGGGTCAGTCCAATGCTCATCACAATGAACAACATGTGAGTTTGGCAAATAGTCACCAACACGCTCACAATTGCCTTAATTCGATGATACTCCCGTATCGTCAATCGGCAATGGACAATTTTAGAATAAATAAATTATTCATGGATTAAACATGCAAATATAGAACACAGTAGTATGAATGAATACGATCATACCATGTATTTCAATTCATTATATAATACAACTGCTTAATGTTCCATTATCCAAATACTAAAAACAGATATGCATAAGACTACATATAGGTCGAAAAACCATTGTTCCCACCATGATCAAATTATGTTGTACAAGACAACAAGTAGTCATCTGAGTAAACCTTGAGAATACTTGTTTCAAAATCCATGAAAGGTATGATGATTGTGCTTTTGTATGTGTGCATTCAAGTACAATACGAGTATTGCAACAATGCATTCCATAGGGTGTATGAAGCTAGCAAAACACCTACTTTAGACATTCATCTAAACAGTTTCTCAAACTGTAAAGTATTCTTATTCTTTTAATGTATAATGCATTAATTCTCTCAGACGAGCACATCTAGTCAACAATGTCATCATTCATGATGATATCCTACCATGACTAAGGTTGAGCATCATTTCTGTTAAATAAGCATCAAAGTATGCAAACAAAACTGAGATCCTCAAATATCCGTAAATGTTGAACATATATTTGGTCCTTTGTAGGTCCATTAGAATGTTCGTTTAACAATTACCTAATGACATTCACTTAGATATTTGTTGTTATCAACTCATCTTGCATTCATGCAAATGATATAATTAGTCCAATGCACAATACGATATACATAATGAATCCTTTAGTTAAACTTAAGGTTTCTATTCATGCTTTCAATCTCATCAGGTAAGATTGATTATTGAGACTCCCCTCAATAATGTGTCATATTGTGTCAGACTTAATAACCACTTATGTTTATTCAAACAAACATATGTAACAAGGTTGCATGTTTTATTTTCTAAAACTCTCAAGAGAAACTTCATTCCAAACTAAGGAATAAAGTCTAGCTTAGATGGAATAATGTTTCTAATATGTCATCAACATATGAGATTTAAGAAAATAAATATATTGCTCCAACTTGCTCTTAGTGAACTTCGTACTGATCTTATTATAATCAAATCAAATTAATGGTTTTATGGTAAACTAAAGATCTCAGCTCGGAGATGCATGATCTAATCCACACATGGATTCTTGTATCTTGTAGACATAATAAAGATTACATAGATTCATAAACCCTTTTGAATACACATCGTCCTCACAAATGTATTCAATAAGAAAAGAGTTTTGAAATCCTATTGTCATATTTCATTTACATGAAGACAAGTATGACAATTCATTATCTTTATATATTTAAAATATGCAGGTAGGAAGATTTAATCATAGTCAATTTCTTGAGTATGAGTAACTCCTTTCACTACTCGTGAATTAAATATGTGTACAAGTTTGTCCTTTTGAGTCTTCTCATTGAGAAACTCATTTTTAACCTTACAGTCTAACTGATTGGTAAGAGATCAATCAAGCTTCATGAGTGATTGTCTTCCACGGACTGCATCTTATTATTCATAGTTTTGAGCCATTCATCAGATTCAAAATCTGATAATGCAGCTCTGTAGTTAGCAGGTTCACAATGACCCTCTAACTTATATCCCTTAGCATTGATATAAAACTATATCATTCAGGTGCAAGAAGTATCCTTGCGGATCTATGAATGAGAGATATCATACTATGGTTTGACATATGCATGTTCAACCTTAGTATGACATCAGCAAGTGTACCTAGAAGGTTGTGTATATTAGTTCTTGAATAACTTCAAGATCTAAAGGTGATCCCACTTGCTTTGTACATAGAGACTAATCTCTAAATACACAACATCTTGAGAAACAATAAATTGTTTTCAATTGGGACATCCACAATATATTACTAGTTCTTGACTCCAGTTTGTTAATTACTTACTCTAAGGTATTTAACAAATTAAGAACTTCAATCGAGACATAATGGGATTCATCCCATTCCATAACACAATGGCGTCTTGAATACCTTCCAGATTGGAACCATATTGAGTGTACCCATGGCACATCCAATTTTCTAACCTTGATAGCTTTGGAGGTAAGAGAGTTTAAGTCATCAAAGATCAAACAATATCAATAGAGTTTGATTTTCCATGATGGACATACAACTCATTAGATGAACTTATACTCTTTGGCTTACGTATCTGCCAACCAAGTCAAACCAGATGGCATCAATAGTGTTTACAGCCCATTGCATACTTAATTTATAAGTTGTTGACCAAGTAAATGACTTCATGTGCATGTTTTGACTAGAAAACATAAACATTTAATATTTTACTATACGTCATACGTCATTTACAATTTAATGACTTCATGTACATGTATTTAACAAGAATACATAACAAGTTAACGTCTTACTTTACGTTATAAGTCTTTCAACAATTAACAGACTTGATGTTTAAGTCTTTACAAGAGACCTAAACATATTCAAGTAAAGCAATTTAGATTGCCGACTCTTGGCCTCAATAGTAATTTCAAGTTAATTTCATACTTCAAGATTATGACTTTACAATGATACGTAATCATATTTACTGAACAATTCGGTGAATATGTTGAAGTAGCAGTTCATATTATCTTGACATTTGTTCTAATTAGGGCAACATACATATTATGTGTAGAAGTCCTAGTAGAATATTAGTTTTCCTACCTTGCAGTCAAGAAAAACTATTAGTCATATTGTTATATGTTGTACCTTGCACACAATGAAGATTTCTCCCACTTGTGCACGACACAACATCATGCGAAATATGACAGTGTCACAGATATGATTTTAGTCAAAATCAAAATATAGATATGTAGAAAATTGTTGTTTTAATAATGAAACATGCATAACAATTTATTGATAATATTTCAGGAAGCAACATCAGGAACGCGACAAGTTATCAAATAAAATTCATGCAATGGTTCTTATATAAACTATGATGCTTCACGTATGGAAAGTAATGTAATATTTCAAGACAATCAAGAAATAAGAAGGGCAACCTGCAATGTAATAAAGCTTACGGCTCCCACTGGATTAGACAACATTACATGTGTTTCGTCACCAGTATTAAAGTCACATAGCTCCCATTGGATTAGACAACATTATAAGTGTTATGACACCAGTGGAGAGTGAGTGTCGATTGGATACTTTCCTTCTTGAATATCTACACATCATTGCTAATGTGAGTCACTTGGGCTAGTAAACATGTACTTAGATATTCAATGAAGTGCATCAAGTTCTAACATATAGATGACGGGCTAGCCATCATTGATATTTTAACTTGAAAATAGGCATGCATTTCCTCCATAAGGTCTACTTTACCTCATGGGTGTGTACGACCTTAGTAGGGTTATTGGGTTAAGATAATTGCTAGGTAATCATGCTAGTAATTGTCTTTACCACTTTGCGGTTTATTGATATTTCCGTATTCTAATTATTAAAACTCATATTATTTTGGTAGCTATAGAAAACGTGTTCTCTAGTTATCCAAATATCTTATCCTACTTCAAGGTTTCAAAACCGGAATTAGGGTTATAAAACAAACTTGAAAGAATAAGATGTGCAACCATACTTAACCGTTTTGACTTTTGCAAGAAATCACGATTTCTAGAGTAGGTGTGCTTTGAGTTTGATTAGAATTAGGACAATTCAAATATTCCTATTATGGTCTTTCCTTATAAAGAAAACAGATAGGAACAATACTTAGTTTGTCTTTTTAACAAGAAAAGAACAAACTTTTGTTTACGGCTGTGTTGCATTATATCATTAATTTGAATTTACGAAGTTTAACTTTAGTATTTTCGATAATTATCCTTTTATAAATTAATTACCCCATGTTTACAATTTAAAACAATTATTTTACGAAAAAAGGCTAAGATCCATGATAAGGTTTTAAAAGGTACCATTTTGAGGGGTCGTTTTAGTCCTTATTTGATCACTTTTGTATCCGTTATTGCTTAATATCGTTCCTTTTCACTTTTTAGGTCTCTTGAAGGCAAAATGCTGGAATGGCACTTATTTGGACGAAAAGGCGCGAATATATGAAGAAAATGGCCAAATTCAAAATCGAGACACTCACAGCTGCTGAAATTAGAAGGCGACGGCGTCAGGTGCTAATTGCGACGCCGTCCGAGGATTTTTGTGACGGTTCAGAACCCAAAACTCGTATTTTCAAGTGACGACGTCCAGTTGTAAAAGAGTAGGCCGTCGCTACTCAGACGGCCTAGATGCAATCCAGACGACGTCGGAAGCTGAAGAGGACGGCGTCACGGACATAAGGTGACGCCGTCGCAAGGTTAACGTGGCCAAGAAGAAACCCTAATGACAGCGACACGACGGCATCACGAAACATAAGGTGACGCCGTCGCATATGTAATCTTATATATAGAATCCGAATTTTTCAGTTTTAAAGAGAGTCTTTTGGAGTGAAAACCTAAAACCGAACCTAAGGTGTCTTGTACAATATTTTAGGGTTTTAAACCCTATCTTACATCAAGATAAGTATTTACTTCATTAATTCAATTATGTCTTTGATTATTTATGTGTATGCTTGCATGTTCTCCATGTCCGGCTAATTTATTTGTGTGTTTGCTTAGGAAGTATGAAACTTAATTATTGAATATTGATTGGTTGTTTCTTATCTTAGTTGATTAATGATCTAGTAATGCGATAGGTCATTCGTTGTGTACTTAATGCTTGATTCATCTTTGTGAACCTTAGAATATAATTACCTGAGTAGTTGTAAGCTAAACCATCCAAAGAGTGCCTTAGAGTAAGAGTTTATCATCCCTAGTGGGTTTGTAGACGAGACCCTTTGGTAAGTTCAAAGAGTTAGGGAGAAACGCATACCCTCCAACTTTAGACACACAACGCAACTAAGAATAAGGACGTGACAACTCAACCATCAATAGGAGATAATTAAGGAGTAGTACAACCTAAGTAAACACATCTTTAAACTATCATACGAGCACACATTAATTAAACATAGACTCCCACAACCTTAGTTTAGATAATTAGATAATAGTAGAGTAATCGGTAGAAATACCAACCCCCCAAATCCAATACCCGAGATTCGTACCTTTCCATTTCATAAAATATAAAAATACAAAAAATAATCTTCCTCAACCTTAACCTTAGCGTAGTAACTCCTTACTAGCATTCCTATTCCCCTAGAGAACGATATCAATACCCGTGGCTTACCCTAATTACTACACTACAACGATTAGGTTCACTGCCTAGGGTGTTATAAAACTTGCTCGAAGAAAAGGAAGTTTCCTTGACCCCCGAACGACGCGTGTAGTGTTATCAAGTTTTTGGCGCCGCTGCCGGGGAATAAAATAGCTAGTTAGTAGTCCACCTCGTTTAGGTTCTTTGCTTGATTCCTATCAAGTAAATTTTTCTCATTTTTAGCTTTCTCTTAGTCTATCCCCCTTCTTCGTGACCTTTGTTCGTAACCATTTTCATTGACTATTCCGTTAGCCGTTATGGAGAACGCGAATCTGCCAAAACTTTCACCCAATCAACGAAATCTACTACATAATCTACCCTTTCCACTCCAAAATGAGATCTTGAGGTTCCAGCAACATCATGATGAATCCTTTCCTGAGGTGTGGACTCGAATTAAATATTTATTACAAAAAGTCCTTTATCATGGTATTGATTTACTGTTTCCACTACAATTCTTTTACACTCGTATCGCCCACGAAACCCAAAGGAGACTTGACTATGTAGCGGATGGGGATATTTGGGGACGTGGTGTTCGAATTGCATGGGAAACCTTTGAGATTCACGCCCAATTTAGAAGTGGAACATGGGACCCAAAAAACGAATCTTTAGACCTATTTTCAATTTGGAAACTTCGGTCGGAAAGGTTGTTTAGGAAGGAGATGATTAGAGTTGAGGTACCAAGGTGCATGTCATGGTTAGGCGCTACCACAGTACAAAATGAATACATAGGTGATCTTGATAAGATGGAGGATAGAGTAGAAAATCCAATCCCATCGGATAACCCACAAGTCCTACCATCACTTGAGAAACACACACCGCCTATGACTTACCCGGAAGTAGTAGAAGAAACTATAGGAACCCCAATAAAGGTAGAACCTTTGGACCGACCACAAGTAATGGATGTGGGTTTGAACGCTTGTAGTGATGACCTTTCTCTTAGTCCTAGGGAAGTTCCTAATTTTGATGAACCGGAGCCTCAATTAAAAACCTTACCCAATTTTCCGTCTTTAGATGTGAATCTTGGAATTGAATTAGGCCCCAATCCACCCATCAAAATAGATAGTCAGGGTAGTTTCTTGATAAAGGTGTTAGATTCTAGGCCATGTAGAGTAGAAGCTAATATAGGAGTAACCCATGACCTTACACACTTATATCATCCATTCATGGTTGATAACAAGAAACACTATGGGTTTAAACCGGGTTTATTAGGTCAAGATGGATCCTTAACTAAGAATATTTTGAAGTTGATAGAAGATGATCCATTTTTAGGAGAGAGATTTGATTCACCCGCTACACCGATAAACTTAGGTAAGGTTATATTGAATAGAGCACACTCCTTTGAGCATATAAATCACCCATCACCCTCTCCTCACGTAGCAAATTTCCACCCTAAGGGTGTGTATTGCTACTATCACCCGCACTTAAACTTAGG
This sequence comes from Chrysanthemum seticuspe, assembly GCA_019973895.1. Classification (NCBI taxonomy): domain Eukaryota; kingdom Viridiplantae; phylum Streptophyta; class Magnoliopsida; order Asterales; family Asteraceae; genus Chrysanthemum; species Chrysanthemum seticuspe. Next base: position 181,002,250 of record BPTQ01000003.1, read on the forward strand.
TGTAGGAAAACCTCCCCTTTATCCGTTAAATAAGGGTAGAGTCAGGCTCGTGACTCGAACAAAAACAAGCGCTTCTTGGGAGGCAACCCATGTGTATTTGTTTTTCATTTTCATTTGTGTGTCGTATATCTTTTATTAATTGTTTATTCTCATGTTTGAATTTGTAAAAATGCTTTATTTTGTCTTTAACCTTGTCTTAATTGCATATAAAGGTATTCTACATAAGGGATAAGTGTAGGGAGGATTACACACGTTTTCAAAAGAAACGTAAACATGAAAATAACAATTAACTAAAAGATATTTATGTTTGTTTGTTCGAGTCAAATGCTTGTATCGAGTCATAATGGATGTTTTTGCAGAAATTTTTCCAGATTCTAAAGATGTAAATTTTCCAGAATTTTTTTTCTAGAAAATCGCAGACCAGTATTTGTCAGGATAACCTGACGGCGTCAGGATTGCAACCTGACGGCGTCAGGAAGGAGTAAAAACATCAGATTACTTTTTTCTCGTTTTCTGAGCTACTTATAAATTTTTGGAATTTTCCAGGTCTTAATTTTCTTAGAAATTCTGTAAACATCCATTCCACAAGCATTATATCCTAGTTTAAATCGAGTCTTATATATATTATTACCGCCGATTTTACGCGAAGGTTTCGTTTGTTTTCTTCAAGTGTGCAGGTTTAGTTTGTCAAGAAGAAGTTACATAAGATTGGAAGGAGCTTTTCACGCAATAATTCTTCTTGAAAAGGATTTAACCACCACTTTACACGGATCCTACCGAGCTAATCAGGGGAGTACTAGTTTCTTTCGTTTTTAATTACCTTCTTTTATTATAACTTTGATACTTTCGGGGAACATTGGGGACAATGTTCAGTTTAAGTGTAGGGAGGGAAAATAAAACGGGAACTTTGAAACTATGCTTATCCTTGATTATTTGCTTTGTCCAATTGCACTTTTGTAATAAACCATGAGAAAATGTCGGTTAGGGTAATTTTGGCACCAAATTTAAAACTTTTCATGACATATAGGAGTGGGCCATCAGTCTTAACAAAAGCGTCTCATGGATAGGAAGTTGCATGACTAGCACAAAAACCCTTTACCACCCAAATTCCACCCAAAATGTGAGGATCGCCCTTAGATTAGTAGGAATTAAAGCATTCATCTTCAATGCTTAGAGTGTGAACCGGTAGTATATTAGATTCTAGAACTTGTTTTGTGATGCATTCCGAGATCGCAAGTGAGACTACACTTGTGTAGTTAGGAATAACTAAATGATAAGAGGCATTAGGATAACCCTTGTTTGATACCCGTAATATAATTACTTCTTCCACATCGGTTGAGTAATTCCCCCATACCCTTTGCGTTGTACTCATCTTTAGTACACGATACCCCTAGTTAACCCCTCAGAGCCTATCTTTTTCGCGGTTCTCGTGATGTTTCGGTTTTTCCGGAATATCAATGAAGAGCATTGTTTACACCCCACCCCCAAATATACACCCAAATCGCCTTAGCCTACCCTATATGCACTCACTTTTAGTGCATTATTGTTATCACCCAAAACCCTTAGTTCAATTATCTGGTTGCTTGTATGAGTTGCTAAGTCGAGTCATATCCTTTGTATACAGTTTTGGGACGATTGGGATTCATGGGAAAAGTTAAAGTTTGTGAAATGACGGGAAGGGAACGTTAAATTCAAATTCCCTTTGTTTGCATAACAATGTACCCCAAGTGTTTTGATCTTTTCAATTCGGGTCAAATTAGTGTTAGACTAATAAAAACTCAAGTGTAGGGATGTGCCTATAAATCCCTAGTATTTTGATGTTATTGTAGAGGATGGTAGAGTAAAAGTGTATGAAAAAAAAAAAAAAAAAAAAAAAAAATAGAAAAAGAGAAAATAATATATATAGAGTAAAATATATATATATATATATATATATATATATATATATATATATATATATATATATATACGGGCTACCATCCTACATCTATCCTTTAAAGTTATGTTTGTTTATTTCCGTTACCTAGAGTTTTAGAGTGTCGAGTCTTGGCTTAGCAACGCCATTCTTCGTATGCATTTAACATAGAGATTTTTGACTTGCCACCACTAAATAGCCTATCCCACCAAACCCTTTGTTTCCCTACCGTAAGCCTAACATTACAACCCTTTAAAAGACCTCTTTGATAGTCTTTCCTATGTGCTTACGCCAAACCAATGGAGGTTTGATCTATTTCCTATTTGTTATATTTCATATATACACCCGAGAGAGATGTGAGTATCCAAACACCCCATGTGAGGTGCTAGTATGTAATTTCCGTGCTTGTTATGACTTTTGCGGGGCTTATATGTGTTGTGGACCGTTTTGAATTAATGCTTCATGACCCATAACTTATAAATTAATTGGTTAAAAGCACATTTGCTTGAGGACAAGCAAATAACAAGTGTAGATATATTTGATAAGGTTTTAAAAGGTACCATTTTGAGGGGTCGTTTTAGTCCTTATTTGATCACTTTTGTATCCGTTATTGCTTAATATCGTTCCTTTTCACTTTTTAGGTCTCTTGAAGGCAAAATGCTGGAATGGCACTTATTTGGACGAAAAGGCGCGAATATATGAAGAAAATGGCCAAAGTCAAAATCGAGACACTCACAGCTGCTGAAATTAGAAGGCGACGGCGTCAGGTGCTAATTGCGACGCCGTCCGAGGATTTTTGTGACGGTTCAGAACCCAAAACTCGTATTTTCAAGTGACGACGTCCAGTTGTAAAAGAGTAGGCCGTCGCTACTCAGACGACCTAGATGCAATCCAGACGACGTCAGAAGCTGAAGAGGACGGCGTCACGGACATAAGGTGACGCCGTCGTAAGGTTAACGTGGCCAAGACGAAACCCTAATGACGGCGATACGACGGCGTCACGAAACATAAGGTGACGCCGTCGCATATGTAATCTTATATATAGAATCCGAATTTTTCAGTTTTAAAGAGAGTCTTTTGGAGTGAAAACCTAAAACCAAACCTAAGGTGTCTTGTACAGTATTTTAGGGTTTTAAACCATATCTTACATCAAGATAAGTATTTACTTCATTAATTCAATTATGTCTTTGATTATTTATGTGTATGCTTGCATGTTCTCCATGTCCGGCTAATTTATTTGTGTGTTTGCTTCGGAAGTATGAAACTTAATTATTGAATATTGATTGGTTGTTTCTTATCTTAGTTGATTAATGATCTAGTAATGCGATAGGTCATTCGTTGTGTACTTAATGCTTGATTCATCTTTGTGAACCTTAGAATATAATTACCTGAGTAGTTGTAAGCTAAACCATCCAAAGAGTGCCTTAGAGTAAGAGTTTATCATCCCTAGTGGGTTTGTAGACGAGACCCTTTGGTAAGTTCAAAGAGTTAGGGAGAAACGCATACCCTCCAACTTTAGACACACAACGCAACTAAGAATAAGGACGTGACAACTCAACCATCAATAGGAGATAATTAAGGAGTAGTATAACCTAAGTAAACACATCTTTAAACTATCATACGAGCACACATTAATTAGACATAGACTCCCACAACCTTAGTTTAGATAATTAGATAATAGTAGAGTAATCGGTAGAAATACCAACCCCCAAATCCAATACCCGAGATTCGTACCTTTCCATTTCATAAAATATAAAAATACAAAAAATTATCTTCCTCAACCTTAACCTTAGCGTAGTAACTCCTTACTAGCATTCCTATTCCCCTAGAGAACGATATCAATACCCGTGGCTTACCCTAATTACTACACTACAACGATTAGGTTCACTGCCTAGGGTGTTATAAAACTTGCTCGAAGAAAAGGAAGTTTCCTTGACCCCGAACGACGCGTGTAGCGTTATCAATCCACATTGTGCTTCTACTATCACATCAGTTGATCTGCTAGCAATAGTAGATTCAATTGGTAGGCGACGATCACCAATTGCATTACATGTGCAACTCTTAGATCCTTATGGGACTCATGGCACTAGTGAACAAGCATCTAGTGTCAAGTAGGCATGTTTAGTCCCATCCTTGCCTCGAGTCAAGGTCTCACCGCTTAACTCGATTAAGTCATCCAATTTGAGAACGTGCGAAAATATATCTAGGTCCCACGCATAGACAATAATCACATTGGGTTACAATTCAACCTAGGTCCCACGCATAGGCAAAAAGTAATTGCAAGTGTTCTCAAGCGATTGGACGGCATGACTTAAATTTGTGACGGGTAAAATATTTTGATGTGAATCAAAAAAGGTGTACGAAAAAAGCATGCATTCATTCTTCGTAGCACAAGTTAAAAACTCTTCTTAACTTAAGTCTAATCATTGTTTTAATTTATGTGTGTCAAGTTGTCCATTTTCAAGTCTAATATAGAACCTATGTGGATTATAATAGAGATTGGACAATACATAAATCGAATAACATACATAACAAGTTAAGTGTTATTTTTAAAACAATGATTTTAAGTTAAATCCATATTTAAACTTAGTTAAACTAAATCATAAGATTTAGTTTGAAAATGGTTTGTGTTGCGTTTTAAGTTTTTAGAAAACAATTTGCAAGTTATATACATTCACAACATACATAATAAGCAAACAACCAACACACAACCACAATATGCAAAACCTCAACCGATGAAAAAACCTATGCTTGGTCTCGTGAGCCATCGAGAGAACCAAGTGTCATCTAGGGACATAAACCACAACCACACGGAGGACTCCCACTTGCTCCAAGACCAAGCTAGGACAAGTAGAAGCCCATTATGCACATGAAAAGTGAATCTGCCAGCCCAGAATTTCTGCATTCGGAGGCCCAATAGGCCAAGAAGGAGAATTCCCCGAGCTTAGCACTAAACTACAAAGTTGTGGGCCCATGAGTTGTCTACCTGCAGAAAAAATTTGGTTAACAAATTCCCTACCATTCACCGGGAAACTCCGTTTTACTGCAGCTTGTCCGAGCAGCCATTATGCGTCTTTATGTCTTTAAGACTTCGCCATTCCATTCCAAGCATCGGTTACAATATATAGAATGTAAAATACAACTAATCTACTATCTATCTATTGTAAAATGCCCAAACAATGGCAAAAACCAAATTAAAATACATACATAAAGGCCAAAACAATGGCAAACCCCAAAGCACAAGAAATAAACGACAATCACAATCATTCATAGCACAAGTGGTCTAGGTTTTCATCGGCTTTGCATATAAACATAATAATACCATAAAATTATGAACATAACAAGGTGTTGGCTAATCCCATGTGCAAACATGCATGTATTTGCCATGGGAATAATTAAATAACAAGAAATAAAAGAATTAGCCAACGAATCGAAGAAATAATCAACAAAAATTAAAACCCCGATTGGTACGCGTGTGAAATGGATTTAGGTTCTCAAACCTACTGATATTAGGCCTTCTAAAAACCATTTTACCACAGAAAAAATAGCCTTAGGGGCTGTTTTCAAATTGTTTTACAAATCGATTAAAACAACGCGTATAAAGCCATCTTTAGCGTACCAAACACATTGTTTAATTAATGTATGCGAAACCAATGGCCATAGGACCAAAAATCACAGATCTTTATATTACTAATAACATTCCTAATCCATGAAAAATAGAGCCCTCAGGGCTGTTTTGAAAGTGGTTTCAAAAATCACTTAAAAACACGCGTTTTGACCATTTTTTCGCATACCCGATAATCATATGGCACATATGATGGATCTGAAACCACTATAGGTTATGATGAATAATAATAAACATATTAATACAAATATACGCAGCGGAAAACATCACCAACAACGGATCCATATAGCCATATGATCAATCGATAAATAAACACAACAATTAGTATACCTTTGAAGCGATCTGGTTGTAACACACCAAGTACCACACAAATGGTATGAGGAACTAAAAGGAACAATAGGGTTGATCCTTTCCTTGAGTGAAACACACTACACTTCAAGCAATCACCACTTTGATGCTAGTCTAACCTTGTAACCATCACCTTGCAAGAGACTACAATAGAATGAGCAAGGAATGAGATCAAAAACCAAAACCCTTGAAGGGAAAGAAAAGGGGGCGTCCCTTTTCATGGGAGATGGATTAGGAGAAGTCAATTGTAACCTCCTAATTAGAATCAATTATATTAATCACTATTAATGATAATTGATATCAAATATACAAGTTACACATTAGCTCCTTGAAAGTCCAAATCCTCCCCTAGTACCCCTTCTGTGGCCGACCATACTAAGGCCTTCAATGAGCTTGCCCATTATTGGCCCGAGTCCAGAAACACAAAGTCGAACTTGATGTTTAATGGCCCGTTATTGATCCCGAGTTCCGAAGGTCGTTTATAACATAAATACGATAAATACATTATATTAAATGGTGTCTAAGTGTATATGTGTGTGACCCCATAGGCTCACATACGTCTAGCCATATAATTATTTATTATGACACGAGCATACTCCAACACTAAGACCTTTAGCTTCCTTACAAACATTAGAATCTTTTGCTTGTATTATTGATCTTTTGGTGATGGTGTTTTTTTTATATGCTATATGATACTCTTGACACTTGTTTTATGTGAACTCTAGATACAAAGAACCTAGCCCTTCAATTTCGTTATATCGAGAGGCAAGCTTTGGACACGGCCGATTAAGAATAATGAACGAGACACATGCCCGTTGGTTATGGCACCGTAACAATGACTCCGCCTCAGTTGTGACTGAAGACATTTGGTTTGAAAGTTTGATCTCATCACGTTCATGTAGCCAAAAGACCAAAGAAAAAGTTCCCCAACACGATGAGCTATGACCTTCTTCTTACATAAGCTGTTCTTTCATGAATGTATAGATTAAACACATATACCATCGGCTAATGATATTGTTGATTCTTTGTTAGACATAGAAAACAATAAAGTAAATCATAATTATTTATTACTTGTTTTGTATTTTTGGTGTCATGTCTATATGATGGACTTTTGTTGTTCTTTGAGTAGGAAATACTCCTGGAGCAATTGCTAGGGAGAAGGCTGGTATCCTTAAGGTGAGGCATAAAATTACAAACCTTTTGTCATAAAAAAACCATCCATTTTGTTCTTCGACTGGTGGCCATTTCGCCCATTTACTTATGAATGGGTCAATTTGGGTTTGGTTTTATCTCATCTCAAATGAGTTAAAGGGGGAATGGGTCCAGTGGTTGAAAATCACCCAAAATCCTACACTGCTTATAAGTTGCAACCTCCAAAATTGTTTTTATTTAAAATTTATGCCATTGTAATAATATTTCTCTTTCAATTATATTCAACACATTAGCTTTTTATAAAAATTATAAATAAATAAATAATTGACAAAAAAATGTTTGGGAGTAGCATTAAGCAGTTTTGGATTTCCTAAGCTAATGAGAGGAATTAGCATGCAAATGAGATAATAAGCTACTCTAACAAGCCTAAATAAGCACTAATAAGCAAACATTATACTAACTATACCTAAGGAAACTAACAAGCACTTGCTAAACTACAATAAGCACTTAATAAGCAGAAATAAGCTATAGAAAAAGGATGCAACAGGCTACTATGATGGCTGCTGCTATGCAGTAGCAAAACAGCCTAATGGGGCTTTTTGAGGCTTAATTTTAAGTGCCTAAATGAGCCTAAAATTGAAAAGCAAGCTGAAACAATTGATATTAGCACTGTGATAATCCTAAAAAACTAATTGAGAACTAATGATAAGCTTAAGACAGCTTATAGATAAGTTGTGAAAAGCTTATTATGGAACCTGTAACAGAAACAAAAAGTGGGCAATGGACAAATTTCAAATGCAAATTTAGCTCAAGTAAAATGATCCTAAGTGCAAGTAAACTACTGACATATTAAGGTGGGTGTATGAGGATGTAAGAAAAAGCAAATTTGGACAGTTTCGATAAGAAATAAGCTACAAAAAAAAGCCCTTGAACATCAGCTATGGTTGCTGTTCTTGTGCAGTATTTTAGACAGAAAACTCTTTTTTTTGTTATCAAAACTTGCAAACTTTGTAATTCATGTTAAAACTTTGCAAAGACTAACTAAGGACTTAAAAAAGAGTTTGACTATGGGAGTCAAAATGGGTAAAATGACTTTTAAACCATTAAATAAGCTTATGCTAAACACCCCTTTATGGGGTGTTAAATTTATGAAACTGATTTAAAAAAGAAAACTAGACTTGGATTTTCTGTTGTAAAACTACTTTGTAACTTAAAATGAACTTTTAAAACTGAATATATAGGCAATGAACTAATAAATACTAAAGTGCTTAAAAATAAGCAGTAAGGTAAAATGTAGAATAAAAGCTTTTTTTCATTAATAAAAAAAACAAATTACAAAAATAAATTCAACTCGGACCTGTTTATGCCTGCCCATCCTGCCACATCTATATTTTTCCAGCTACATGTAATTTACATTACTGTCTCGTGTCTTTCTCAATTGCAATGTCCAAATTGTCCTCGTCTTTTCATGTAGAAAGTGAGAAAGGTGTTCCTGCATTTATTGTGCCCCAACCAGACGAAGCTATGGAAGTACTTAAGGAGAAGGCTGCACAGTTGGATGTAATTCTTATTGACCTACTTTGTTTCACTAATTGGAAGCATGATATCATTATTAATAGAAATTATGCTGTTACAGGTTCCACTTCAAGTCGCACATCCATTGGATAGCAAATTGTTGAATGGATTACAGCTTGGGCTTGTAGGTGATCACCAGTATCTTAATGCTGGACTTGCCATCAAGTTATGCTCTACATGGCTACAAAACACTGGTCATCTAGAACTTGATTCAGTGGACCAAAATGTAAATTCCCAAAATTAGATTCCCATATTTCTACGTATTCGTAAATAAAAAGGTTATTTTTTGTATGGTTAAACACAGGCTTCACTGCCGCACCAGTTCATTAAAGGGCTAACAACAGCAACACTACAAGGACGGGCCCAGATCATTCCTGACCCATCACTTGATATTCAAAATCGAGGAGATCTGGTGTTCTATTTAGATGGGGCTCATAGTCCTGAAAGCATGGAAGTTTGTGCGCACTGGTTTTCTCTAGCCATTAAAGAAGATGACAAACAACAAAGTTACCAAACTAACCAGGAACATGATAGTTCTGGAACATCAAATGTACTTGTACCTCTCAAGAGTGGCGAAACCACCGGCAAGGACTCTGCACAGGTTAGTGATAAGACAACACATAACATGTGGCAATTAATTATGAATGGATGTACAATTTTTTTAGCAACTTCTTTGATTAGTTAAACTGTATGAAAATGCAGATATTATTGTTCAATTGTATGTCAGTGAGGGATCCACAGTTGCTTCTTCCTCGGCTGGTAAAAGCATGTGGTGGTCATGGTAAATATCTCAGTCAGAAGAATCATTAATTTTTTTTTTCAAATGTGTGTTTTTTAAGTAATAGTGCACATTATAAATTAATATTGATGTTTCAGGTATCAACTTTAACAAGGCACTATTTGTACCAAACATGTCCCTTGTGACGAAAGTTGGATCTAGCTCATCCTTGCCATCAACTGAGTCTGCAGTTGATATATCGTGGCAGCTCACACTTCAAAGGGTATGGGAGAACATTATACTTGGTGAAAGAGGTATCTTTTAAACTTTACACACTTATTTTCCAGAACTGATCTTGATGATTTGTAATTGACTGATGGGTCATAAGTGTGATTTTGTAACTTAGCTACATGATATGGAGTACATGGAATACAAATAATGGTGGTGAGTTAGTTTCTATTAATGTTAAATATTAAAGTGGCCACTATTTTAGTTATTTGTATTAATGAAACAGGTCACCTATGTTTTGTTGTTGTCGCCGTCGCTTAGGCAGGAATACACAGTTTCAAGTTCAAGGTATGTATTTCTTAATCCCTTAAATATCTTTTGTATGATCAAAATTCAGGCAATCGATGTCGATTACTATGTAGATAATGATTGACGGCGATGTATTTTTAGCGCACACGAACTGTTAGCTGAAACGCCTTAACGAGAAAACAGTTTCGATTTGCTTTAAGAAAACATGTTGAATGAGTTTTAAGTTTTTAATGCATACCACGTGTTTAATGTTAACATATATCTTATTCTTCTTTTGTAGCTTTTGAGTTATTGAAATCCTTATTCCTTATCAAGTATCTTTATCAAGTATAATATATGTGAACTTCAATTAGGCTATCATATATTATATGGGTTGTATGGAATTATTTTATACAACATAGACTAAAAATTTCAATTAAGAAACTGAAGAATATTGATAACGCTACACGCGTCGTTCGGGGTCAAGGAAACTTCCTTTTCTTCGAGCAAGTTTTATAACACCCTAGGCAGTGAACCTAATCGTTGTAGTGTAGTAATTAGGGTAAGCCACGGGTATTGATATCGTTCTCTAGGGGAATAGGAATGCTAGTAAGGAGTTACTACGCTAAGGTTAAGGTTGAGGAAGATTATTTTTGTATCTTTTTATGTTTTATGAAATGGAAAGGTACGAATCTCGGGTATTGGATTTGGGGGGTTTGGTATTTCTACCGATTACTCTACTATTATCTAATTATCTAAACTAAGGTTGTGGGAGTCTATGTCTAATTAATGTGTGCTCGTATGATAGTTTAAAGATGTGTTTACTTAGTTTGTATTACTCCTTAATTATCTCCTATTGATGGTTGAGTGTCACGTCCTATTCTTAATTGCGTTGTGTGTCTAAAGTTGTAGGGTATGCGTTTCTCCCTAACTCTTTGAACTTACCAAAGGGTCTCGTCTACAAACCCACTAGGGATGATAAACTCCTACTCTAAGGCGCTCTTTGGATAGTTTAGCCTACAACTACTCAGGTAATTATATTCTAAGGTTCACAAAGATGAATCAAGCATTAAGTACACAACGAATGACCTATCGCATTACTAGATCATTAATCAACTAAGATAAGAAACAACCAATCAATATTCAATAATTAAGTTTCATACTTCCTAAGCAAACACACAAATAAATTAGCCGGACATGGAGAACATGCAAGCATACACACAAATAATCAAAGACATAATTGAATTAATGAAGTAAAGACTTATCTTGATGTAAGATATGGTTTAAAACCCTAAAATAATGTACAAGACACCTTAGGTTCGGTTTTAGGTTTTTACTCCAAAGACTCTCCACAAAAAAGACTGAAAAATTCGAATTCTATATATAAGATTACAATTGCGACGGCGTCACCTTATATTTAGTGACGCCGTCGTGTCGCCGCCATTAGGGTTTCGTCTTGGCCACGTTAACCTTGCGACGGCGTCACCTTATGTCCGTGACGCCGTCCTCTTCAGCTTCTGACGTCGTCTGGATTGCATCTAGGCCGTCTGAGTAGCGACGAATATTTAATTAACCGATTTTCGTGTAAACGAACTCCTGTTCGTTTATTGTTCACATCCCTATAAATTATTCCAAAATTTTCCATGGTAAAACTCCCCAGCAAATTCAGGAATAAACTAGTGAAAACATAGGCAATAACGAATTATAGCAAGGAAAAGTGAAAAATCCAGAGCACTTCCGTTTTACGACCTTACCGTGAATAAACCTGCTTTTCCGCGCTTATATACTTCTTTTACCGGTTTCAGTTTTAGCTCTGTGAGTGTCAACGACTTTGATCTTCCGCTGCCGCAGTCCACAATTACCGCTGCGGCAGGGTTTTAATAACACTGCTAGGTCTTGGGTTTTGAGCATAAAAGTTCACTGCTGCAGATCAACACCTTCTCATCCAGCAGCGATGAGTCTGCCGGATCTACGTTAGGTCTGCTGCAGTCTTCGACTTCTCCTGCCGCAGTGCCTGTATTCCACTGCGGCAGCGTTCCAATTGCACCGGTTCTGCTTTGGGATTACCGCCGCTGTGCTGCCGCAGTGATTTATATTCCACTGCGGCAGCGTTAACATTAGAATATATATCTTAAGCTTAAAAAGTCAGAAAAAACACCTCTCAGAAACCTCATTTTTGGATTTTGGCTTGGATTCCACAGAACATGTAATAAAATCCCAAAATTTGGTATAGAATGTAGTTCTATTCAGAAATGAAGTAATTAAGTTAATACAGAAACTAATAAACACACATACGAACGTACAAGAGGTACAGGCCGATTAAATAAACACACAAACGAATCCTTCATACTTTGAATTAATAACTTATAACTAACCAACAAAGAATAGAATCAACTAATTACTAGATCATTACGCTA
>BPTQ01000003.1:181016244-181064326 GCA_019973895.1 Chrysanthemum seticuspe
TGACGCCGTCAGGTTGCAATCCTGACGCCGTCAGGTTATCCTGACAAAAACTGGTCTGCGATTTTCTGGAAAAAATTCTGGAAAACTTACATCTTTAGAATCTGGAAAAATTTCTGCAAAAACATCCATTATGACTCGATACAAGCATTTGACTCGAACAAACAAACATATATATCTTTTAGTTAATTGTTATTCTCATGTTTACGTTTCTTTTGAAAACGTGTGTAATCCTCCCTACACTTATCCCTTATGTAAAATACCTTTACATGCAATTAAGACGAGGTTAAAAACAAAATAAAGCATTTTTACAAATTTAAACATGAGGATAAACAATTAATAAAAGATACATGACACTAACAAGCAAACAATTAAGCATGGGTTGCCTCCCACGAAGCGCTTTTCTTTATTTAAGAGTCTTGTAGCTAGACTCGTAGTCGTGCTCCTACGTTTTCTCATTACCGCCCTCTTGACGGTTTCTAATGGGGGATTCCATGTTGTAGAAGTGCCCTAAAATGCGCTTCTCTAAGAGTTCATCCTCTCCCCAATCGGTCCTATATTCCGGTCCTAGGCTCAAGCAATCCTTATAGAATCCGAAAATCTTAGCCATAACATAATCAACACCCTTCTCCCTATCCTCATCATTCCTATAATAGACCGACAGTTTAAGTTCCTTTTCATCATTAGAGAGTGATGAAAACTTCTCAATCTTAAACGGCATTTGGTAAGCTATGTCATTGGTCTCATTCTTGAATCGCACTACTCCTAACGAGGGGTCATAGGTCATCCCGGTGCTTTCTATGAAAGGTTTTCCTAGAATAACATGGGCCAAGCTAGGGTCTATGGCCGTGCTAATATCATCCACAATTATGAAATCCGTAGGAAACGTGAAACTACCTACATAAACGGGCAATCCCTTAATTCTTCCTAAAAAATTGCAACTAACATTAGGATCATTGGGGTCTTGCCTAGTTGGAATAGGCTTCTTCAATATCCAATTGTAAAAGGTGCTAGTCATTATGTTGATTGGAGATTTGCAATCAATGTAGGCTTTTGCCACAAAAAGGTGTCCTATGACACATGGTATGTTAAGATTCCAAGGGTTCCCAAACTTGATTCGAGGACTTTTCCTAACATACATGTGACGGAAGTCACGCACTAAGTGAGGGTGGCGAGATAGTTCTTCTTCCGTAGGAAATTTGTTGAAATAGTCAATGTCTACTTCATCTACTTCCTCGGGTGTTTCATCATCCACAAGTGTATAGTCCTCTTCGTCATTTGTTTCATTAGCTTCAACTAAGGCGATGGCATTGACGAATTGGACGTACTTCGTTAGCTTGCTTGGATCCTTAATCTCTATACCTGAAGGCTCGGGAGTTGAGATAGCACTAACCTTCTTATCACTAGCTATGGCTTTCAAAAGGTTGTCTATTTTCCTATCCATCTCGGCTTGTTGATGGTTAAAGCGGTCCGAGAGCTTAGCCATTTGGGTTTCTTGGGATGCAACTAGGTTTTGCAACATCCCTTCGACAGTTTGTTGGTTAGGACCGTTAGGTGGGGGCCATGAGAAATCATTAGAGGTGAATTATTTGGTTTGTCCCCAGTAGAAATCGGGCTTTCCTTTCCATGCCTCTCGGGTTTCATTGAAATTCCTAGGTCCGGGTGTTGTAGGGAATCTTCCTCCCGTTCCATTAATACGCGAGGATGCGTAGTCAACGGAAGCATGTTCTGGGGAGCGAGTGCTGTTGCGCGTGTTATGAGGATCACAACACGGCTCACACGAGGAAGAAGCTTTGTTCACATGGTGTGAAGATTTAGGAGTTTCGTATGAGCTCATGAGGAATCTAACTTGATCTTCAAGTTCGATCATCCTACGGTCGGAAGGAGGCAAGGAGATTGCCTTAACGGTTTTGGGCAGCTCACGGGGGTCATCCCAACTTTCGTTGTCATAGAGGGCGAGGTCCTCTATTATACCCCATGATTCTTCTGCGGTGAGATCACTAAGTTTTCCACCGGCCGCTTGGTCAATGGATCGCTTAGTGGGGAAGTTGACATGATCATAAAAAATTTGGACTAGGAGCCAAAGATCAATGCCGTGATGAGGGACTTTATGAAGTAAGTCCTTGAATCGGGTCCATGCTTCGTAGAGAGATTCACCTTGACGTTGTTGGAACATCAAGATGTCATTCCTAAGCTTAGTGGTTCTCCCCGGTGGGAAAAATTGAGCAAGGAAACGAGAAGTAAGATCATCCCAACTTGAGATGGAGCCGGCGGGAAGTTGCTCAAGCCAATTACTAGCTTGGTCCCGTAGAGAGAATTGGAAGAGACGCAGGCGCGTGGTCTCCCGAGTAGTAGCATCAAGGTCGATGGAATCGACGATTTTGAGGAAATCCCTCAGATGCTGATTTGGATCTTCGGAACGAAGTCCATGGAATGCACATCCGTTTTGCACCAACCGGATGGTGTCGGATCGCAGGGCCGTAGTTTGGGCTTGGTCGGGAAGCTCAATGGTGTTCCTATAGCCTAGGTGGCTTGGTCTCGAGTATTCACCAAGAGTACGGGCTCTTGGCGGGTCATTTGGTGGTAGGTTGATGAATGGTAGTGGGTTATCACCTTCCATGATGAAAAGTGATGGGGTTACGAACAAAGGTTACGAAGAAGGGGGATAGACTAAGAGAAAGCTAAAAAATGAGAAAAATTTTACTTGATACGAATCAAGCAAAGAAACCTAAACGAGGTGGACTACTAACTAGCTATTCTATTCCTCGGCAGCGGCGCCAAAAACTTGATAACGCTACACGCGTCGTTCGGGGTCAAGGAAACTTCCTTTTCTTCGAGCAAGTTTTATAACACCCTAGGCAGTGAACCTAATCGTTGTAGTGTAGTAATTAGGGTAAGCCACGGGTATTGATATCGTTCTCTAGGGGAATAGGAATGCTAGTAAGGAGTTACTACGCTAAGGTTAAGGTTGAGGAAGATTATTTTTGTATCTTTTTATGTTTTATGAAATGGAAAGGTACGAATCTCGGGTATTGGATTTGGGGGGTTTGGTATTTCTATCGATTACTCTACTATTATCTAATTATCTAAACTAAGGTTGTGGGAGTCTATGTCTAATTAATGTGTGCTCGTATGATAGTTTAAAGATGTGTTTACTTAGTTTGTATTACTCCTTAATTATCTCCTATTGATGGTTGAGTGTCACGTCTTATTCTTAATTGCGTTGTGTTTCTAAAGTTGTAGGGTATGCGTTTCTCCCTAACTCTTTGAACTTACCAAAGGGTCTCGTCTACAAACCCACTAGGGATGATAAACTCCTACTCTAAGGCGCTCTTTGGATGGTTTAGCCTACAACTACTCAGGTAATTATATTCTAAGGTTCACAAAGATGAATCAAGCATTAAGTACACAACGAATGACATATCGCATTACTAGATCATTAATCAACTAAGATAAGAAACAACCAATCAATATTCAATAATTAAGTTTCATACTTCCTAAGCAAACACACAAATAAATTAGCCGGACATGGAGAACATGCAAGCATACACACAAATAATCAAAGACATAATTGAATTAATGAAGTAAAGACTTATCTTGATGTAAGATAGGGTTTAAAACCCTAAAATACTGTACAAGACACCTTAGGTTCAGTTTTAGGTTTTTACTCCAAAGACTCTCCACACAAAAGACTGAAAAATTCGGATTCTATATATAAGATTACAATTGCGACGGCGTCACCTTATGTTTAGTGACGCCGTCGTGTCGCCGCCATTAGGGTTTCGTCTTGGCCACGTTAACCTTGCGACGGCGTCACCTTATGTCCGTGACGCCGTCCTCTTCAGCTTCTGACGTCGTCTGGATTGCATCTAGGCCGTCTGAGTAGCGACGACCTACTCTTCCACAACTAGACGTCGTCACTTGAAAATACGAGTTTTGGGTTCTGGATCTCACAATAATTTTGGGACGGCGTCGCCATTAACACCTGACGCCGTCGCCTTCTAGTTTCAGCAACTGTGAGTGTCTCGATTTTGACTTTGGCCATTTTCTTTATATATTCGCGCCTTTTCGTCCAAATAAGTGCCATTCCAGCATTTTGCCTTCACGAGACCTAAAAAGTGAAAAGGAACGATATTAAGCAATAACGGATACAAAAGTGATCAAATAAGGACTTAAACGACCCCTCAAAATGGTACCTTTTAAAACCTTATCAAATATATAGAAGTTTTGAGAGTTAATCTTTATACATTGATACAAAGTTACATATTATAATCATGCAGATAATGACTTTTGAGGTCAAACGTTAACCCTGAATAATCAAGATTTACGTGTATCTTAATTTACACAGCGAACATCTTTTTATTCATGATTTGTTTGGGTGAGTTCCAATGTCATCCACTCACAACGACAATGTATATAGCTTATCCTTTTGGTAAGTTTCCTAAAAGCTTTATTTAGCTGCAATTTGAAAAACAAAAGGTACCATAATGAGAAAATAGACTATTATTTTCCCATCAAGAAGAATAAGATTCAAAAGTCAAAAAAACATTAAGACTGGTCTTAGACATAAATAATCTAATACATGTCTAACTTGAGCAACTAGCTTTTTGCACAGATTAATTATATATTACATAGATGTATGTTAAGCAATCATAATTCAATTGTTTGGAACGTCTTATCGATAATCATGGTGCTCTTTGTTCTCATCTTTGGACAAAAATAACACCCACCAGCTACACATGGATGAATATATTGATTTTAACTCCAAAAAGACCATGCATGCATATTGGTAGTCGAAGAAGGTATGATTACTTTATTTTAATCTAATATTGATAGCCTAATTTAGAGGTTTTAGTTTCCACCTGATTACTTTTTAATGGTATAATGGATTAAATAGGAATTGTGCGAAGTCTCATAAAGTGTATTTTCTATGTACAAAACCTTATGTAACATTTTTATTTTAAGTTTTGGACGTAAATTCCTTCGAAGAAGGATAAGGACTTCCTATCCTCATATGTTAAGTTTTTAAAATTCGCTCACTATACCCATTAAGTTTTGGTGAACAAACATAACCTTATTTGTAGGACACAAAAATGAACCAAGTAGATACAGATTAATGAATTTCCAAATATAGACTATCTACGATGTTGTTACACCATATCAAAAAGAGGTGGGCTCTCAATGTTTGTAGCTTTTCTGGTAGTTGGTATTTTCTTATATAAACTCACATTTGTATTCCATTTTTTGAATAACATATGTGTAATAAAATGGGTGGGTCACGGGTTTGCGCCAAGTTCATACAACATAATGAATTGACACAATAGTCTTCTCTACCTAGCCTTCAAGTAAGAGTTGTAAGTTGTAATATAGTTATTAGTTTGTTTTCTTGATATTATCTTCAAATTGTAACAATGTCATGTTATTTAATTGGTACCTTTTATCGGTGAAATGTTTTTATTATTTTTTAATGAGCAAAATTATGAGCCAGTTATAAACACTTCTAATCTACAATCCTTTGTTTTCAGAGGGTGTAATCAACTTATATGCAAGCGCAGAAGATAAAATTTTGGATTTACAAGGAGAACTTGCGATTGTTGTGAAAGGTTTAGAAGCAGTGGTATAGATTTTGATCAATCGTAGTGTTCTTCCCCCATATGAAACTACTGTAAGTTTTCTCATTTAGTGGCTAAATAGGATCACCATATCACACATGTCAATGTCTCAATGATTAATATTAAGCTGTTTTATGCAACAAAATGCCATAATTGCACAAGAAAATCAAGTGGAGCCATGGGAAGATTGATAGTGAATGTGGTTCACAGGCTCAGGTTGGTAGTGATTATCCTCTTTTACAAATATGCTCAGGTTGGTAGTGCTCAAGGTGGGTCACATACTCAAGTGTTTGATGTTCACTGCATACGTTAGCCTCTTCAAGGCTATCAAAGGTGGAAAAGACGATACATGCATGTTTTTTAGTTTAATAGTTATAAACCAAATTGTTTATTGTATCATTTTCATATTACTTATTATTCCTTTCCATATTTGAGTACCCTTGGCGTCTGTTACGTATGCATTTCCTTTTACATCAACGGTTACATCGTCTGCAAAGCTTTTCCCACCACCTAATATTAAGACCAAATAATAAATTAAGTAAAAAAACACAAATCATGTTTTCTTTTTCTAGAAAATATAACATTACTTCTAAAAAATATATCTATGAATTTCAGTCATGATTTATTTCTTGTCACTAATTACTTTCAGTAAAAAGTATCATCGATGATCAAGTTTAAAGGTCTAAAAGTTGTACATCAATTAGAACCAAGACTGTCAATATCAAAATCTAAAAAGGTATTGAACATGATAATAACACAACTTATATAGTTTTAGATGAATTAAAAAATGTTTGAAACGGCTAGCATTGCTCCTTAAAAAAAGCCTTTAAATAAGGCAATACATCACTCCATAACCTGTAGCCAATTAATGTACATCTCTTGCCTCCGGTATTTATTCAAACACGTGTTTACTTAATGAATAAACCTATACGTTTATTATTCCTTTCAAGACTTCAAGTTGTTCGATTATCAAGAACTTCTATTCAGGCACAAATAATTAACGGACCACGCTTTGGAAAGAAGGTTATCATACCAAGGTTGAGAATTACTCTGTCTGATAAAATTCTACCACTAAAGATCGTGAAGATCATGAGGAAACAATATCCTTTGTCAATGTCATTTGCTAAGATTATTAGTCTCTTTATGCATGATCTTCAGTTCTCCTAAAAAATTGTTCTGTTGATATTAAAATTAGAACATTTGTCGTAGGGTTTAAAACAATATCTCAGTAATGCCTTCAACTTTCTATCCTGTTATGAAAATCATTGTTCTGTATTTGCAATTGTTTTCACTATCCCGGTCAAATATGTACTGCAAAGATGGACGAATGCAGTTGCGAGTACAATCCCTCTGAGCAAAAAGCTGAAAATGTACAAATAAAGATCCGCCGCCTTGATGATTTGTGTTGTCAGTCTATAATTGTAAGTGAAGGAAGGGTAAATATCACAAGAGAGTTATAAGATTGCATTAGAGCCATAAAAGATGTTATGATGCAATTACCGTATGTAAATAACTCTGCTGAGAACGAAGTCATTTGTGAGCGAGTACCCTATTGTGTCCATTGAGGACCCCTTTGACCAAGATGACCAGGAGCACTATGCCAAGATGACCGCAGAATGCGGTGAACAAGTGAAAATTGTTAGTGATGATCTTTTGGTCACCAACCCCACGGTTAGAATCACAACTTTGTGTACTTAATATAGCTTTCTTCAGATAGACAAATAGCTACCATGGAAATGGTTCCCTACTATTTCTGACCTCTCTTTTAGTTTGGTCTGATTTAATATTACAAGCATATAACCACAACCTTTTTCCCCTATTCCGGGTAAATACACAAACATCACCACTTAACAAACAAAGGGTATCAACAAGAAAACTCCACTTGTAACCCGGCAATACGTACATATTCTTATCACAACGAACATCAAACCAAACCATAAATCCATTTGCATATATTTCAAATTCGTCAACATCATCTAAATTTGGTAAAAAAATCAGCTGTAAGCACCTATATACAATAACTAAATAAACATAATTAACAAAAACAAAACAATAATAATAAATGTTAATAATATTATCAAATGTAAAAGATGTTCATGATTAATATTGTTTAGAACAAATGTTATAAAGTAGTTACCTCCTTTAAGCCGTTTTATGGATTATGGTAACATCAATTATAGTTCTTAACTGTTTAATTTAACTTTTAATAACTTTTTAGTATATATTTGTTCTACTAAATCCTAAAAATAAAAACAACAAACTAAAGTACTTACATGCTTTTAGCCGTTTTATAGATTATGGTAACATCAATTATAGATCTAAACCGTTTCATTTAACTTTTAATTACTTTTTAGTATATAATTGTTCTACTAAATCCTAAAAATAAAAACCAAAAATTGAAAATCGGTCAAAAAATCAGCCAGGTAAAAAAATCGGCCATATATCGGCCGAATCGGTAAAAAATCGGCCGAATCGGTCGAATCGGTCAACTTTAAAAAAATAATAATTTCACTTATGACGCACAATGGGGATCGTTTATTTCACTTATAACGCACAATGAGCCTCATAATCAGAATTGGAGCCTTTTATTGAGGTTTGGAAACATAGTAGGCTTGGAATCGGTTAAGATCTTTAGTTTAGTCTAGTTTAGTCTCCAGAAATACGCAAAACTTGCAGAAAATGCCAATCCGATTAATCACCGATTAATCCCGCCTTGACCGATTACTCCCTGCAGGGCAGTCGACCGCCAGACTACCGATTCACGATTTTTGCAACATTGCTTTTTTGTATATATTTATTCTACTAAATCCTAAAAATAAAAACGACAAGTCATACCCGTCCATCAGACGGGTTTTACCACTAGTATATATATATATATATATATATATATATATATATATATATATATATATATATATATATATATATATATATATATATATATACTAGTGGCAAAACCCGTCCGATGGACGGGGGTATAGTAATTAAAAGTTAAATAAAACGGTTGAGATCTATAATTGACAAACACAGATAACATTCCCAAGTGTAATAGTTCCCAGATCTCCATCTTGTATCCAAAAATTAAAGGGTCAAAACATTTGGAACAGTTTACATGGTACTCTTAGGAAGTAACAGAGATAATTTAATCCGCGTTCGAGTCAATAGTGTACAATTTCGGGGGTTGAACCGTTTTCATTAAACTACCCTCAGTTTTCAAGGGTATTACACGATTGCCATTTCATAATTATGATCTTGTGATATCATCATCAACACATCCGACGGTTGATATGTGTGCCTATTGTTTTCTATTTTAATAGTGTACAATATAATAACGTCAAATAGTTTAATTTTTGCGTTTTTAATTATGGTTCTTAATTTTTGTTTATAATTAGTTTTGACGGACGTAGTAAGGGTTCATATGTGAGGTAGGCGGTTTAGGTGTGAAAAAATTGACGTTCTAGAAAAAAAAAAGTAAGCGTTCATATTTATATTTCAAAAAAGTTTAATCATAAAACTTTATAAACAAAGTTTAGTTTCCGTATGTTATGTTTTAGCATTAATAGTTTTTTTTAACTCGTAGTTTAATTTAATGTTGAAACATTGATGGTTGGGTTACTATCTTACTATTGTAAGTTTAGCTATTATAACATATTTTATGTTTTGTAGATAATAAAGGACACTAATATAAAATGTTTTTAAGTTTTTCAACTTTTGATTTTTAAATATGAAGTTTTAGTGTAAACACGTTTATTTATAATTTTTATTTTCTGGTAATTTTGTATGTTTGAGTAAAACTATGTTCAAAGGCTCTTAGTTATAATACTCGTGCGTGACACAGGTTTATACGTAAAAAAAATATGTATAAAATATCGATTAGTTTTTTTTTTTATATAGATCTTTGTTAAACGAACCATATTCTTCCCTTGAATAGACCGTGAATAGGGATACTTTTAGGGTCGTTCACTACTTAAATGAGTTCATATAAAAAAATTGAAATTGAAGTAGGGGTGTAATCGAGTCAAGCCGAGCTCGAGCTCGACAAGGCTTGAGATTGGCTTGAAACAAAAATAGTGGGCTTGAGTTTGGCTTGATAGCTTGGCAAGCTTTAATCATTCAGGCTTGAGCTTGGCTTCATAGGTTTCGAGCAAAGCTAGAGCTTGGCTTGAAAAGCTTGAATGTATACAAAAATATTGTATTTGATAGAAAAAGTCATCAATATATATATATTTATAAAGTAATACAAACTAAAACCACATTTGAAACCAAATTAAATTAATTTAACATAAAACAACAATAACATTTTCGTACTAAGTCCAATATTAGAATGAAACATAAGCCAAAGTACTAATTAAAGTTGTCATCGATATACTAAGGATAAACAAAAGCTAAAATTATCTAATAATACGTAGTAGTATATATTTTGGTCTATTAATATTCACGATTCATAACTAGAAATTTGTATTCGCTTCTAGATATAAAGTAAGTAAGCAACATCACTGATCTAAAATATCGTTGTTACAAATAATTACAACTTTATTTACCATATAAAAGTCCTTCAAGAGTATATTAAATAACTTTTTATGAAGTAAATCTTTATAATTAGAATAATATTCAAATTAGCCCTTAGTTAATTATATGGATTTAATATAAAAAGATATATATACTAAGGCTTGATAAAAGCTTGATAAAAGCTCGAGCCAAGCTATCAAAAGCTTGAGCTTGGATTGTTATATGTTTCGAGCCAACTTATTGGGATTGAGCTTGGGCTTGAGCTTGACAAAAGCTTGGCTTGATCGAGCCAAGCTCAAGCTCGGGCTCGAGTTGCTTGATAAAAGCTTGACTTGATTGCAGCCCTAAATTGAAGGTTTAAGGTAGAGAACACTTTATGAGTTATGTTTGTGAACATAAGTTATTTATGATATGAAATTGTTGAAAGATGATGAATATAACAACTGATGACATAATTTTGCAACTTAATCCATAGTTTAGTAACATATCCCGAGTAGTAAGGGTATCATATCATGAGATCTAAGACAAGTTAATAAAGACTCGCTGATATACAAAGATACGTATACCTTGTGGTGGCTCCCAGATCATAAGCCAGTGAAAAAATCCACCGAAATAACTGACCAAAAGAGTTTGCATATCCTCACAATCAAGATTAACTAATAATACCGAAAGTGAACTCAATAACCCAACCATGTTCAAAATGTTAGGTGATTGACAATACAAAATCAAGCTATGGTTCTGTTACAAAGAGAAAAATCACATGGTCAGCGCCACCAACATTGTAATAATGGGTTAAGTTGTCCTTCAAAACACTGACTTTTCCACTTATGAGTTTCAGTTCGTTTGCAGGCACATGAAACTCTCGAGCGATCTTATGTTTCAAAGTGCCCACTGTTTCGGACAACTGTCGTACATAGATTTCTATTAAAACTACTGATTTACTAACCCCGTTTGGAGTCCTCTCATAAACACTTGTTTTGGCTACAGAAACACAAACAGGTCCCTGCACTCACGAGAAGGTAACCGATTAGCAGTAAGTGCGCATTCTCCTACTTTACCCTTTTTGTCGTTGTTATGTCTTCAATAAACTTATTTTTTTATATCGCTACAATAATTGTAGGTACGAAACTTAATTCTATATACTGCACCAAAGGAACTCAACCTTATATTTTGTCCTATTTCGTGTTTGATGAACAATAAGGGAATCAATTGATGATGGTGTTTTCCATGTATTAGGAATAAGGAAAGGTTTGATTTTTCATGCTTACCCTACGCTGTAATAAATTACATATATAGCAAAGTTAAAAAGTCTATATGTCCAGAGATCAACATGTTACGGTTAAATAACATTTAGTTATAATAGATTATTGCTAAGATTTTTGTATGGGCAAATTCCATAAAATATCAATATACTTTCTAAGATGGTCTAATTTGGTTATACTGCTTAGGTAGTTTTATCGTAATATAATTAGACTCCAAAAACACTTGTATGACTAATTTCCAAGAGGAGCAAAGAAAGACTTTAATTACCAAACTAACCCATTTTTGGTTTAATTGCTAAGCTCGGGAGAAACATGTATGGTCAGCCAAATCAGACCAGTTTGAAAAGGGTGTTGTTATTTTATGGAACTTGCACTTTTTTACCATCATGTAACACACTTGATTTCCAAAAAATAATCACTTGGTCGTAAATATATGTCATCGTCATCTTTAACATAAATATCAGAATCGTACAGCGAGCACAATTAGAACCAATTTCATACAGCGAGCACAATTTGCTTATTAACAAATTCCATAAGGATTAACGTTTTGTATGGGAGCTTAATATACTCCTCTTCGATATCCAAAAGCAAGAAGTCATCATAATCCTCAACCTCTTTCCTCAGTTATGCCATTTTTGATTTATCATGGGTTTTACCAATGACGAACCTGCAGGCCAGGCCTGTGGACTCTTCCAATTTGTATAACGAATGCATGTCATGTAGCAGTTAAAAGATAAACCACAAATTTCATAAAAGCCATTCTTGTTCACGAGCAGTTTTCAAAAGAAATTTAACAAATATTCCACAAAAATAAGTAACATTCGGAACTAATTGTGCCTAACATAACCAATACGCCAGTAAGATGAGTCAATGAAGCCGATTTTTTAACCCTTCTATACAATTAATTCAAGTACTCATGTTAATTTCTCCTATTAAGTTAATTTTACTACGCGATGTCGTTGAACCAAGAACACACTTAACAGTATTGCATCCCAAAACAAATATAACAATCTTTGTTACAACATAATCTTGAAAAGAGAAAAGTATATAAGGATACACAAGCGAATTTAAAAAAAAAAAACAATGTTCCAAATTTAGGTACTGCATAATCTTGAAAAGAGAAAAGTTATAAAGATACGCAAGCGAATTTCAAAATACGGCAGCGTATTTTAAAAACAACAGCTCTGATTTTTAGCCAAAGCAGACCTGTGTTTGACAAATTTGGTAATAAAACTGTATTTTTATATCATCTAATTTTTCATAAAATGATCTAGACTGTTGCCTGCAATAATATCAGACTTTGGGTAACTTTTGACCCGCTTTACTTTTTTTGACCCACTTGAGCTGTTTCCATTTTCACTTAATTATTTATTTTGTTCTACGTATTCGGCTTACGGTGACGATAAAATGACCCAAACCACCCATGCATAAGTAGATGGGTCCATTACAAAAATACATTTTGTTGTTTATTGAATTTTCCAAGGTTTTATTGTGATCAGGTTATGATTTCGATGGGGGTGTTGGCCTGCTGGGCTTTGCGTTTTGGAGCTGGATTTAGTTATTGCTACTTGAAGTCAAAATAGAGTAAATGAATAAGCATATACCTTATCTTGCAGATTTTCGATTTGCTTTTTTGCAGGAACTGCTCCATTCCTCTCACTCTGCAACTTTACGATCGAAAACACTATAACATAAAAACAAAGATTATATACTTGGAAATCAGATTAAACAAACTAAATACCCCTACCAGGATAGATCTTTTGGCCACTGAACTCCTCGAAAACAAAGAATATTGTTAAGAAGTTTTCTTGGTCATCATGTGATTGTCGCACCTAGAAAACAACTATGTGGCCATGTTGGAATAATTACCAGAAATATCTCAGTCTTAATAGAAGGAAAGACGAAGGGTCATTCATATTAAATTAATATGAAAAAAGCCAAGCACAACCTGCTACAACACTCATATTAAATTAATAATATCGATACATTAATTTACAGTCGGTTTTTAATGCTTCAATGATAAGTTTGATACATACAATAAATATGAGAAAAACTAAAGAAAAAAAAAAGCGTATACACAAAACCATGTTGAATCCATAGTCTAACCGAAAACTTTGATAAAACTTCATAGGTTGTGTCGTGACAAGAGAAGGAAGGCAGATATTAGGATCGATGGGCAGTCGATTAATAAGCAACAAAGAAATAGAAATGTGAATAAGCAGCAACAATAATCTTTGATCTAATAAGAATCATCAACAAAAAAAAAGAACGAATACCAAACAAAAGCGCAAAGTTGGACTTTAGGTGTATCTCGCATAAGCGAATTTTAGTGTGTTCAAATCACTGGTCCAATTGGTTTAGATTTGGGTGCAGAAAACTATATGAAACCCAACTGGTTTCCCCAAAACATTTTAGCTTTCTGGTTGGTTCTTTTTAAAATAAGCATTGCGTAAAAACTAAAAAGCAACTCCAAACAGCTTATATAAAAAGATATTGTTTGGCCAAGAAACTTTGTGTAATAAGCTTAAATTAACAATAAACTTAGCAACTTACAACAACTTTATAGCAGCTGAATGCTTTCTTAGTCAAGGCAAAGTGATATCATCTCTTAAGATATTGTTTGGCCATTTAGTAACATATAGAATTCTACCCGTTAATGCTTGTTTCTACTTTCCAAAACCATATATTCTAGTCATAATAAAATACCTTAATAGATCCATTCATATGAACCGCAAAACGAATAATTCTTATATATGTGTAGGTGTGCTGACAATAGATTTCGGTTGCGAGTGTAGGAGAGATGACTGCATAACAACAAAATCTGACGCCATCTGAAAAGTATATGTCTAAAAAGGTTTATACATAATAAAGAACTTAGATCAGATGGCCTAATTATATATAATAACTCACATAAGCTGAGTAGAATGTTGTGCTACTGGTACCGATATAATTGAGCAGCACAAGACCAGACCCTAGTAATGCAATGTTTCGCACTCCAAGCATTGCTGCAAAAGTAGAAATGTGAATCAGATAAAAGATAATATGAATAATTGGATTCAAAATGAATAAGAAACTTACAAAGATGTACAAACACGTGGAATTAGAAAATGTAGTCAACAAAAACACGTACCAAGAATTAGGCAATGGAAACCACTCTTGAGCAACATAGGCTTTATGAATAAGAAGTCTCTATGGGCCGACACGTAATATCTTGCAATGCCTTTAAACCTTCCAATGTAACTTATCAAACAATCATGAAATTATACCTATTTCCACCAATTACCCATTTATCACAAGCACCTTCCACGAACCTTCGAACGTAACCTATGCATCAACTTAGTTCATTTTTTAAAATCATTCTCAAAATAGGTCATTACAGACATGGGTGAAATGTGTCAGGTTGGGTGGCTACATTTAACCTGACCCATTTATCTTTTAAAGCAACTTTGATTTGTTCTTTACATTTGAAAATAATTAACCAGCCCCTTTTATCTTTTTATAATTACCATTTACCTATTGAAGTCTGTGTTGAGGGTTGTAAAGTGTTCCTCCCCTCGTATGGAATACCAAACACCCTTCTAATATCCTTCTCATAAGCTTAAAGTTTGATAATCCTCTAGCAAAGGCACTCATTTACCAATTTCAAGCTATGTATTATAGACATTCATTTATTTTGATTATTCCAAGTATATTAACAAAGTTTAGTTAAGGTCTTACCACATCTCGATTCGCCAGAGTGGCAAGCATAGCGATGAATCCTGAAAAGGACAGATAGGTTTATAAGAATAAAGAGCTATAAACTCCACATTATATTCATTGGGAGGAATATATGTATACACTACTCAAGATACTTACCACTATATCGACCCATAAGTTTGACAATTCCAACTCCATTTTCGACACTCTCCACCTCAACATGTGCAGCATTTATTGCCCTTTGAGCTTCCTCAACAGCAGTATCAAATCCAAACGATTTGTCTATCACCTGAAGCAATTCTGTATTATTAATCTCCGGTATAATGAAAGAATAATAAACGGTTCAAACAACTTACATCAATATCATTATCAATTGTCTTTGGGATCCCTGCTACTGCCACACGAAGGCGGTGCTTTTCAACTTCCTTTCAGAAATAAAACCAAAATAGCATCTTGTCAGACATAACTGAAATTAACAAACTAATGAAAATAAATATAACCATTAAAAAGAGATCGCCACGTAAATGGCAGATTCTCCTTTCTGAGTGCCATCACTGTGACAACTCGTAATTTCAGGTCATTTCTTGAAACAATTCATGCCTTACAATTTCAACATTTATCGTAAACTAGGTTTACGTGTTCCAAATTCGCGTAACCTTAATGGTTTAGCGGCGAATTCATGATCATATCATCACGAACATTTCATATGGACTAAGTTTAGTCTACATTTCATTAACATCATTTGCATCATGTTAATTCATTCATGATTTTATATTTCACCTTAAACGCGTAAATTTTATATTAAATAAACGTTATCGCGTAAGTTATTATTTTGAACATTAATCCGATACATCGTTAAATTTGAGTTTTAGTTTATAAAAATAATATTTTGAGTTTACCTAGTGTTCTAAATTTATTTTGTATATAAATCGTTAAATTTATATTATTACGACAGTTTCCGTAAAAACTACACGATAAATATTTATTCACTAAATACTTGTGAGAAATACATTTTTATAATTTTTATGACTTCATTACACTTTATTTTATTCCACTAAAATTTATTTGTAGCCAACTCAATACCCAATTAATAAAACCCCTATTATTATACACATATATATATATATATATTGTACATGTTTTCAAACAAGGGGACAAGGAATTTATTACACCATAACCCCCCCCCCCCCCCCTCTTTTCCCCCAAATTCAGCCGAACCCCCCCCCCCCTTAATAATGTTGTTAAAGTCTTTATTTTATTCAAGTACATGTACACATTTAATATATATTGGTTTACTTACACATACATGTACACAAGTCAAAGTGCAAAACAAAAACAATTCTCTCTTTTTCCTTCTCTCTAACCGGCCATTATTGTGTTCCAAGAAGGAATCCATAAAATTTTGCAAGATCAAGTTTATTACAATCTAGATTACACTCTTAATAAGGTTTTGAAATAAAAACCTAGGGTGTTTAGGTTAAACCTTTGTTCTTTGCACCTCATCATAATAGCTTGTAAGCATATTTCTATCATTTTACATCTTTCACTTTCATTTCATATTTATTTCTTCATATTTGGAGCAAACATGCAAGACTTGTGTTGTTTATACCATTTTTACCATGATTTTTAGTGTTATATATATATAAAGGTCATCCTATAATTATTCCCTTGGTATATTTTGGTCTTGATGATGATTAAGAACCCATGACACTCTAAGAAGGTGTATGGTAGGATTAGTATAGCTTTGGAGTTGATTTGAAGGGATTGGAATAGGTTTAGTACGAGAAAAACTATTTTCGACAAGTATTAAAAGTAGTCTGTTCTTATTTTGTTTTTCTGGAAAATCCGACAGTAGGCACGAATTTTTGGCCTTGATATTTAGAAAATATACTTTAAAACGAATCCGTGGCCGCTTGAACGGATTAAAACGGAGTTATAACGAAGAAGTTATGAATTTTTCAAGTTTGACGACGAAATATATATTTTTCTGAAATTTCAGCAAAGTGTTTTTGGTTTGTACGAGTCAAAAACGAGCCTTAAGCTTCACAAATTATTTCGACTTATCAAAAATATATTAGTATACTTTGATACGAAGCTAAGGACATATAATACGTAGAAAACGGATTTGAAACGACTAAGATATACACGTTTTCATAAAATTGCCGTAACTATTAATTTTAGAAAAGCTATATTACTTTTACGAGACAAGTGTTACGGTAACTAAAACGACCATGTTGAAGGCTGTTTTTAACTATGATGTAGAACTTTTTGTAATGAAATGTCTTCTAATAAAATCGAGATCACCAAGCATATTTTTCAAAACGACCAACCGTTTGTATAGCGGAGTTGTAATAAATTAATTACGATTGCTTAAACTTTGCCGAAACTCACTTTTTACACAACATTGGACAAAATCACCATATTTAACCTCCATTATCTTTATGTTCGAGACATCTATGACGAAAACTCCTGTACTAAAACTTCTAGATTTTGATACAAGCTTTCCAAAACCGTCGAGTTCGTTTCCTAACGTTCGACGTACACCATTTTACGACTAGTTTCTCGAAGCCATTTTTGCCACTTTCAAGAAATTTCCGACGACTTTATTTTACGACGAAAAGTTATAATTTCACAATAAATCATTAAGAAACTATTGTAGGATGACATTTTGACGTAAATACTTGTAAAGTAATTTAAGAATGGTCAAGACGTCAAAATAGTATTTTTCGACGAAGAGTATTATTTTCAAAACTCGCAAGTGGTATAAATAACATACGAATTGCATGCATAACATTACATCATAACTCATTACGTATCATATCATTCACAATAGGTCAAGGTTAAAGCATCACACTACATCTCAGTGTACTCACTCTTGTCATCATACCAATTTATCAAGTGAGTCATAGCCCCTACTCTTTTAATTGTTTTATTAAACTCTTTGGGGGAGATACATGCTCAATTATTTTCATGACATTCATGAATATTTGCAAACTATATGTTTATCTGAACCGAATGTTTAGTCATACGAAGTAACAGTTTTGCCATGCTTAGAATTGTCTTAGTATTATCATTGAGCTAATGGTCTTGGTATATTCATTGAGCTAATGGTCTTGGTATATTCATTGAGCTAATGGTCTTGGTATATTCATTGAGCTAATGGTCTTGGTATATTCATTGAGCTAATGGTCTTGGTATAATCAGTGGACTGATGGTCTTGGTATAATCAGTGAACTAATGGTCTTGGTAGAATCAGTGAACTAATGGTCTTGGTACAATCCTGAACTGATGGTCATGGAACTATTTGAAACCGTACGAATTATGTGTTATATTAAGTAACTGTGGATACATTAAGTTAGGCACTATCTTGTGAATTCGTTTGACGATGTGGGCTTGAACATAAACTATATTACATTTTGGCAATGGGTTGTAAATACACAGGTTGCAAGTTTTGTATGGGCGGAACTTGGAACTGAGTGGATTTACAATGCCTTTGCTGCATAAACGATTTTTGAAAGGTTTACATTTCAACACAAACTCTATGAACTCACTCAACCTTTGTGTTGACACTTTTAGCATGTTTTATCTCAGGTATCTATGGCATACACTTCATGGCATGCATTTGGACACATCATGGAGTCGCGATGACGACGCGTCTCACTTGGGTTTTACGTACTTTAAAACATCGTTTGAATTGTAACAAACTTATTTCCGCACAAGATGATTTTCATTTGGGACCTATACTTTGTAAACTCTGATTGTTTTACTAAATCAAACGATGTGTTTTCCAAACGACACTTTAGGTCGTTCAATATATCTGTAACTGTGATGCTATGACAGTCAATCCCTAGGAATTCCATTCCGCTGCAAAACAGGTAATTTGGGGGTGTGACAGATTGGTATCAGAGCTTCTGTTATAGAGAACTAGGTTGCATCATTGACCCTAGACTATAACTACATTATCATAGCATCTCATCATTTCATCATAAGTGCGTGTTCACTTTGCATGCGATTTATACGTACATTTTTCGAGTTATTCACTTTCATTTCACAGCGATTGTCACATAGATGCCTTCAAATACCCATCCCATTATACTCACATCAGACTCCAATGTGGTGAATGCCCTGTCATTCCCTATCACAATTTTTTTTCACCAAGTTGACTTAACACCAAACATCATATGAGTCGATTAGTCCAAGCATTGCATAGTTACTCCTAAATTATACATAGCCTGATCACCTATGTCTAATTCAGGAAGAATCATGCAATGAAGGGAGTAGTAGGCTTATATGTGTAAGCAATTCTATGACCGAGCCAAATTTTCAAAAGACCCGTTACTCGAACCGATTTAGCCTAATCTCATGACAGTTCTTGTTTGATGAGTTGTGAGATTAAGTAAAAATCGGTTACCAAAAAGTCTTTTGAGGGTTTTGCTCGAGAATGGGAAGGCTTACCTCATCAAACCCTAACCCTGAGAGACCAACACGAACTGAATTCAGGGACTGAATTCCTTTTTGGTTGGGCGAATGTGACAACTCGTAATTTCAGGTCATTTCTCGAAACAATTCATGCCTTACAATTTCAACATTTATCGTAAACTAGGTTTACGTGTTCCAAATTCGCGTAACCTTAATGGTTTAGCGGCGAATTCATGATCATATCATCACGAACATTTCATATGGACTAAGTTTAGTCTACATTTCATTAACATCATTTTCATCATGTTAATTCATTCATGATTTTATATTTCACCTTAAACGCGTAAATTTTATATTAAATAAACGTTATCGCGTAAGTTATTATTTTGAACATTAATCCGATACTTCCAAAAATGATCCCGATATATTTTTATACTTATATTTAGTTTATAAAAATAATATTTTGAGTTTACCTAGTGTTCTAAATTTATTTTGTATATAAATCGTTAAATTTATATTATTACGACAGTTTCCGTAAAAACTACACGATAAATATTTATTCACTAAATACTTGTGAGAAATACATTTTTATAATTTTTATGACTTCATTACACTTTATTTTATTCCACTAAAATTTATTTGTAGCCAACTCAATACCCAATTAATAAAACCCCTATTATTATACATATATATATATATATATATATATATATATATTGTACATGTTTTCAAACAAGGGGACAAGGAATTTATTACACCATAACCCCCCCCCCCCTCTTTTCCCCCAAATTCAGCCGAACCCCCCCCCCCCCCCCCTTAATAATGTTGTTAAAGTCTTTATTTTATTCAAGTACATGTACACATTTAATATATATTGGTTTACTTACACATACATATACACAAGTCAAAGTGCAAAACAAAAACAATTCTCTCTTTTTCCTTCTCTCTAACCGGCCATTATTGTGTTCCAAGAAGGAATCCATAAAATTTTGCAAGATCAAGTTTATTACAATCTAGATTACACTCTTAATAAGGTTTTGAAATAAAAACCTAGGGTGTTTAGGTTAAACCTTTGTTCTTTGCACTTCATCATAATAGCTTGTAAGCATATTTCTATCATTTTACATCTTTCACTTTCATTTCATATTTATTTCTTCATATTTGGAGCAAACATGCAAGACTTGTGTTGTTTATACCATTTTTACCATGATTTTTAGTGTTATATATATATAAAGGTCATCCTATAATTATTCCCTTGGTATATTTTGGTCTTGATGATGATTAGGAACCCATGACACTCTAAGAAGGTGTATGGTAGGATTAGTATAGCTTTGGAGTTGATTTGAAGGGATTGGAATAGGTTTAGTACGAGAAAAACTATTTTCGACAAGTATTAAAAGTAGTCTGTTCTTATTTTGTTTTTCTGGAAAATCCGACAGTAGGCACGAATTTTTGGCCTTGATATTTAGAAAATATACTTTAAAACGAATCCGTGGCCGCTTGAACGGATTAAAACGGAGTTATAACGAAGAAGTTATGAATTTTTCAAGTTTGACGACGAAATATATATTTTTCTGAAATTTCAGCAAAGTGTTTTTGGTTTGTACGAGTCAAAAACGAGCCTTAAGCTTCACAAATTATTTCGACTTATCAAAAATATATTAGTATACTTTGATACGAAGCTAAGGACATATAATACGTAGAAAACGGATTTGAAACGACTAAGATATACACGTTTTCATAAAATTGCCGTAACTATTAATTTTAGAAAAGCTATATTACTTTTACGAGACAAGTGTTACGGTAACTAAAACGACCATGTTGAAGGCTGTTTTTAACTATGATGTAGAACTTTTTGTAATGAAATGTCTTCTAATAAAATCGAGATCACCAAGCATATTTTTCAAAACGACCAACCGTTTGTATAGCGGAGTTGTAATAAATTAATTACGATTGCTTAAACTTTGCCGAAACTCACTTTTTACACAACATTGGACAAAATCACCATATTTAACCTCCATTATCTTTATGTTCGAGACATCTATGACGAAAACTCCTGTACTAAAACTTCTAGATTTTGATACAAGCTTTCCAAAACCGTCGAGTTCGTTTCCTAACGTTCGACGTACACCATTTTACGACTAGTTTCTCGAAGCCATTTTTGCCACTTTCAAGAAATTTCCGACGACTTTATTTTACGACGAAAAGTTATAATTTCACAATAAATCATTAAGAAACTATTGTAGGATGACATTTTGACGTAAATACTTGTAAAGTAATTTAAGAATGGTCAAGACGTCAAAATAGTATTTTTCGACGAAGAGTATTATTTTCAAAACTCGCAAGTGGTATAAATAACATACGAATTGCATGCATAACATTACATCATAACTCATTACGTATCATATCATTCACAATAGGTCAAGGTTAAAGCATCACACTACATCTCAGTGTACTCACTCTTGTCATCATACCAATTTATCAAGTGAGTCATAGCCCCTACTCTTTTAATTGTTTTATTAAACTCTTTGGGGGAGATACATGCTCAATTATTTTCATGACATTCATGAATATTTGCAAACTATATGTTTATCTGAACCGAATGTTTAGTCATACGAAGTAACAGTTTTGCCATGCTTAGAATTGTCTTAGTATTATCATTGAGCTAATGGTCTTGGTATATTCATTGAGCTAATGGTCTTGGTATATTCATTGAGCTAATGGTCTTGGTATATTCATTGAGCTAATGGTCTTGGTATATTCATTGAGCTAATGGTCTTGGTATAATCAGTGGACTGATGGTCTTGGTATAATCAGTGAACTAATGGTCTTGGTAGAATCAGTGAACTAATGGTCTTGGTACAATCCTGAACTGATGGTCATGGAACTATTTGAAACCGTACGAATTATGTGTTATATTAAGTAACTGTGGATACATTAAGTTAGGCACTATCTTGTGAATTCGTTTGACGATGTGGGCTTGAACATAAACTATATTACATTTTGGCAATGGGTTGTGAATACACAGGTTGCAAGTTTTGTATGGGCGGAACTTGGAACTGAGTGGATTTACAATGCCTTTGCTGCATAAACGATTTTTGAAAGGTTTACATTTCAACACAAACTCTATGAACTCACTCAACCTTTGTGTTGACACTTTTAGCATGTTTTATCTCAGGTATCTATGGCATACACTTCATGGCATGCATTTGGACACATCATGGAGTCGCGATGACGACGCGTCTCACTTGGGTTTTACGTACTTTAAAACATCGTTTGAATTGTAACAAACTTATTTCCGCACAAGATGATTTTCATTTGGGACCTATACTTTGTAAACTCTGATTGTTTTACTAAATCAAACGATGTGTTTTCCAAACGACACTTTAGGTCGTTCAATATATCTGTAACTGTGATGCTATGACAGTCAATCCCCAGGAATTCCATTCCGCTGCAAAACAGGTAATTTGGGGGTGTGACAATCACCTCCAATAATGTACACCTGGAAACATCATATTTTTTTATAAACTCTTTTAAACGGCTAAAAATCCCTACCAACATTGTTGTAGAGAAATATAATATGACATCAACCTGGTTTATCCCACGGTCCTGAATGTTATCAACTATCTTGTTGGTATCATGACCTCCTCTTGAAGTTTGAAGAATGGTACCACCACGTTTATGGAGAGTTACAATGAGGAGCAACGGATTGAATTTTTTCTTACAAATTTGCAAGAATGTTGCATCTGCTTTAGTGAATTTGCTGGTAATTTTCTATTGCCTCAATGAGAGTTCATTATGCTAACCCTACTTATAGCTATTATATTCTAAAAAACTAAAAACTTTTTAAAATAGCAAAAAATAAATTAGAAAAAAGAGGTTCTAGAAGGGCTAACTGGGAAAAAAGAAGGGTCAAAAGATTGAAAATCGAGACGTATATGATACGACTTTTTGCGGTAGTATCGAGTTAGTGCACCAATTTTAACGGGTGCTAGCTCCTTAAGAAAAAGTATAAAACAAAAGTGAATCGCTTTTGACAGGAAATTATGTTTTTCATTGATGAATGATTCGGTATTTGCACACATTGAACAACATGGAAAAGTGGACTTGGCTACTTGCCAATCATATAACAGTGATTGTTTGAATAAGATTATTTTTGCTAATAATAAAAACATTTAAAATGATAACTACTGCACATTTCTTATATAATGCAGCAAGGTCAGGAATAAAATGGCCAACCTCGATCCCAAGTATATTATTCACACCATACATATTATTCAAGCCACACACAATCTCTCTGATCACGGTGTTGATCCCTGGACACAAACCGCCGCATGTCACAATACAAGCTTTCACTTCCTCTGACTTGAAAAAAACCTAACATCAAAACAAATATAGAATGGTACCACCAAGTTTATGGATATCATTAACAATTTTTGGAGTCAGTTCCATGGTATTTTTTGAGTAGAAACACCTATACCCTCCCTGAAACAAACAACAGCAAATGTCAAGATGTTTTATTCGTTTGATTATTTTTTGTGTTCCCTTCTTGCACACATTGAACAACATGGAAAAGTGGACTTGGCTACTTGCCAATCATATAACAGTGATTGTTTGAATAAGATTATTTTTGCTAATAATAAAAACATTTAAAATGATAACTACTGCACATTTCTTATATAATGCAGCAAGGTCAGGAATAAAATGGCCAACCTCGATCCCAAGTATATTATTCACACCATACATATTATTCAAGCCGCACACAATCTCTCTGATCAGGGTGTTGATCCCTGGACACAAACCGCCGCATGTCACAATACAAGCTTTCACTTCCTCTGACATGAAATAAACCTAACATCAAAACAAATATAGAAACTTAGACCAAATTGAACCTATGTCCCAACAGATTACAACGCAACTGATAAAAATACCTTTTTTCTGGGTCCTGCGCGCCTAAAGTGCACACCTCTCGGACTGCCTTTCTGAACAACAATCTGCAAAAAGGTATCATAGTAACCAAATTAGATTGTTGATGGTGAAAGGGCTGTGGAAATTGTTCAAGAGAAAGAGTTGACTTACTTGTTGTGCTAAAACATCTTCTGGATTAACATAAGTTTCCCTGAGAAAAATAACAATACACTATGCTGTAAGTTATGGAAACAGACGTGTACATGCAAGGACGGTTCCACAGAGAGCAGTGCACAAGGTATGCTGATAACATAAAAGATCTAATTACAAGAAAAACTTACTTAACTATTGCATATGTTTGGTTGTGCTCCAATGGGTTAGTTTAATTACATGCATAAAACTAACAGATAACATAATAATTTTTAAAAAAATAACACTTGTTGATGACATAAGAACAATCGTACCAGTTTCTCAAAGATTGCTATCTTTGTTTGCTTTTGAAATCCTTGCACTTTGTCTTAACCTGGCTT
Organism: Chrysanthemum seticuspe; assembly: GCA_019973895.1. Lineage (NCBI taxonomy): Eukaryota > Viridiplantae > Streptophyta > Magnoliopsida > Asterales > Asteraceae > Chrysanthemum > Chrysanthemum seticuspe. The sequence goes on from BPTQ01000003.1 coordinate 181,041,178, forward strand.
GCTCTTTTTGTGCCTCCATCCTTGTATCCGATATATGTTATCAGTGTAAAACATAAAACTTAACAAAACCAATATCCGATATTTGATAACACTGTAAAACTAAAAAAACTACAAAACCTGTTAAACTGATAAGTCGATTATACTTTTTAGGGATAATTATGTTTAGGAATAAGATAATAGGGTGTATTTATACACAAAAAAAAATAGGTTAAAAATATATATGGTATATTTATCTTCTAAGTAATATATATCATAATTTATTTTAATTGTTATCTTCAAAAGATACATACCAAAAATACAAATTCCAGAATTTTTTTATAATCTCCTTATTTGTATTGATTTGAAAGATATAAATCAAAAAACAATTTACTCTAGTGGTAAGTTGTTTACAAAAAACATGAATGACTCAAGTTCAACTCTAACAAATGTCTTCTTTTTAATAAAAAAATTTTAAAATTAAAAAATAACAAAAACAAAAACGAATTGTAAAATTTACTAAAAAAAAATTATACTTATATTAATTAAAACGCCACATGTCATTTAAAAAAATGCCACATAAATACAATGATAACATGGAAATATGACATGGCATTATGGGATGCCAAGTGACATTATGACGTGGCATGTCTCCACTTATATATATATATATATATATATATATATATATATATATATATATATATATATATATATATATATATATATATATATGTATATATACTAGTGTCAAAACCCGCCCGATGGACGGGTATGAATCGTGGTTTTTATTTTTAGTATTTAATAGAACAAGTATACACTAAAAGTAATTAAAAGTTAAATGAAACGGTTAAGATCTATAATTGATGTTACCACAATCCATAAAACGGCTAAAAGCAGGTAAGTATTTTGATTTTTGGTTTTTATTTTTAGGATTTAGTAGAACAATTATATACTAAAAAGTAATTAAAAGTTAAACGAAACGGCTAATATCTATAATTGATGTTACCATAATCCATAAACCGGCTAAAAGAATGTAAGTACTTTAATTTGTTGTTTTTATTTTTAGGATTTAGTAGAACAAATATATACTAAAAAGTTATTAAAAGTTAAATTAAATAGTTAAGAACTATAATTGATGTTATCATAATCCATAAAACGGCTTAAAGGAGGTAACTACTTTATAACATTTTGTTCTAAACAATATTAATAATGAACATCTTTTACATTTGATAATATTATTAACATTTATTATTATTGTTTTGTTTTTGTTAATTATGTTTATTTAGTTATTGTATATAGGTGCTTCCAGCTGATTTTTTTACCAAATTTAGATGATGTTGACGAATTTGAAATATTTGTAAATGGATTTATGGATTGGTTTGATGTTCGTTGTGATGAGAATATGTACGTATTGTCGGGTTACAAGTAGAGTTTTGTTGTTGATACCCTTTGTTTGTTAAGTGGTGATGTTTGTGTATTTACCCGGAATAGGGGAAAAAGGTTGTGATTATATGCTTTTAATATTAAATCCGACCAAACTAAAAGAGAGGTCAGAAATAGTAGGGAACCATTTTCATGGTAGCTATTTGTCTATCTGAAGAAAGCTATATTAAGTACACAAAGTTGTGATTCTAACTGTGGGGTTGGTGACCAAAAGATCATCACTAACAATTTGCACTTGTTCATCGCATTCTGCGGTCATCTTGGTATAGTGTTCCTGGTCATCTTGGTCAAAGGGGTCCTCAATGGACACAATAGGGTACTCGCTCACAAATGACTTCTTTCTCAGCAGAGTTATTTACATACGGTCATTGCATCATAACATCTTTTATGGCTCTAATGCAATCTTATAACTCTCTTGTGATATTGACCCTTCCTTCACTTACAATTATAGCCTGACAACACAAATCATCAAGGCGGCGGATCTTTATTTGTACATTTTCAACTTTTTGCTCAGAGGGATTGTACTCGCAGCTGCATTTGTCCATCTTTGTAGTATATATTTGACCGGGATAGTGAAAACAATTGCAAATACAGAACAATGATTTTCATAACAGGATAGAAAGTTGAAGGCATTACTGAGATATTGTTATAAACCCTACGACAAATGTTCTAAGTTTAATATCAACAGAACATTTTTTTAGGAGAACTGAAGATCATGCACAAAGAGACTAATAATCTTAGCAAATGACATTGACAAAGGATATTGTTTCCTCATGATCTTCACGATCTTTAGTGGTAGACTTTTATTAGACGGAGTAATTCTCAACCTTGGTATGATAACCTTCTTTCCAAAGCGTGGTCCGTTAATTATTTGTGCCTGAATAGAAGTTCTTGATAAACGAAGAACTTGAAGTCTTGAAAGGAATAATAAACATATAGGTTTATTCATTAAGTAGACACGTGTGTGAATAAATACCGGAGGCAAGAGATGTACATTAATTGGCTACAAGTTATGGAGTGATGTATTGCCTTATTTAAAGGCTTTTTTAAGGAGCAATGCTAGCCGTTCCAAACATTTTTTAATTCATCTAAAACTATATAAGTTGTGTTATTATCATGTTCAATACCTTTTTAGATTTTGATATTGACAATCTTGGTTCGAATTGATGTACAACTTTTAGACCTTTAAACTTGATCATCGATGATACTTTTTACTGAAAGTAATTAGTGACAAGAAATGAATCTTGACTGAAATTCATAGATATATTTTTAGAAGTAATGTTATCTTTTCTAGAAAAAGAAAACATGATTTGTGTTTTTTTACTTAATTTATTATTTGGTCTTAATATTAGGTGGTGGGAAAAGCTTTGCAGACGATGTAACTGTTGATGTAAAAGGAAATGCATACGTAACAGACGCCAAGGGTACTCAAATATGGAAAGGAATAATAAGTAATATGAAAATGATACAATAAACAATTTGGTTTGTAACTATTAAACTAAAAAACATGCATGTATCGTCTTTTCCACCTTTGATAGCCTTGAAGAGGCTAACGTATGCAGTGAACATCAAACACTTGAGTATGTGACCCACCTTGAGCACTACCAACCTGAGCATATTTTTAAAAGAGGATAATCACTACCAACCTGAGCCTGTGAACCACATTCACTATCAATCTTCCCATGGCTCCACTTGATTTTCTTGTGCAATTATGGCATTTTGTTGCATAAAACAGCTTAATATTAATCATTGAGACATTGACATGTGTGATATGGTGATCCTATTTAGCCACTAAATGAGAAAACTTACAGTAGTTTCATATGGGGGAAGAACACTATGATTGATCAAAATCTATACCACTGCTTCTAAACCTTTCACAACAATCGCAAGTTCTCCTTGTAAATCCAAAATTTTATCTTCTGCGCTTGCATATAAGTTGATTACACCCTCTGAAAACAAAGGATTGTAGATTAGAAGTGTTTATAACTGGCTCATAATTTTGCTCATTAAAAAAATAATAAAAACATTTCACCGATAAAAGGTACCAATTAAATAACATGACATTGTTACAATTTGAAGATAGTATCAAGAAAACAAACTAATAACTATATTACAACTTACAACTCACAACTCTTACTTGAAGGCTAGGTAGAAATACTATTGTGTCAATTCATTATGTTGTATGAACTTGGCGCAAACCCGTGACCCACCCATTTTAATACACATATGTTATTCAAAAAATGGAATACACATGTGAGTTTATATAAGAAAATACCAACTACCAGAAAAGCTACAAACATTGAGAGCCCACCTCTTTTTGATATGGTGTAACAACATCGTAGACATTCTATATTTGGAAATTCATTAATCTGTATCTACTTGGTTCATTTTTGTGTCCTACAAATAAGGTTATGTTTGTTCACCAAAACTTAATGTGTATAGTGAGCGTATTTTAAAAACTTAACATATGAGGATAGGAAGTCCTTATCCTTCTTCGAAGGAATTTACGTCCAAAACTTATAATAAAAATGTTACATAAGGTTTTGTACATAGAAAATACACTTTATGAGACTTCGTACAATTCCTATTTAATCCATTATACCATTAAAAAGTAATCAGGTGGAAACTAAAACCTCTAAATTAGGCTATCAATATTAGATTAAAATAAAGTAATCATACCTTCTTCGACTACCAATATGCATGCATGGTCTTTTTGGAGTGAAAATCAATATATTCATCCATGTGTAGCTGGTGGGTGTTATTTTTGTCCAAAGATGAGAACAAAGAGCACCATGATTATCGATAAGACGTTCCAAACAATTGAGTTTATCTTCAGTCGTGTCCTGCAAAAAAATATGATTGCTTAACATACATCTATATAATATATAATTAATCTGTGCAAAAAGCTAGTTGCTTAATTTAGACATGTATTTGATTATTTATGTCTAAGACCAGTCTTAATGTTTTTTTTGAATTTTGAATCTTATTCTTCTTGATGGAAAAATAATACTCTATTTTCTCATTATGGTACCTTTTGTTTTTCAATTGCAGCTGAATAAAGCTTTTAGGAAACTTACCAAAAGGATAAGCTATATACATTGTCGTTGTGAGTGGATGACATTGGAACTCACCCAAACAAATCATGAATAGAAAGATGTTCGCTGTGTAAATTAAGATATACGTAAATATTGATTATGCAGGGTTAATGTTTGACCTCAAAAGTCATTATTTGCATGTTTATAATATGTAACTTTGTATCAGTGTATAAAGATTAAGGGCGTGTTTGTTTCATTAAGATGTTTTAGGTCTGAATCTGACTACCACATCTTACTGGTAAGAGGTGGCTAGAAAGTCTAAATCTGAACAAAATAATGTTGTTTGTTTTTGTATAATTGTTGAATGATTTTAAATACTCGTTTATATAATTTATTTATTAAACTAACGCAATACGATAATAAGTAACTTATGTAAATATGAAACAATACTTTTTATCATAAATATAACATAGTTAATTAACACATGTTTTCAATCTCTTATAGATTAAGAGGCAGTAAGACAAGTCTTCCACATCTTACTGAGTAAGATGTTATATGTCTAACTGGGTCTGACTCAAAAGAAAAAAACAAACAACCAAAACGTCTGCCCACCTCTTACTGGTAAGAGTAAGAGGGCTAGTAAGACTTTTTTTTTTTAAAAACAAACACACCCTAACTCTCAAAACTTCTACATATTCTTCAGTTTGTTAATTGAAATTTTTAGTCCATGTTGTATAAAATAATTCCATACAACCCATATAATATATGATAGCCTAATTGAAGTTCACTTATATTATACTTGACAAAGATACTTGATAAGGAATAAGGATTTCAATAACTCAAAAGCTACAAAAGAAGAATAAGATATATGTTAACATTAAACACGTGGTATGCATTAAAAACTTAAAACTCATTCAACATGTTTTCTTAAAGCAAATCGAAACTGTTTTCTCGTTAAGGCGTTTCAGCTAACAGTTCGTGTGCACTAAAAATACATCGCCGTCAATCATTATCTACATAGTAATCGACATGGATTGCCTGAATTTTGATCATACAAAAGAGATTTAAGGGATTAAGAAATACATACCTTGAACTTGAACCTGTGTATTCCTGCCTAAGCGACGGCGACAACAACAAAACATAGGTGACCTGTTTCATTAATACAAATAACTAAAATAGTGGCCACTTTAATATTTAACATTAAAACATAAGTGGTCTTGGATTGGTAGCTTTTAATTTAGTTTCTTTTTTTTTAGTTGTATTGTGTCTTTTTAATTAATGAAAAAGTTTCTTTCATATCAGTTTTACTAAATAAGCACATAAGTACTTATTTGCTCCTTAGTTGTTCTAAAGTTTTATCTTAAGTTGCTAAATCAGTTTTTACAAAAGAAATTCCAAAGTTTCAGTTTTTAAAAACAGTTTTGAACCAAAGTACCCTGTTAAAGGGGTGTTTGGTATTAGCTTATTTTCTTATCCAAAACTGTTTTTTACCCACTTGGACTCTCAAATTCAAAGTGTTTTAAGGTTTAAGTAAGTTTGCAAAAGTTGTTTTACTTATATCACAAAAGGTTGCAAGTATTGGTTTAAAAAAAAAAAGAATTTCTGTCTCAAAATTTCTGCATAACAGAACACCAGCAAGGCTGGTGTTCACAAGGCTTTTTTAGTGGCTTATTTTTGGTCAAAATCTTTTCCAAATTGTTTTTCTTAAGTCCTTACACACCCACCTTAGTATGTCTTTAGTTAGTTTGCCATTAGATTAGTTCAGTTAGCTTTAATTTGCTCTCAAAAAATCCCATTTAGCCATTTCTTTGTTATGTTATTGCAGCCTCAAGTGTCCCAAGAGCCATTTGATTTTGATTTTTAGATTCTTTAATACTTGACTTTAGATTTTGAAATTTGGTATGCTTCTCATTCAGTAGGTTAGCTAGAGGATAGTAATTTTTATAATTTTTAGTAACAGCTTATTATTAGCTTAACTTGCCCTCAAAGTAGCCTATTTGGACTGATTTGATGCATCACAACAGCCCCTACATTAAGCTGTTCACAGCTTATTTATAAGCTGTCATAGGCTTTTCAAAGGATCCCAAGTAGCTTTTTAGGTACCCCTCTATCCCTAGTTTGCATGCCTAGGTTCCTTATAGGATTAGGATTAGATATAATAGCTTATTTTTAAGTCCAAAAAGCCCCCAGTGGACTGTTTGGGACTGTCCAATATCAGCAGCCTACAGCCCATCTTTTTAGCTTATTTCAGATTATTATTGGCTTATTTAGGTGTTATAAAAGCTCATTAGATAGATTAGATTAGGATTTATTATAGTTTTGCTTATTTAGTGCTTATTTGCTCATTTAATCCTTGTATGCTTGATTCGTCGTATGTATAGTAGGCTTAGGGGTATGTGTATGGATAAAACCTCAATATCGATATAAAAAATAATCACGAAGATAGATTCAAAATTCCTTTAGGAAAAAGAATATTAAATCAAATCCCGTGTGTGATCGTGATACGGATTAGTCAACCCGAATCGTTTCCCAACGAGGCGTGAATTGCCAACGTCGTTTTTGGTTTGGAATTTAATGCTCGATGTTTTGGATTAATGATTTTGATTTTATTAAACTACGGGAGAAGGGAAAGTAATTAAGGGAAATCTAATCTACGGGAAATCCTAATTACGAGAATTAACTAAAACGTAATAAACGAAACGTAAATAAAATGCAACTACGTATAATCTATATCCTAAAAATGTCCTAAAATTATTTTTACTCTAAATATGCAATTTGAAAACTATTTATGAATTAAAACTAATTTTTAGGATTTTTCTGGAATTTATTAGGATTAAAAACTAATTTTTAACTTTTAAATCTAAATTAAAATACTAGAAATTATGAAAATTAAGGGAAAAATTATGAAACTATTTTTATAAAATCTAAAATAACCTAAGAGAATTTTCAAACTAATTTTGTATTTTTCTGATTATTTTTCTATTTTCTACGAATTTAAAACTATTTAAATCTAATTAAATGGCTAAAAATTACAAAATAAGCTAGGAAAAATCTAGAAAAATTATTTTTTTGCTTTTTGTATTTATTTTATTCTATGAAAATTGAAAAATTATTTTTTGAAGATTTTCTGATTTATTTGCAATAAAAGCTATTTAAAAAGTCCTAAAAACTGTTTTAAATTGGGAAAAATACTAAACAGTGATGAAAAATTATGAAAAATTCAGTAAAAGTCTAAAATATTATTCTAATTTTATGAAAAATATAAGCTGTAGTGCAAACTGTTTAAAGAATTAAGCTCTAAAATAAGCTAATGAGTGCAATAAGCTACCAAATGAGTACATAAGCTAACTTATGCTAAAGAGACCTAAAATCAACTTATTAAAGCTACTCCTAATCTTTAATCAGCAATCTACCAAGTTTATATGCTAACTACTTCTAACTTAAATCAACCCTTAACCCCTCTACTTTCAGCTTAAGCAAAAGCTTATTAATAAGCTCAAACACAAATCCAGATGTGAGAACCTCTAAAACACCAAGCAAACTACAACTGGACTAATTTTTAGAATCAAACAGGCTAAAATGAAGTTTGTACCAAGCCTGCAAGAATGCCTGATTCACACTCAGTTAATGCTGAGTGTGACAAGGCAATACAGAGCTTAAAGAACAGCTTATTTGGACCTTGTAGAGACTTATAAAATATTACCAAAAATCAGATCTCAAAAGTTAACCAACTGAACTTAAAATTCCCAAAGTTTCAATGATTATAAACCAGTATTGAATCCTTGAAAGATCTACAAAGTTTGGCTGAAACTGACTTTTACACTTTTGACTTTTTAGGACAGAAATGAAATGTTGACTAAAATAAGTTTTGATCCAAATTTATTAACTGAATGTGATGTTTTATAGTAAAATGGAACTGATACAAGCTATATTATCTAATTCTAAACCTAAATGCTAGATCTCACCAACTGATTTCAACAGTAATGCAATTAAGATCAGTTTCACTATGATTTTGACTTTCAGGATTAGAGCACAAATCAATGAACAACTTGACTATATAATGCCTAAATATAACTCTAGCAACTACAATTAACCACTGAACCAAGCTCAATCTCACTTACACTAACTGATCCAAACACTATTACAGAAACAGTTTCACTAATTCTACTAGAAATTCAATGAAAGCTTAACAACCAATACTAAACAGAGATTAGACACTATTCTATAAGCTAAATAACAACAAAATCAAGCAATCATATCAAGCTAATATCAACTGTAACAAATATGCAGATTCAACAGTAAAATGGAAAGAGAATTTGAACTCACAAGATGTCCAGCTATTATGCAGGCTTAAAACAATACCCAATCTAAACTAAACTAATCTAATTCATCCCAATCCAAGCTCTGCATCAACCCAACTCCATTACCAAAACTATTTTGAGCTCCAGTTTGACTTTTGTTGACTGAGAGTGTTTTGAAAGTAGAACTGAGTAGAGACCTGAATAAGCTATTGATAAGCTTTTAAGAGCTTAAACTAACATAATCACAAACTGATTTGATCTTAAGAACATATTTGAAATATTTTTTTTATTTTTAAAGTATTTTTCTTATTTTTTTGTGATTTTTGTTTAATAGAACAAATAAGATAAAACTGATTTGAGATGAGCTAAATTGAGTAATTGAAACACTAATAAGCTACTGAAAACAATTGAACAGTAATAGAAATTGATTGAAGACAAAAGTTGAAATTACTTGAATTAATAAAAACTTGAGATTACAATGGAACTGAAATTTAGAAATACAGAAATGAAAATTTAAACATAAAACATTTATAAGCTACTAATTCTACTCAAATTCTACATGCATTACAATGGTGAAGTGAGGGGGTATTTATACACGAGCATAAGGCCTTGGAAGCATCTAGAAATCCTAAATTGTGCTTCTTTGAGTGCATTGATAGCCATTGGATCACCTTCCACGTATCCCTTTTGATCTCAACCCTTGGATTGCACATGCCACATAACTTTGACCAATCAGGGAGCAGGGATTGGAAATGTATCACACGGATTGGTGACCTGGCACTGGCACATGTCAGGGGGTGTCATAATGTGTCAGGGAAATGACATAATTACCCTTAATTGTAGTGAATTTGGCTTAATTGACCAAAGGGTAATTTAGGGTTCTTCGCTGGGTTTAGTTTGGGGGTAAAATTGGCGGGTTGGGATTTTTTTATTTTATTTCGATATTGTTGACCGGGTTTAAGTAAATTTGACTAGGGTCCATGTGGGTAAACGGGTTACGACATTAGTTTGGACCGGGTTGGATGGTGGACGGGGTTTGGATTGGGCCAAGGGTATATTGGATTAAGGATGTTAAATGGATCCATGGTATAACATAAAGGCCAATTGTGTACAATCTGAAATACAGGGACCATAAGTGTAAATCTGAAAATGTTTTCCAAGGGCCATTGTTGCCAATCTCAAATAATCCAAGGGCTGAATTTGCAACTTCTGAAACTTCAGGGTAGATTCTGCCAAATGCTCAAAGTTCAGGGACTGATTCTGACAATTCTTTAATCTTGAACATATCTTCCAAAAATTATCTTTTCGGCATAGAATTCTTCACAAATGCACAATTTTGATCTTCCAGCTCAGCTCTAGCACTCTTAATCTCTCGTGCTCGGATTTTCATCTGATTTAGCTTCTTTTTGTGTGTTTTGACATATCCGTACCTGCACAAGCACAAACTCAAGAAAACAACGAATATTAGCAATAAACAGCTCTTTCTTGGTTATTTTGGGTTTTATTTTGATAAAGAAATGATATGTGTTTTTGCACATATCAAAATACCCCAGACGAGACCATTGTCGTGTCCTCACGCAATGTAATCAACTCACGCTTCAAAAACCAAGGATTTCAATCTCTTTCTACTAAACCTATGAAGAAGTAGCAAAGATTCCTCAAAAGAGATTAAGAACCCTTAATTCTAAAAAAACGCCCCGTTTACCTTTTTTATTCATATGTAGATATTACGATTAAGCACATTCCGGTTATGAGTGACGGTTTGTTGAACTTTCATGTCGATCAATAACTCCAACATTTTTCAAACGACATGTTAGGATCACGGAGTAGGAAACACAACACAGCGTGAAGTGACCATACGGATAGAATACATCGTCCCTGATTTTTCACAAGTCCCCAAACTAAGCGTAAAATCGAAATCATTGTTAAATATGATTCTAGATGCTAACACTACCCATGGAAGTTACTTGTGTAATTACCTTTTGCTCCCATTTCCTATTTTCCTCTAGATTTTTTTATTTTTGTGAGAAATGAATTTCTTCAAGTTTCTCGTTTCGATAACTTTTATTCCGATAAAGATATGAAGCTAAGTCGATAATTAGTTGTCCACCTTCCCTTAAGAACCATTGTCCCAGAAATGAGGTCCACATCAAGGAATTTTTATTCACTTATACTTTTGACTTTTTCATTTTTTATTTTTTTTTTCATCGTCATTTTTTTTTTCTTTCTTTTCTTTCATCAAAATTTTTTTTATTTTTATTTTTTTTTATTTATTTTTTTTTTTCGCACTTATACTTTTTACTTATATGAGCTATGAACTACGGAGCTTCACGGGGTAATTCCAAGACTATAGGCTTCATGAAATGAGGATCCCAGTGGGTTAGACCAAGACCTCACCCAATCCTGGCTAAAGATCCAAGGGTCCGATCTCGACACCGCAGCTCATAACTTTATTTATTACTTATTAATTACGGATCCTTGATGTGTACCCAATTTTTAAAACAAAGATTCTTTTAAGAAGATAAAGAACTAACTATCGCCAAAAACTCAACATCTCTAATTATTGTTTAGAAAAATATGGGGTGAAACAATTTTGTGGGAACAAAAAGCCATAAGTACCTTCGATGGGCTCTAAAGAGAACCAACTACTCCACGCTTAGCATCTAAACTCATAAGTAACTCTATCATTTCTCGATCTCCGCAAATTTAAAATCCCAAATAATGAGATCCGCGGATGCTTAGCCGATAATTTTTTAGATTACCTATGGTTAAGGGAACAAGCTAGGGCTCAACACGCCCGGTCAAGTCAGAATTCTATTCCCCTCACCAGCGGAAAGTCAACAAGGTGTCAAAACATATATTACTTAGCAATTGCTTCGTCAAATAATCTCAAGTCTCGCATTTTTAAAGTCACTTATTAGAAACTAGCAAATTCTTGTTTAAGCTTCGCATATTTAAAATCACTTAGGGAGACTTGCAAATTCTTGGCCTTGTGAGCTAGAATCGCATTTTATAGCCTCTTGTCTAAGCAATTAGCAAAGACTATTTCAAGAAAACCGCATATTTAAAGTAACTTCTAAGAGACTAGCAAGAACTTTTTGATCATAAACTAGCAAAAGCTTACAAAAATTTTTAAATTTTCACATTTTTGGCACAATTTTTCATTTTCTAAGGAAAACCGGGGTTACGAGAGTACACGACAAAAAATAAGCAAGTGCGGTCAAATCAAATCGAAGATTACCCTACCCCAGACTAAAACGAAACATTGTCCTCAATGTTTAAAAGCAAGGGTATCAACGAAAATCTAAAAGCCGTTTATTAAGTATGCTTAAAGATAAACGTTAGTCGATAAGATTAGGATATCGGATTTCCATCAGCATCGATCATGAAACTCGAGTGGAGAAAAGACAAACTTCGAGCACGAGAGTCTTCATATCGGGAACATCCTAAACACAACATCACAAACAACCAAACACGAGAAATCGAAGAGGCTAACCCCTTCACGTCACTTATTAGAAAATAGAAAGAAGATAGAGATAAGCATGGGGTGCCTCCCACGAAGCGCTACTGTTTTTGGTCACCGAGTCGCTAGCCTGACTCGTCCCCGAATTCATTTGTCCTTGGGGAAACAAGCGGAAGGGATACCCGGATCAAAGATGGTATCCTCACTCCGGAGGGAAAGAGAATGGGTGGGTTGGGAGGGAAAGAAAATGTCGGGCTTCAGCACATACGGAATAACATCTCCCAAACTCATAAAAGGTTTTTCAAGAAAGATTGATCCATCATCTGGCGGTTTAGCGGGCGGACGAAGGGATGACGGATCACAATAAGAATACTCCATAGAAGAAGGGAGTCCATGGTACAAATAAATACATTTCGAAGGTTCAACAATGAAGGAATCCAAGATAGGATCCTTTTTCCGAATAACTTTGGTGATAAGAATGTACTCTTCGATGAGTATCCCAGGGTTAAAAATCTTGTCCTCGGAGAGGAAGGAAATCAAAGTATCATCTACGTGAAAATCCTCACGAGAAAAGGAATCACTCTCGGATAAAAAATAATGGACCTCAGTATCAACAAGCTCATCAGTCGTAATCGTTGCTTCCTTTTCTTTCTTCGGATAAAATGGATCATCATATTCATTTTCTTCATTCTCTGAAAGGATCGAGTCGGTGGTAGCGAGTTCATCGGCGAACTCCTCGATAGAAAAATCCTTAAGCTCGGGTTCTGAAGAAATTTTATCAGACGTTTGAACTTCTTTAATTTCTTCAATCGTGATCTCTTTCGGAGGGAGTGACGGTGATGGATCTTCATTCAACAATTGTTGAAGATAAAGGATATCTCCCTCCGAATCATAAAAACCATCATCAATTCCCGGTGGAATCGATTCATCAATAGCAAGAAACTCATCGATCTCTTTCAAAAAGAAGTCATCTCCCTCAAACGGAGTAAGAGAAGGGGAATCGTCAGAAGAAGGAGTGGGATTGCCACTCAAAGAAATCTCGACGTTCTTAGGAACAAGATCAATTCGATACACAGAAAACGGAGGTGGGACAAGTGGTGTGCTCTTAGAGCTAGCATTTTACACCACTACCGTTGTAGTCTCCTTTTCTAGTTTCTTCTTTTGCTCAGCACGTATAGTTGATAAACTCTTAACCGTAAAACGTGAAAGACTTGGTTCAATTCTCGATGATTTAGGCTCAACTTTTTGGACAACCGGAGGTTGGACGTTTTTGGTACTTCCATTATTGGTAGGAATTCCTGGGTCCTTTGTCACCTCGGTGTCATTAATTTTGGCCACATCATATTGGTTGGTTAGAGATTGAGAAGTATGGTTAACGTTAAATGTGACGGCTTCTTTTCCTACTCGTAAAGTGATTTCTCCTTCATACACATCAATCAACGCATGGCCCGTCCTTAAGAAGCATCTTCCGAGAATAATGGGTACACGAGGGTCGGCATCAAAATCAACGACAACAAAATCCGCGGGAAAATCAAACTCCCCCACTTTAACAAAAACATCCTCGGCTATACCAATTGGTTTCGTAGTAGTACGGTCGACTAGCTCGAGGGTCATACACGTTGGGGTAAGTGGGGGTAACGAAAGCTTCTCGTAGATTGATTTCGGCATCAAATTTATACTCGCACCAAGATCGGCCAAGGCGGAGCATTGAACAATTCCTTGAAAATCGCATGGAATGAGGAATTTGCCGGGGTCACCTAACTTTTCGGGAAGTTTCTTGAGGATAACCACCGAACAATTCTCATTCAGAGATGTCGTAGCAAGCTCATATAGTTTCTCCTTGTTCGTAAGCAATCCCTTAATCGTAGAAGCAAGTTTGGGCATCAAGAGAAGGGCATCTGCAAAACTGATCTCCACATTCAAGTCTTTGAAGATTTGGAAAAACGTTTCCATTTGATGATTCGACTTTTCACGAAGAGTTTGATCTTTAAGACGAGACGGATATGGGATAGACGGTTTCGGATTAGCTTTCTTCACATTAACGGGAGCATCTTCGGGCTCAGAATCTTGGACAACCGTGGGTTGGAAATTCACAGTACTCCCCTTATTAGTAGGAAGCACCGGGTCCTTTGTCACCCCGGTCTCACGGTCTACCACACGAGACGGAGAAGAAGAATTAGTGGTAGGAACCGTAGGTCCATCGTAAGCAACACCACTTCGGGTAGTGATCGCTTTCATGTCACCTCTCGGGTTAGGAATCGTATTACTTGGAAGAGAACCGGAACCCGAGGGTTGAGAATAAGAAGTAGACGGTTGATTGGCTTGAAAGAAACTAGCCATCATATTCCTTATTACAGTCATCTGCTTGTTACTCGTAGCTTCAATTTCCTTTTTGAAATCCGTCCTCATGCCGTTAATTTGAGTTTGCAATCATTTAATGGTGTTGTCGGAGTTCTTCATGTAAGTTAAAAACTCGTTGTTCGGAGCAACTTGAGGAGGAGGTTGTTGATATTGTTGTTGAGGAGGATGTGGTTGTTGGTAAACTTGAGGTGGAGGAGCTTGGTAGTGTTGATTTCCATGATTAGCTCCTCGGTTTTGATTGTTGTTACCATTGAAACGGTTTTGATTATGGTTTTGTTGTTGAGGTTGGTTGAAACCGGCAGGTCCGAGATAATTGTTTGAACGGTAGCTAAGAAGATTTCGATCTCCTTGCGGTTGATTGTAGTTCCCTGTAGCAGCATAAACATTCTCATGTGCGTAGCCACCGGCGGCTGGGCACTCGGAATAAGAATGTGGACCTCCACAAGTATCACAAGTCGGGTGTACCGCTTTCACTTGTTGATTTTGACTAGACAGATGCATTTGGTACATTTTTAACATAGCCGTGTTCAAATCATCAACTTTCTTATGAAGAGCCGTATCGTGAGAAGAAGACGAATTTGATCTAAATGATTCACCCCTTTCGGCGGTAGAATCCCCATAATTGTGATGAGCGGTCATGTTCTCAATAAGATCGTAACATTCTTCGGGACGTCTTTTCATGAAAGTTCCACCGGGAGCAGCATTAATTGTATCACGATGTCTCAACGTCAAACCATTATAAAACGTATCAATTTGAGTGGCAAGCAACATGTTATGATTTGGACATCGATCAATTGCAAGCTTATATCGTTCCCAAGCTTCAAACAAAGATTCGTCGGGATATTGTCGGAAATTACTGATATCGTTTCTCAACTTCGTCACCATCGACGGTGGAAAATACTTTGCCAGAAACTTCGAAACCATTTCCTCGAAGGTATGAATCGAATTCTTCGGGAGTTGATCAAACCAAGAAGTGGCATGATGAGTCAAAGAGTATGTGAAAAGATAGAGACGAAGGGCGTCATCGGAGACCCCATTTTGTTTCATACTCTGAGTGACGGTTAAAAATTTATCAAGATGCTTGTTTGCATCGTCATCGGGTAAACCATGAAATTGACAACTATATTTTACTTGTTCTATCATATGATGTTTCAAGCTAAAATCGGTAGCTTGAATATTAGTCGGTGCAATGGGTCCTCCCCTCCCGTACATTGTAGGTTGACATAGCTCCTCCATCGTTCGGAGATCGGGAGCTACATTTTGATTAACGGGAGGAGGATTAGGACCGGGGTTTGGTGGTACGTTGGCAGCAGCCATGTTACGTAACTCGGGTACGTTCTGATTCTGATTCTGAAGTCGTCTTGATCGAGAGCGAGTGCGCATGCACTTAAAAACCAAGGCAATTAAAAGAGACCGGTATTCGAAAACAGAGTGAACTTAACCAATAATCCCAAGTGAATAAATCACCTCTATAAGACAAACGCACAAGCGAGCGGAGAAGCTTTTTTAGGTCAGCGCGAAGCTTATTAAAAACCCGCTTCTTTTCAGCCGCAATTTAATGTCAGGCCGTCCTTATACCCACCACACAGTTTGTTTATCCGATAGAAATAAATAGATTCACAAGCGACACAAAGGCAAGTTTTTGATCTTTAGTTCGGGAACTTATTAATGATAACACCTCCGTTGAGAATGTTATATAATTGGTTTCTTCTATTTAAGCTCAAAAACACAAGAGAAAATCTTTTTGTATTTTTTAATATGATATATATATATACCAAAGAAAAAGAAAAATATTTTTTACTTTTTTTATTTTTAGAAAAATAGTAACTTCACGAAGGAAGGATCTCGAGTCACTAATCGTCAAACCTCTAACAATATTGTCGCGACACAACCTCCCCGGCAGCGGCGCCAAAATTTGATTCGTCGTATGTATAGTAGGCTTAGGGGTATGTGTATGGATAAAACCTCAATATCGATATCAAAAATAATCACGAAGATAGATTCAAAATTCCTTTAGGAAAAAGAATATTAAATCAAATCCCGTGTGTGATCGTGATACGGATTAGTCAACCCGAATCGTTTCCCAACGAGGCGTGAATTGCCAACGTCGTTTTTGGTTTGGAATTTAATGCTCGATGTTTTGGATTAATGATTTTGATTTTATTAAACTACGGGAGAAGGGAAAGTAATTAAGGGAAATCTAATCTACGGGAAATCCTAATTACGAGAATTAACTAAAACGTAATAAACGAAACGTAAATAAAATGCAACTACGTTTAATCTATATCCTAAAAATGTCCTAAAATTATTTTTACTCTAAATATGCAATTTGAAAACTATTTATGAATTAAAACTAATTTTTAGGATTTTTCTGGAATTTATTAGGATTAAAAACTAATTTTTAACTTTTAAATCTAAATTAAAATACTAGAAATTATGAAAATTAAGGGAAAAATTATGAAACTATTTTTATAAAATCTAAAATAACCTAAGAGAATTTTCAAAACTAATTTTGTATTTTTCTGATTATTTTTCTATTTTCTACGAATTTAAAACTATTTAAATCTAATTAAATGGCTAAAAATTACAAAATAAGCTAGTAAAAATCTAGAAAAATTATTTTTTTGCTTTTTGTATTTATTTTAATCTATGAAAATTGAAAAATTATTTTTTTGAAGATTTTTTGATTTATTTGCAATAAAAGCTATTTAAAAAGTCCTAAAAACTGTTTTAAATTGGGAAAATACTAAACAGTGATGAAAAATTATGAAAAATTCAGTAAAAGTCTAAAATATTATTCTAATTTTATGAAAAATATAAAACCCTGTGCTTATTGATAAGGTTTTAAAAGGTACCATTTTGAGGGGTCGTTTAAGTCCTTATTTGATCACTTTTGTATCCGTTATTGCTTAATATCGTTCCTTTTCACTTTTTAGGTCTCGTGAAGGCAAAATACTGGAATGGCACTTATTTGGACGAAAAGACGCGATTATATGAAGAAAATGGCCAAAGTCGAAATCGAGACATTCACAGTTGCTGAAAGTAGAAGGCGACGGCGTCAGGTGCTATTGGCGACGCCGTCCCAAAATTATTGTGACGGGCCAGAACCCAAAACTCGTATTTTCAAGAGACGGCGTCTAGTTGTGAAAGAGTAGGCCGTCGCTACTCAGACGGCCTAGATGCAATCCAGACGACGTCAGAAGCTGAAGAGGACGGCGTCACGGACATAAGGTGACGTCGTCGCAAGGTTAACGTGGCCAAGACGAAACCCTAATGGCGGCGACACGACGGCGTCACTAAACATAAGGTGACGCCGTCGCAATTGTAATCTTATATATAGAATCCGAATTTTTCAGTCTTTGTGTGGAGAGTCTTTGGAGTAAAAACCTAAAACCGAACCTAAGGTGTCTTGTACAGTATTTTAGGGTTTTAAACCCTATCTTACATCAAGATAAGTCTTTACTTCATTAATTCAATTATGTCTTTGATTATTTGTGTGTATGCTTGCATGTTCTCCATGTCCGGCTAATTTATTTGTGTGTTTGCTTAGAAAGTATTAAACTTAATTATTGAATATTGATTGGTTGTTTCTTATCTTAGTTGATTAATGATCTAGTAATGCGATAGGTCATTCGTTGTGTACTTAATGCTTGATTCATCTTTGTGAACCTTAGAATATAATTACCTGAGTAGTTGTAGGCTAAACCATCCAAAGAGCGCCTTAGAGTAGGAGTTTATCATCCCTAGTGGGTTTGTAGACGAGACCCTTTGGTAAGTTCGAAGAGTTAGGGAGAAACGCATACCCTACAACTTTAGACACACAACGCAACTAGGAATAAGACGTGACACTCAACCATCAATAGGAGATAATTAAGGAGTAATACAATCTAAGTAAACACATCTTTAAACTATCATACGAGCACACATTAATTAGACATAGACTCCCACAACCTTAGTTTAGATAATTAGATAATAGTAGAGTAATCGGTAGAAATACCAAACCCCCAAATCCAATACCCGAGATTCGTACCTTTCCATTTTCATAAAATATAAAAAGAAAAAAAATAATCTTCCTCAACCTTAACCTTAGCGTAGTAACTCCTTACTAGCATTCCTATTCCCCTAGAGAACGATATCAATACCCGTGGCTTACCCTAATTACTACACTACAACGATTAGGTTCACTGCCTAGGGTGTTATAAAACTTGCTCGAAGAAAAGGAAGTTTCCTTGACCCCGAACGACGCGTGTAGCGTTATCAAGTTTTTGGCGCCGCTGCCGGGGAATAGAATAGCTAGTTAGTAGTCCACCTCGTTTAGGTTTCTTTGCTTGATTCCTATCAAGTAAACTTTTTTTTCATTTTTAGCTTTCTCTTAGTCTATCCCCCTTCTTCGGAACCTTTGTTCGTAATCCCATCACTTTTCATCATGGAAGGTGATAACCCACTACCATTCATCAACATACCACCAAATGACCCGCCAAGAGCCCGTACTCTTGGTGAGTACTCGAGACCAAGCCACCTAGGATATAGGAACACCATTGAGCTTCCCGACCAAGCCCAAACTACAGCCCTGCGATCCGACACCATCCGGTTGGTGCAAAACGGATGTGCATTCCATGGACTTCGTTCCGAAGATCCAAATCAGCATCTGAGGGATTTCCTCAAAATCGTCGATTCCATCGACCTTGATGCTACTACTCGGGAGACCGCGCGCCTGCGTCTCTTCCAATTCTCTCTACGGGACCAAGCTAGTAATTGGCTTGAGCGACTTCCCGCCGGCTCCATTTCAAGTTGGGATGATCTTACTTCTCGCTTCCTTGCTCAATTTTTCCCACCAGGGAGAACCACTAAGCTTAGGAATGACGTCTTGATGTTCCAACAACGTCAAGGTGAATCTCTCTACGAAGCATGGACCCGATTCAAGGACTTACTTCATAAAGTCCCTCATCACGGCATTGATCTTTGGCTCCAAGTCCAAATTTTTTATGATCATGTCAGTCTCTCTCTCCAACAAACCATTGATTATGCCTCCGGTGGAAGACTAAGTAACCTCGATGCTGAGGCATGCTGGGAGGTTATTGAGGACCTTGCTCAATATGAAGAGGAAGGTTGGGAAATCCCAGTTGTTCATGAAAACGGGTCAACTTCCCGAGCACAAGCAATTATGAGTATGGAGGCCCAAGTGAAAGCATTAATGGGAGTAACCACGCGTGCTGATGAACATATGAATGCAGTCAAGGAATTTTTGATCCCAAGAAAATCCAGGCAGGACGAATTCGAGGACATTATGTTGACATTTGTCTACAAGCAAGAAGAGGAAATAAACGCCTCGAAGCTCAAATGTGAACAAATCATGACACTTTCTTGGGCCTAGCTAACAACTTCATATCGAGCATCCGTGGTGAAATCAAAAAAAAATATACCTAAAAATCTTGAAAAGGTGTATGCGATGCCAGGACATGCTGGGGTGACTCCCGAACCTTCTCCCTTAGTAAACCTCGATGAATCATATTCTTGCCTAAACCCTGGTCTCAACGTTTCCCACTGGTTCCCTAGAAACACATTCATTGGAATGGCGCACGTATCACTTCCTGATTTTCCCAATGCAAGGAAAAGTTCTTTCGGTTTTAAACCTGGAAAAAAAGAACCTCACCCTCAAGACTTCGGGACTTCTGAGATCATGATTGAAAGACAATTTGACATATGCATTGCTTACCATAGTGGAGATTACTGGTGGAATAACCAAATTGATTTTAAAATAAAAACCAAGTTTCTTGTCAAAAATAGTAACCAGATTTTTGATCCGGGCGGACTAAAAAAAAAAACTGTTACGAAAATTTGGGCGTGACGCCGTCACATTTTAACGAGCGACGCCGTCGCTAAGCCAGATCAGACGTATTAATACAACACCCATCTCTTTCATTCTTTACCCTACACATTTTTTATCCGCCCCACACCACACAAAAACGTATTCCCCACATCAAATCCACCATTTTTTCACAGCAATATCCATGAGGTAAGTAATCTACATTGACCTTTGTCTATTCAATTGTTCTAATTCATGTTCAATTTCGTTTTCCCCTCTTTTCTCAAATCCGAAAAACCCCAACTTATTTGATCTATTTCGCCCTTGAAATCTTGTTAAGGCTTAAGATTAGGCGAAGTAGTAGTGTTACCATATGGGGGTTAACTTTGCGAGAAGCCTTTACGGCTTAGGAGTCAAAACCACCTGGCCATTATGCCATTGTTGCTGCAACAAGGGTGTTTGGGTCAAGGGTTATGGTTAGAAACTTGGATTTTTCCCTCGCAAATGTCGGATTCAAAAAAAAAAAAAAAAAAAAAAAAAAAAAAAAAAAAATTGTCGATCTGACGGCGTCAGGTGTATTCTGTGACGCCGTCAGTACCTGCTTGTGTCGTCCTTTGCATCGCAAATGATACTCATTTGCTCTCCACTTATTTGATTTCTTGTTTCAGATGAGCAGAAGAGTAAAAAGGACTAGGGGACAATCCTCTAATACTCAAGAAAACATTGCGGACACAATCATTGGGTGGGGGGTATTTACCGAAGAAAGTTGTCAAGCCAGTTACAACGATTTACTCATCAAACTATTGATTCAGGGGCTGTGTTGGATTGGGCATTTCTGCAGGAGAATGATTTGGCTAGGGAATTTTCGAATAGTTTTAGGAGGGATAAGTTCACTGATCCCCAATGGGAAAGATTGTTTCGAATGGGAGAACCCGTGTATGGCGAGTTGGTACGTGAATTTCACGCATCATATCTGCCAAATATCAATGCATGTCAGGATAATATTGATTTCCAAAGGATCCGATTTAGGTTAGGAGGGGAATGGAGGGCAATGTCGACGCTTGAGTTTGGATGGAGGTTGGGACTGTATACATCTGAGGATGCTGAGAGTGATGTTTTTAGGACTCGATTTGCAAATGGAATTACCCATAAGGACGAGATGTTGTGTATTCAGTTCTGGAACACGATTGCTGATGGGGAGTACATTACTGGGGGTACCCTCGCTTCACAAATCCGGGATCCACGGGTTAGGCTCATACATCGGTGCCTCACCTTCTCTATCACAGGGAGACATGCCACGAGCCATCGTGTCACCTTACCGGACCTATTCTATCTCTACTGCATATTGGCCGAGGGAGTGCACTGCAACATCCCGTTCTGGTTGGCCGATTACTTGAGAACTGCAAGTGGGGTTAGGTTGGAGGATAGGGTGTATGGGGGCATGCTTGTTACCCGGTTAGCTCGATCCTTAGGTGTATTGGCAGGAGAGGTACCTTCACACCTGAATACGATGGCAGCACCTAGGGTCGTCAAGGCTAAATCTCTGAAAGCTATGAATGTCCTAATGGATTATGGTAGAGGTTACGCTTGGTTCCGTTCTCAGCCCGCCATTCAAGGTGATGATGATGATGATGAGGAGCCACAGGTACCGGCACACCAGCAGGGAGGTGAAGCAGGAAGCTCCACTGACGCATACAGGCACATGTCTAGTGGAGATTGGCAGGCCTACCAGGGAGCATGGATGGGGCGCATGGATACATGGATGGCGCAACAGGACCAGATGGCTAGCTGGACCTACGACCATACTGTCAGACAGATGCATCATCTATCCATGCGTGATCAGCTTGACCCACATCTCCAGATTGATCCTTTCCCAGGGCGGGAGGAGGACTATCCGCCCTATGGGTATTTGGGCCATCTTCCCCCTGGTTATGACTATCGTTATGGACCCCCTCCCCCGTGATTGATGCAGTAGTTTATGGATTGAGTATGGTTGGCTGTTGAAACAATTTTTATTTTGGCATGTAATAATCTTGGACATCTAATTTGGTAGTGACCTTTGAACTATGTGGTGTTTATTTACATGTATTGTAATTTATCTTGCTTGTATGTTCTTAATTGTTTGCTTGTTAGTGTCATATATCTTTTATTAATTGTTTATCCTCATGTTTAAATTTGTAAAAATGCTTTATTTTGTTTTTAACCTCGTCTTAATTGCATATAAAGGTATTTTACATAAGGGATAAGTGTAGGGAGGATTACACACGTTTTCAAAAGAAACGTAAACATGAGAATAACAATTAACTAAAAGATATTTTATAGAAAATCAATTAACAATAAGAGTACAAATGCAAAGAAAACTTTTGCACACATTAGGAGGGATGTGAATAGGGAATACATTTTATGGAAATATACGTTAATTCTGCTCCAATTTTTGTTTTATTTCGTAAAAATGTTTAAATTTGTACTCCTATTTGTTAATTATTTTCTATATACTGTGATTGTTCGTTTGTTAATTCTTGTATGTTCGTTCTATTTAATGTTATGTACATTTATTTGTGGTGTATCAAGTTTCCAGTGATGGTTTAATCTACAGGTTCTAATAATGTACGGTTTTATTTTTAACAAAGTTGTCGGTTGGTATGAGTTAGGTATTTGATGACGTAGTTAGTGCCCCCTCCCCCAGGTATTGCTATCAGTATTGGTCCCCCTTCTACCGGGTTTATGGGTATCCCGCCTATCAGGAGGAGGGCGGGACCCT
>BPTQ01000003.1:181065524-181076271 GCA_019973895.1 Chrysanthemum seticuspe
AAAAAAAAAAAAAAAAAAAAAAAAAAAAAACATACGGGCTACCATCCTACATCTATCCTTTAAATTTATGTTTATTTATTTCAGTTATCTAGAGTTTAGAGTGTCGAGTCTTGGCTTAGCAACGCCATTCTTCATATGCATTTAACATAGAGATTTTTGACTTACCACCACTAAATAGCCTATCCCACCAAACCCTTGTTTCCCTACCGTAAGCCTAACATTACAACCCTTTAAAGACCTCTTTGATAGTCTTTCCTAGGTGCTTACGCCAAAGCGATGGAGGTTTGATCTATTCTCAAGCCTATGGTAATCTATGTACTAGGACCGGTTAATGAGTGTTTATCTTCCATTTCCTATTTTGTTATATTTCATATATACACCCGAGAGAGATGTGAGTATCCAAACACCCCATGTGAGGTGCTAGTATGTAATTTCCGTGCTTGTTATGACTTTTGCGGGGCTTATATGTGTTGTGGACCGTTTTGAATTAATGCTTCATGACCCCTAACTTATAAATTAATTGGCTAAAAGCACATTTACTTGAGGACAAGCAAATAACAAGTGTAGGGATATTTGATAAGGTTTTAAAAGGTACCATTTTGAGGGGTCGTTTAAGTCCTTATTTGATCACTTTTGTATCCGTTATTGCTTAATATCGTTCCTTTTCACTTTTTAGGTCTCGTGAAGGCAAAATGCTGGAATGGCACTTATTTGGACGAAAAGGCGCGATTATATGAAGAAAATGGCCAAAGTCGAAATCGAGACATTCACAGTTGCTGAAAGTAGAAGGCGACGGCGTCAGGTGATATTGGCGACGCCGTCCCAAAACTATTGTGACGGGCCAGAACCCAAAACTCGTATTTTCAAGAGACGGCGTCTAGTTGTGAAAGAGTAGGCCGTCGCTACTCAGACGGCCTAGATGCAATCCAGACGACGTCAGAAGCTGAAGAGGACGGCGTCCCGGACATAAGGTGACGCCTTCGCAAGGTTAACGTGGCCAAGACGAAACCCTAATGGCAGCGACACGACGGCGTCACTAAACATAAGGTGACGCCGTCGCAATTGTAATCTTATATATAGAATCCAAATTTTTCAGTCTTTGTGTGGAGAGTCTTTGGAGTAAAAACCTAAAACCGAACCTAAGGTGTCTTGTACAGTATTTTAGGGTTTTAAACCCAATCTTACATCAAGATAAGTCTTTACTTCATTAATTCAATTATGTCTTTGATTATTTGTGTGTATGCTTGCATGTTCTCCATGTCCGGCTAATTTATTTGTGTGTTTGCTTAGAAAGTATGAAACTTAATTATTGAATATTGATTGGTTGTTTCTTATCTTAGTTGATTAATGATCTAGTAATGCGATAGGTCATTCGTTGTGTACTTAATGCTTGATTCATCTTTGTGAACCTTAGAATATAATTACCTGAGTAGTTGTAGGCTAAACCATCCAAAGAGCGCCTTAGAGTAGGAGTTTATCATCCCTAGTGGGTTTGTAGACGAGACCCTTTGGTAAGTTCGAAGAGTTAGGGAGAAACGCATACCCTACAACTTTAGACACACAACGCAACTAGGAATAAGACGTGACACTCAACCATCAATAGGAGATAATTAAGGAGTAATACAATCTAAGTAAACACATCTTTAAACTATCATACGAGCACACATTAATTAGACATAGACTCCCACAACCTTAGTTTAGATAATTAAATAATAGTAGAGTAATCGGTAGAAATACCAAACCCCCAAATCCAATACCCGAGATTTGTACCTTTCCATTTTCATAAAATATAAAAAGAAAAAAAATAATCTTCCTCAACCTTAACCTTAGCGTAGTAACTCCTTACTAGCATTCCTATTCCCCTAGAGAACGATATCAATACCCGTGGCTTACCCTAATTACTACACTACAACGATTAGGTTCACTGCCTAGGGTGTTATAAAACTTGCTCGAAGAAAAGGAAGTTTCCTTGACCCCGAACGACGCGTGTAGCGTTATCAAGTTTTTGGCGCCGCTGCCGGGGAATAGAATAGCTAGTTAGTAGTCCACCTCGTTTAGGTTTCTTTGCTTGATTCCTATCAAGTAAACTTTTTTTTCATTTTTAGCTTTCTCTTAGTCTATCCCCCTTCTTCGTAACCTTTGTTCGTAATCCCATCACTTTTCATCATGGAAGGTGATAACCCACTACCATTCATCAACATACCACCAAATGACCCGCCAAGAGCCCGTACTCTTGGTGAGTACTCGAGACCAAGCCACCTAGGCTATAGGAACACCATTGAGCTTCCTGACCAAGCCCAAACTACAGCCCTGCGATCCGACACCATCCGGTTGGTGCAAAACGGATGTGCATTCCATGGACTTCGTTCCGAAGATCCAAATCAGCATCTGAGGGATTTCCTCAAAATCGTCGATTCCATCGACCTTGATGCTACTACTCGGGAGACCGCGCGCCTGCGTCTCTTCCAATTCTCTCTACGGGACCAAGCTAGTAATTGGCTTAAGCGACTTCCCGCCGGCTCCATCTCAAGTTGGGATGATCTTACTTCTCGCTTCCTTGCTCAATTTTTCCCACCAGGGAGAACCACTAAGCTTAGGAATGACGTCTTGATGTTCCAACAACGTCAAGGTGAATCTCTCTACGAAGCATGGACCCGATTCAAGGACTTACTTCATAAAGTCCCTCATCACGGCATTGATCTTTGGCTCCAAGTCCAAATTTTTTATGATCATGTCAGTCTCTCTCTCCAACAAACCATTGATTATGCCTCCGGTGGAAGACTAAGTAACCTCGATGCTGAGGCATGCTGGGAGGTTATTGAGGACCTTGCTCAATATGAAGAGGAAGGTTAGGAAATCCCAGTTGTTCATGAAAACGGGTCAACTTCCCGAGCACAAGCAATTATGAGTATGGAGGCCCAAGTGAAAGCATTAATGGGAGTGTGACAGGGCAATACAGAGCTTAAAGAACAGCTTATTTGGACCTTGTAGAGACTTATAAAATATTACCAAAAATCAGATCTCAAAAGTTAACCAACTGAACTTAAAATTCCCAAAGTTTCAATGATTATAAACCAGTATTGAATCCTTGAAAGATCTACAAAGTTTGGCTGAAACTGACTTTTACACTTTTGACTTTTTAGGACAGAAATGAAATGTTGCCTAAAATGAGTTTTGATCCAAATTTATTAACTGAATGTGATGTTTTATAGTAAAATGGAACTGATACAAGCTATATTATCTAATTCTAAACCTAAATGCTAGATCTCACCAACTGATTTCAACAGTAATGCAATTAAGATCAGTTTCACTATGATTTTGACTTTCAGGATTAGAGCACAAATCAATGAACAACTTGACTATATAATGCCTAAATATAACTCTAGCAACTACAATTAACCACTGAACCAAGCTCAATCTCACTTACACTAACTGATCCAAACACTATTACAGAAACAGTTTCACTAATTCTACTAGAAATTCAATGAAAGCTTAACAACCAATACTAAACAGAGATTAGACACTATTCTATAAGCTAAATAACAACAAAATCAAGCAATCATATCAAGCTAATATCAACTGTAACAAATATGCAGATTCAACAGTAAAATGGAAAGAGAATTTGAACTCACAAGATGTCCAGCTATTATGCAGGCTTAAAACAATACCCAATCTAAACTAAACTAATCTAATTCATCCTAATCCAAGATCTGCATCAACCCAACTCCATTACCAAAACTATTTTGAGCTCCAGTTTGACTTTTGTTGACTGAGAGTGTTTTGAAAGTATAACTGAGTAGAGACCTGAATAAGCTATTGATAAGCTTTTAAGAGCTTAAACTAACATAATCACAAACTGATTTGATCTTAAGAACAGATTTGAAATATTTTTTTTTATTTTTAAAGTATTTTTCTTATTTTTTTTGTGATTTTTGTTTAATAGAACAAATAAGATAAAACTGATTTGAGATAAGCTAAATTGAGTAATTGAAACACTAATAAGCTACTGAAAACAATTGAACAGTAATAGAAATTGATTGAAGACAAAAGTTGAAATTACTTGAATTAATAAAAACTTGAGATTACAATGGAACTGAAATTTAGAAATACAGAAATGAAAATTTAAACATAAAACATTTATAAGCTACTAATTCTACTCAAATTCTACATGCATTACAATGGTAAAGTGAGGGGGTATTTATACACGAGCATAAGGCCTTGGAAGCATCTAGAAATCCCAAACTGTGCTTCTTTGAGTGCATTGATAGCCATTGGATCACCTTCCACGTATCCCTTTTGATCTCAACCCTTGGATTGCACATGCCACATAACTTCGACCAATCAGGGAGCAGGGATTGGAAATGTATCACACGGATTGGTGACCTGGCACTGGCACATGTCAGGGGGTGTCATAATGTGTCAGGGAAATGACATAATTACCCTTAATTGTAGTGAATTTGGCTTAATTGACCAAAGGGTAATTTAGGGTTCTTCGCTGGGTTTAGTTTGGGGGTAAAATTGGCGGGTTGGGATTTTTTTATTTTATTTC
Source organism: Chrysanthemum seticuspe (assembly GCA_019973895.1). Classification (NCBI taxonomy): domain Eukaryota; kingdom Viridiplantae; phylum Streptophyta; class Magnoliopsida; order Asterales; family Asteraceae; genus Chrysanthemum; species Chrysanthemum seticuspe. The sequence goes on from BPTQ01000003.1 coordinate 181,070,074, forward strand.
GATATTGTTGACCGGGTTTAAATAAATTTGACTAGGGTCCATGTGGGTAAACGGGTTACGATATTAGTTTGGACCGGGTTGGATGGTGGACGGGGTTTGGATTGGGCCAAGGGTATATTGGATTAAGGATGTTAAATGGATCCATGGTATAACATAAAGGCCAATTGTGTACAATCTGAAATACAGGGACCATAAGTGTAAATCTGAAAAATGTTTTCCAAGGGCCATTGTTGCCAATCTCAAATAATCCAAGGGCTGAATTTGCAACTTCTGAAACTTCAGGGTAGATTCTGCCAAATGCTCAAAGTTCAGGGACTGATTCTGACAATTCTTTAATCTTGAACATATCTTCCAAAAATTATCTTTTCGGCATAGAATTCTTCACAAATGCACAATTTTGATCTTCCGGCTCAGCTCTAGCACTCTTAATCTCTCGTGCTCGGATTTTCATCTGATTTAGCTTCTTTTTGTGTGTTTTGACATATCCGTACCTGCACAAGCACAAACTCAAGAAAACAACGAATATTAGCAATAAACGGCTCTTTCTTGGTTATTTTGGGTTTTATTTTGATAAAGAAATGATATGTGTTTTTGCACATATCAATGCTTTAGGCTCTCCTCATTAACTTAGATTTCCCAAAAACTGCTTAATGCTCCCCATTTGTGCTTATTCCTTAGACCTAAGTGTGTAAAGTTTAAATGATACCTCTTTCACCAAGTATAATGTTCTCCCATACCCTTTGAAGTGTGAGCTGCCACAATATATCAACTGCAGACTCAGTTGATGGCAAGGATGAGCTAGATCCAACTTTCGTCACAAGGGACATGTTAACTCAGCCCGTATTTATTTTCTCACTTCCTCCCTCATTTCCTTCAGCTTCTTAACACACAAACATCAACTCAGGTCAAATAAGTCATGTCACTATGATGCTGAATGTGGCGAATGATAGGTTAAGATAAGAGGTTCACATGCGTGGAAGAAGCTCTTGGATGGAGACAGTTTTTCTGAACCAATTACTGTAACTGTCAAATTAATAAATGAATAGGGCCCCAAAGTCCTTTTTTCAGAAGTTGTACGCCAAAAACCTGCTAGGTCAGAACTTCATAATCAAATCTAAATAAATATACAACTTCAGCAAATTGATCCCTTATGCCAACTTTAATAACAATTATGTAATTTTTTTAATAACTTTTAGGGAGAACAACGTGATTTACATCAGGTTGCACCAAAATGGCTTACCATTTCAAAATGATTTTACATATTGTCTATTGTTATTATGATATATATTTTCATAATAAACACATAGACGGTCACTACTGTTATTATGCCTACTGTTAAGATAGATCTAACTTTGGTATATGTATATCATTTTACATATTGCCTACTGTTTTTGAGACTTCTGTTAATTGGTACCATTTAATTTATTATGAAAAAGATGGGTAAGACCTTGTGGTAGACTCGTCATGACTGAACCGCATTCGGAGGGTCCATACTCAAGATAAAATGAGTGATGAAAACTTGTACAACTACTAGTATTTTGTACATTCTGCCACTACCTTCAATTATACATAAACAGATATCTAAAACATGAAACCTCACGATGAATTTAGGAAAAGAAAAAGGAATTGCTGAACGCTTTGAATCTGTACAACTAAATTCATTAACATGAACCCAACTTACCTGAAGTTTTCATCCAGGAAGAAGGAATTGCTGGCAGCAGTGTTTTAGTCCTCTGTCATTAATATCCCCATGCTTGAAATAACCTGGTTAAACAGGTTATTTAATTTCAGAAAAGGATAATCCATCAACTCTCTTAAAAAGACATTTGACACTAAGAACATACGTCAGGGAGATACACCTCATGTGTCATAGTTGTCAACCCAATAAAGCGTGCATATTCTGTACAACTACTGAACGCTTTGAATCTGTGAATAAACATGGCACAAGTCAGAAGGAAAAAAATGAAAATTGAAATCATTATATTTCATTTAAAGATAAAAATCGAAATATAAAAAACTACATATCTATAAATTTACATCAATATATTAATGATTGATATAATGATAAAAAAAAATACTAATCTATTAACCCACTATTCGTTATGCTAATAGACAGTCTTACGGTCTAAAGTTGACTACTACATACTAAGGCTGATATTTAGTATCGCAATTGTTTTTTTTTAACTATGCACACGCTTAGTATCTGTTGTGTTTATAGAACATTTGGGTTTAGGTAGTAGTACGTTGAAGGTGTCACCGAAGGTTGAAGTCCTATGATGTGTGATATATGTTATGAAAAAAGTGGTACCAGTGCTATTAGTAATAGTTGTAAGTTCCTGAAGAACCTCTGTGACCCGTTACCCAACCCATCCATTTTTCCACGTTTATGGGCTGTGCTTCATTTTCAGTTCTCAACGTACCTTTTTTTCGGCACACAAAACTTGAAGATTTCTGGATCACGTAAGTCAGACATATACTATAAACAATCTTGAGTATGTACTAAAGCGTCTGTCACCATCTCATTCAGGCACTGAACAGCCTTTCGTGAATTTTCTTTCACTATACAGAAGTTCCAAGTCCAAAATCATTTATAAGGGAATTTTGTCTTTTGACTTTTGTATGACTTTCACTTGACGTGGCTAACTGGGTGGGTCCGGAAACTTTCAAATGGATTTTTTTTTGGTTTTATGTAAAAAAAATTATAATTTGGATTTTGGAACCGGTACAATAATTAGGGTGTCAAATATGCTCATATTTCAGTTACAATCTATAATTTGTTAATAGATAGATTTATGAGGTTTTATGCATAAAAAAAAACACACTTTCTTTCTTACTTTCTACCCATTTGACCAGTTTCCTTATGCTAATCTAATTTATACCGGAATCAGCCCACTGATAAGTAAATGGGTCAAAAATTTAAATTCGGTAACATTCAGTATTAGGAAAAGCAAATGATAAAAGAAACTATACCTCTAAATGAAATCTCACATTATATATTATCAAAAAAATTCTACATACGTCTAATGTTTCTATATACAAATTATCATGAAGTGTGTATGTGTATTTATCGTTGAAAATATAAAGCATATCGAATATTCAAGGTGATGCAGAAGTAAATAAATAAGAATGCATACCAGGATTCTAAGGTTATGAGTTGCGTACGAACCACATTGGCAATCAGTTGAGAAAACCGAGCAAAAAAAGTGCGGCTACTCAAATGATCAAACTTCACTCCATACAGAATTCAGTAAATATGAACAAACTTAATTTGCATTGAGTTTGTTAAATGATACTCATTACAACAAAGACTTGTTTTACAATTACATGCGGTTTCATATCATTTGTAATCAAGGCCTCAACCACAACTATCATACAAGTGTACAACACATCATTACAAGACTCGCCTCTTCTACTGCTCATAAAATTAATAAGATTTCAATATGCTCTATGCTATTTTTCCTTGAAATATCTAAATGTTAAGCTGATTGATTAGATTCAACATCATTTGTCGATCCAATCACTGAGCAACAACATTATATAGATAGGCACGTTAACTGCAGCAACAACTGAAAGCACTTGGAAAACCCGTAGCAACCTCTTAACCACCAGTATAACAATTGACTTGTTGGTTTTGAATGGTCCCAATTTCGCAGAAGCATCGGGCCCCAATTAACCACTTACGTCTTGTGGCATTGTAACATTAATCTCCTGCATCATCTGTTTTTTAGCTGCTGATCACATTGTAGCATTTCCCTTGAACCATTAAAAGAATCAACTTATTACTACAATCACCTTACGGCATTTGTCAAGTAAAACCACCAAGTTAAGTGTGTAGACTTACCTTTCAATCCTCTCGGTTGCACGTGAGGGAGCAATCTTTGAGGCTTTCTTAATTAAATGCATCGAGCCTTCTGCATCCCAAACCATCTCATAGTCACAGTTTTCATCTTCATCTTTCACTTTAGTGCTTTTGAAGACGGCTAACGTATTACTCACCAACTCGCCAATATGTAGGTGGATGCCGAAACCATTTGTTGGCCATAGGAGAACCACAACAAGAGTAACCACAAATAACACAATATACCTGATATTTATAGACTAATCAAACATAACAAAATTTTAAAACCATAATATGCAAGAAAAAATGGTTTTTTTTTGTTTTTTTCTTCTCATTGTATGCAACCTACTTTCAAACTTTGCCGGTTTATGTACATAACCTTTCATGTAAATGATGACGTGGCACATCAAAAATGATGCCACGTCACTATTTAAGAATTTAGCCTCTTATAAAAGGTACTTACAATGTTTAAAAGTTAAAACTTAAAAGTATGTTGCATACAATGAAATAAAAAACACTTTTTCTCTTGAATGTATAATGTAAATTTATTTTCAAATGAAGATTACCACAAGTATATAAAGGTCTGTGCAGGAAGAGAACACAGATGTGTTGATACGGTCTCTGATGCATTAGAATATGCGACTTTACTTGCGGTTAGTAGCATAAAAGATGGATACAAGTTTCCCTGCTGCCAGCTAATCGTCCCCAAAGTTTGCTACACAAAGTAACAACACATTTAATGTCATAACATTCACATAAACATATACGAAAAACACACACACATACCTCTACTACAGGCCCGTGTTCAGCTATATGAGTAACAGTACACTGATCGTGATCATGACCAGACAGCACAAGTACCTGCAATGATACAAATCACATTTACGTCATCAAATGTTTGAAGATTGGGTTATACGCAATGGATAAAGAGGGAACTTACAGGTTTGATGGAGTCCAGTAACATGTTTGTTGTTTTTTCTGTAAGATAATTTTGATACATGCATCAGTTTCATGATATAAGAACTGAACCCTTAGCCAAACAAGAATTGAATAAGTTAATAGCATAAGGAAGTTACACTATGTCCCGATCATCAGTAGCACGCGAAATTCTCTGAACATGAAATGCGGATGCACTCACAAAGGGCAAGAAGCTCAATCATTTTTTTAATCTGTTAGACGATACAGACAAGTCAATTAAAAAAAAAATCACATTCGGATGCATATCGATTCCTGCTATGAAAAATCCTAGATATATCATTGCTTTTAAAATGTTGGTATTTGCTTCTGCTGTATCAATTATCATAAAGTGAACCACCATTGCTCTACATGGGCACCGAAATATGCAAGTTCAGATGCCTCATCAAAAGTCAAATGTGGCATAGTTTCTGCAACCTTGTGTATATTTGGTCTTTTGTGTTTGGCTTGTCCTATCACTATACTCTTATAGCCTGTTTTACGTCTCAAAAAATATGGTGGCTGCGGTCGCTTCCAGAAGATTGCGATGAACATTATTGTAAACTCGGTCTTGAAGTTGTGTCAGGTTTAAGTAACGAGCTCTAGAATGTTAATAAAGCTGCAATTATCGATACTGATGGGTTAACCACCCCAATACATAACATTTGAAAAAGAAAATGAACTAAACAAAAAGAAAATGGGGAAATCATCCCTGCTGCAGCAGCAGCCTGCTGCAAGGGTTATTTGGGGTTTTTTTTGCTACTGTAGCCCCCCCAAATGATCTTGTATACCCCCCCAATTCAATTATGGAGAAAGGATATGGAAGCAAGCATGGATGGGTGAAAATATGGAAGCAAAAATGAGGAGTTTTTTTGCCGAAATACCCTTGCAGCAGGCTGCTGCTGCAGCAGGGATGATTTCCCCATATGTTTAATACGGTTAATGTGTTTTATCTCGGTTGGGCCAGTTAACCTAACTTGGACATGATTTGTTTGTAACTGTTGTTAAGTGGATCGACCATGACACTACCTGATATACTAGTACCAACTTAGAATGAAACCTAAATTGTTTATTCTCGTTATTATACATTCCTATAACCAAGCCAACCTACCCTAGTTATGAAATGAAGACATGAAGTTACATCCCCGTAATCACAATTCCTTTGCTTCCAACCTGCATCTAACTCATCCAATAAAAAAATTCCTCAAAATAAACTCTCATGTTCCACGCAGACAATGACACAATCCCAACTTATATAAATCCTTAATTTTCAACTTACATACAAACTAGAACCAATTCCTTGAAAACAAATTTTTACTCGTCATTTCACTAATCCAATCACAGTTTCAGACACCCTTTTAATCAAATTATATAAAAAAGCAGTTCTTGAAACCATTATAAAAAAC
>BPTQ01000003.1:181079602-181176662 GCA_019973895.1 Chrysanthemum seticuspe
CGCAACTTGGTTTGTGATAACGAATATCTGTATATAAAAGAAACCCCTTTAGTAGGGACGACGTCGTCGTCGGACGACGTTCCCATAAAGCCGTTTTTTTGAGGAGTAAAAACCCCCCCAAATGATCTTGTATACCCCCCCAATTCAATTATGGAGAAAGGATATGGAAGCAAGCATGGATGGGTGAAAATATGGAAGCAAAAATGAGGAGTTTTTTTGCCGAAATACCCTTGCAGCAGGCTGCTGCTGCAGCAGGGATGATTTCCCCAAAGAAAATATATGTCTATAAGCAATAGTGTTTGGTTCAACGCAAACCACATGTTTAAAGTTGAAACCGCAAACCAAACCGATAACCACTTACGCATAGAATTCCTAAATCATATCAGTGGCCACAAAGTTTTTTCCGACCAACCATGCTTTATGGACATCAACTTATATTATATTATATTATATCAGTGGCCTTTCTAAATATTGTGTATTATATTATAGTATCAACTTATCTGATACTTTATTAATGTAAGACATCTCTATGAACATGCCTTCCTGCTGTATAACAAAGACAATATCAAAAACACGATATATTCATCAGTCTTTATAGATTCAACTAAATATAATGAGATGCATCTTAAATGAAACTCATAGCAGTTGTAACAGGTTTTGTCCAACCAAGCATGCTTGCTGCTAACTTTCTAATAATACCTCCATCTGAAACCTGCATAACGATTGGCGAGCTGTTTGGACCTGAACATGTCTCTTATATATATATAAGTATAGTATATATGAGCATACATATGCATTAGAAACTATATTAGTCTTATCATGCTTGTAGTAATCCTTGAAGCACCACCCTCAAAGTTCAAGCTACGTAAATGTAGGAAACATCTCATGTTTATTGAAAGATTATCATAACAGAAAATAGTACTATACATGAAAATAGTACTATATCATATGTTTACAATAAAAACATCCCATAGTTCTATACATGAAAACAGAAAATAGTAGTGTACCTTCACCAAGTGAGGCTGGAATACTCTTGAAAAATATCTTCTTTGTTTTGAAATCCTTTGAATTGAAAGAGCCTTTAGGAATGGTCCTCTTAATCTCAACCTAAAAAAAACACTAAAGAATATGAGCAAAATATATGCAGGCCAATAAGACGTAACCGCATATAGCAACCACTTTTAGTTTTTACCTGCTTTCCACTGAAGACATGGGTGTCCTCGATAACCGTTTCCACAACAACAGGATCAACATATGCTATGAATCCAAATCCCCTAGGTTGACCAGTTATACAGTCCTTCATTATCACAGAAGGGCAAAGCATCAACGTATAGTAATTTTCAATGTTAGATTAGCTAAAAAAACAGGATACAACGTGATACAAAAAATCAATTAACCTATGACTTGTAATTTTGGTAGATGATCATGATTGTACAATAATTCGTACGACCAGGCCTTCGATGGTGATCGAAGGGTATGAGGGGTGATATGCTTGCGCCAAACTTGTAGCCAATCTGCAATAAGAAATAGTAGACACTTCGTTAAGTGATTGCGCAGGGGTTGGGCCCTGCGAACCACCTCCGGCGTGTGAGTAAGTATGTGATATGAGTTGTAAATAATATGATGTATGTGAAATACTGTGTTGAGTGAACATACCATTGAAATGACTCGTCCAACCTATTTATAGGTGATGAACATAGCTTGGAGAGTGTTAGCACACGTTTAGGAGATCATGGGGGGCGTCCCCTGATTTGTGGTAACCGCTAGGGCTTCATCCCCACTATCTCGGACTTGGCAGGGAAGCTAAGGACATACGTCAAGGTTCTTATTTGTCTTGGCATCTTCAAGGGAAGACACCGAAGGGCATAGGCCTTCGGCTGGCGGATTCCCAACTGGTAACCATGTCAATGATGAATGGTTTTACGCCACCAATGACTTATAAAGAAAGACTTGGGTCTTCGTAAAGCAATTTCGACTGAGGCCGAAGGGGGGTCCTTCGACCTGATCGGAGGGTACGTCATCAAGCCCCCCAGTCTAAAGTGATATGTACGAACGAGAAATATTGCTTACGACTCAGAAATAAAAACGAAACCTCCTCTTCGTCACAAAAAACGAACGAAGATGAGAAGTCTTGTAGTTATTGACCGTATTTAATGCAAGATTAATCCTAACTACTCCCCTTTCCTCGGTAAAAGTAAACATCATTTCAAAATTTAAAAATGGTTTGAAATCCGGTAGTAAAGGGATAAGTCCGGACACGTGTAGGGCTGAGATTTAACGTTTGTAGAGTATATAAAATTTAAAAACAGTAAAACCCTAACAAAGTTTTATCTCTCGTCCAAGCTTTTCACTTACTAAAACCTCTTCCGATCAAGCCTTCGATCAAACAAGGTAAAGTTCTCCTTCTTCCCTGTATTTCAAATACATTGTTGTGTTCTCTAGAAGGCTTCATGTCTACCAATAAAAAATTTGTGATAAAACAACAAGGTTGCACACTAACCAGGGAGGAGCTTAAAGCGTTCCTCACTGACTACCCCATTCCAAAGGAACATAAAATCATGCTACCTAGTAGAAATCAAGGGATATTTGATGCTCCTGAAAATTATGTAGGCCTATATACCCATGCTTTCACCACTTCCAACCTTAGGATACATTTGCATCCTTTGATCTTAGAATTCCTCCGGTATTATGAGGTACACATTTCTAGGTTCAACCCTTTTGGCCTAGCCAAGCTGACGACATACATTGTTATGTGCAAAGCTTATGGGTTCGAACCATCCTTGACTGTGCTTAGGGGTTTTCTGAATCTATACCCGGGAGGAGATTGGTTGACCTTAGCCAAAAGGGGTGAAAGGGATGTGCCCATTCTGATAGATAGACCTTTTACGAGCATAAGGAACTGGAAAGGCAAATTCTTTTATATCCAAAATACCATTATCCCTCCAGCATACTCTACATTGTTAAACCCAGACTTTCAATATTATGAGAAAAGTTTCAATGATCCACTGCCCTATACTGTGAGAAGAAACCCTTTGTATCAGCGTTTGGCTCGTCATCCCGCTGATTGCCAAACATTCCCTGAGCCAATCATGTTCATGGTTGGCATTGCTGAAAGATGGGAGGGGTCTCCTTTGGTACCTGAGATTATTTGTGATGGAGAAAGTATGTACTTTTTTGATTATAATAAGAAATAAAAACTTATCTTTCTGATATTTATCTTATTTGCTTCTTTGTGCAGAGATGTCGTTCAGGAACTTTGTTGTAGCCGGTGGTGCAAAGGAGGTAAGTTTCCTTCCAAAGAATCCTCAAGAGACAAGCTATGGCGCGGGCTCCCCATCAGTGTCCATAAATAACAATGATGTGGAAGCCCAGCCTATCGAGCCTGTATCATCTGCTCCTCCGTCAAAGGAACCCATAGATGTGGAAGATCAACTTATGGAAAATATTGCTGACTCTGATGAACCAGTCTCCAGAGGACAGTTGGCCATCGTAGGACCCTCCGGCATAGGTGAGAGGGTCTGAAGCAGAAAAGGTGCCAGTGCTAAAGCTGTGAAGTCTGACTCGAAAAGGAAGCTCATCCTACCTACTCCTCCCTCTCGAACTACCCGGCAAAAGAGTGCCCAGGGTAAGGCTGTGGAATTTCCAGCCATCGAAGGGCCTAGCGGCGATGATATCCATGGTAAAGTTTCTTTCCTGCGAAACAAAATTAAGTACTAACAATAATATATTAACGAATATACTTATGTTGCAGGACTTCCTGATACGAAGGAACTTCCCTCTCCCTTAGCTTGTCATCAGCTCGTGGGCAATGTGATCCCACCCAAATGGAAGGGGTGATGGATAACATGTCCATAGAAAGGCTCTGCGACCTTCATGACAAAAGCTATGTCCGCCAGTGCATGCTAGATAACCAACTCAACGCTAGGACAAGGGAACTGCTTCGTGCGGTCACCAAAGCTCGGGAGGAAATGGATGTTATGCTGAGAAGGGAGAAAGCTAGGGATCAGAAGTATGCAGACCTGGAGAAGAAGTGTGAGGATGCCCTGGAAGATTTTGACAAGAACCCCTTGGTGCAAGATCTCAGAGCTGGGAATGAAAAGCTCAAAAGTCAACTGGCAACGAGTGAGGCTGAATGCAGCAGGCTGACTGTCGAAGGCTCTATGGTCGTAGGCTATAAAGAGCAGATATATGTTCTTTCATCCAAGTGTGGAGGCCTCAAACAAGAGAGGGCAAAGTTGCTGGACCAAGAGATCAAGCTCCGAGAAAAGGTGGATGGGTTAAACCTTCGTCTGAAAATGCTGAAGAAGGACAGGGTAGACTTGGTAACCAAAGTGATCCCCTATGTTGCTATGGAACTTTACCATAGCGATGATGTGGGGATTGCCATTGGGAATGTGGTGAATGCTGCCATTTTCCATGGTAAGTGTACCACTTTGGAGGAGATAGCCAAGACTGGGGAACCGGTGGTGCTGGAAAAAGTTCCTTACTACAGGGCAACTCATGAAAAAGCGTATGATGATGCAGGTAATCAATTAACTGCTTTAGAGTTCCCTTTTCCTTGCAGATGTGACGAAGGACCCAGCGGCCTCAATTGCGGACCTGCTGGCCAAGAAGCCAAGGACAGTCCAGCCTCCAACTCAAGAAGACTCCGTCACCCAAGGTCCCCTCTCCAGGTTCGGCTGATCCCACTCCTTCCAAGGTTTGATGAAGGAAACCATGTGGTTGTAATTTGATCCCCAGGGTGGTATGTACCCTGTTTTAAAACAATTGTTTGTGTTCCTTTCCAGGCTTCGTGCCTAATGAAACAATTAACATGTGGTATGTATGATGTAGGCTACGGCCTAAGACAATATTTTATTTTGTTGGATCGTTAAGGCTACGACCTGTTTTAGACTAGTTAGACTAGTCAGTAATCTACATTGGAGCCACTAGGGCTTGAATTTTGCCATGTGTGATTCTTCTCTTTTTATTTTTACTTGCGTAAAAAATATTTTTTACAACCTAAGGCGTATGGTAGATGCATAGCCTCATTGTGTTTAGTTACTTCACCAAGAATATTAGCAATCGTATAATTTAAATGCTGACAGAGGGTCGCGCCCCACTCCGTCTTGATCCTTTGGGCAGCGAAAGGCTTAAAATACCTTAAGGCCATATAGGAAAGTTAATGTGAAGTTGAGATGGATGTTATGCATATGAGCAAGTCATGTTGTTTAGTCTTTGTACATCCCTTCGACATTCAAACTTATAAAGCGACTTGGTGGGCAAATCTTTGTTGTATTGAACGAAACAAGAGATTTGAGGGAAATGTGTTATTATCATTAAGTGGGTAGGGAGGATTACATCATTTTAAGAAATGAATACTAGACGCCTACCATTAATGCTTCTTTCCCCAAGTGAGAAGAATGCAAATACATTGATTGAAAGCAAATAAAATGTGTCCTTATACATTGTAAGTTTCATACGTAGAACTTACGAAGAGTAGTGCCATTTCAGGTTCTATCAATAGCGTCTCCTTCCAAGGTTTCCAGCTTGTAGGCTCCGTTGCCATATGCTTCCTTAATAACGTAGGGCCCCTCCCATGTAGGTCCTAGTTTACCCTGGTACTCAGCTTTACTTGCGCTGTTGAGTCAGAGGACATATTCCCCTGGTTTGAAGGTCGAAGGCTGGACCCGCTTGTTATAGTACCTTTCAATCTTTTGCTTGTGGATAGCCTCTCGGATTGAGTCTATTTCCCTTCGTTCTTCGAGTAGGTCAAGGTTGCTACGGAGTCTTTCTTCGTTATCTGCTGCTTCGAAGTTCATGACCCTTTCAGTTTCGACACTTACTTCCGAAGGGATGACAGCTTTCGTGCCATACGTCAGGCTAAAAGGTGTCTCTCCGTGACTTGACTTTGTATGCGTTCTGTAAGCCCAAAGTACTTGAGGTAGTTCATCTACCCAACCATGATGACTGTATCACAGCCTTCGTTCTATTCCTTGTATGATGTCTCTGTTAGTAACTTCCACTTGTCCGTTACCTTGAGGATGGTAGACCGAAGTGAAGGATTGTTTGATATTCAGGCCTCTACAAAACACTGGGAATACCCCTTCGGCGAACTGCTTCCCATTATATGAAATGATGATGTGAGGTACTCCGAACCGACAGATAATATGCTCCCACACAAATTTTTCCATGTGCCTTCCAGTAATGGATGCCAAAGGCTTTGCTTCCACCCATTTAGTGAAGTAATCGATGGCTACGACCAAGAACTTTACTCCTCCTGGAGCAACTGGCAGAGGGCCTACAATATCTATCCCCCATTGGCTGAAGGGCCATGCGGACGTTACGGAAGTCATATCTTGCTTTGGTAGCCTTGGGATTCTTGAGTGGACTTGACAGGCTTCACACTTCTGAATGATGTCAACAGCGTCCCTGTGCATCGAAGGCCAGTAATATCCGACCCTCATGACTTTGGAGACAACGGAGCGAGGTCCTGCATGAAGTCCGCATGATCCTTCATGCACTTCTTGAATGATGTTGGCAGCTTGCCTTGGTCCTACACAATGAAGCCATGGGGACAGAAAAGATCTTCTGTATAAGTAATTTCCCATGATTTTGTACTGTGGTGCTTTGATGCGAACCTTTCGAGCTAACTTCTGATCTTCCGGCAGTATACCACTTATTAGATATTCTCTAATTGGAGTCATCCAATTCAAGTCTTCTTCCAGTATTACGTCAGACACCTCCTTTCGGACAATGGACCTATCTGCCAATACTTCGACCAAAACTTCCTTAGTTAAATGAGCGAATGCCATTGATGCCAGTTTGCTAAGTGCATCCACCTTCTTATTTTGGTTTCTCCGAACATGCTCTATGTTGTAGGATGCGAACCCTTCGAGCATTTCTTTGGCCTTATCCAGGTATTGCTTGATCACAGGTTGTCCTGCCTCGTAGGAGCCTTTTATCTGGTTGGCCACTAGTTGTGAGTCAACAAAAATAGCCAAGTCTTCTACTTCCATGTCTTTGGCCAATCGGAGACCTGCTAGCAAAGCTTCGTACTCCGCTTCATTGTTCGTAGCATCGAATTCGAAACGGAGTGCATAAGTGTACTCCTTCCCTTTGGGATCAACGAGCATGAGACTTGCGCCAGAACCATCGGAGCTGGAGGCTCCGTCAGTATAAAGTTTCCACCCTTCGATTGCCTTATCAGGCTTCTTTTCAACAACCTTTGTGTCATGCTTATGTTCGAAGGGTGTTTCTGCTAAAAAGTCTGCCAATATTTGCCCTTTGACCGAGTTTCTGCCCTTGTATTCAATATCATGCTCTCCTAGCTCGATAGCCCATTTAGCTATCCTTCCAGATTTCTCCGGCTTCGAAAGTATCTGCTTAATTGGCTTGTCAGTAAGTACGGTTATGGGGTGAGCTTGGAAGTACCTTCGAAGGTGTCTCGTAGCATGGACCAAGGCCAAAATTAGCTTCTCCAATGCTGGATAATTTAGCTCAGCTCCCTGTAGAACCCTGCTAACGAAGTAGATAGGGATTTGTTTCTTCTCCCTTTCTGCCAATAACAAAGCGCTGATGCTTTCGAAGGAGGCTGCGATATACATGAACAACACTTCGCCTTTGATTGGGGCCGTAAGTGTAGGTAGAATACCCATGAAGTCCTTGAGCTTTTGGAAGGCTGCTTCTACATCTATGCTCCACTGGAATGTCTTTTTGTCTGTGCATCCTTTGAGTGTTTTGAAGAACGGCAAAGATCTGTCTGCACCCTTCGATAAGAACCTGCTGAGAGCTTGCTTGGTGATCAGATGCCCTAAAAATTTTCCTTCTTCTACACCGAAGGAGCACTTCTTGGGATTTAATTTCATGTTGATGGCGCGAAGCTGGTCGAAGGTTTCCTTAATGTCGGAGAGCATATCCTCCTCTGATCTACTCTTGATGACCATATCATCAACGTATGCCTCCAAATTCCTACCTATCTGCTTGTGGAAGGCTTTGTCCACTAGACGTTGGTAGGTGGCACCTGCATTTTTCAAACCAAAAGGCATCTTTTTGTAACAATAAACGCCTTTTCCTGTATAAAAGGTTGTCTTCTCTTCGTCCTCTTCCGCCATTTGTATCTGATGGTAACCCTTATAAGCGTCTAGGAAACACTTTAGCCGAAACCCTGACAAGGATTCCACCTTCCAATCAATTTATGGCAGAGGGTAGCAGTCCTTCGGGCAGGCTTTGTTAATATCTGTGAAGTCTACGCACATTCGCCATCCTCCATCATGCTTCTTGACCATCACCGGATTGGCCACCCAAGTTTGATACTTCACTTCTCTGAGTATGCCTGATGCTACAAGCTCGTCCACTTCTTTGCATGCGGCGGCATTTCTTTCAGGAGCCAAGCTTCGACGCTTTTGTTTGATGGGTTCAATATGTTTGAACTCATTGAGCTTGTGTTCAGTGCCGAAGAGTTTTCCGTCTATGGTGAGAGTTCTGGGGACCCCCGTCATGTCAGAGTAGGTCCATGCGAAGACATCTGCATTAGCACTGATTGTACAATAAATCGTACGACCAGGCCTTCGATGATGATCGAAGGGTATGAGGGGTTATATGCTTGCGCCAAACTTGTAGTCAATCTGCAATAAGAAATAATATACACTTCGTTAAGTGATTGCGCAGGTGTTGGGCCCTGCGAACCACCTCCGGCGTGTGAATAAGTATGTGATATGAGTTATGGATAATATGATGTATGTGAAATACTGTGTTGAGTGAACTTACCATTGAAATGACTTGTCCAACCTATTTATAGGTGATGAAAATGGCTTGGAGAGCGTTAGCACACGTTTAGGAGATCATGGGGGCGTCCCCTGATTTATGGTAACCGCTAGGGCTTCATCCCCACTATCTCGGACTTGGCGGGGAAGCTAAGGACATAGTGGGAACGTGGGGGAAGACCAAGTCAAGGTTCTTGTTTGTCTTGGCATCTTCAAGAGAAGACACCGAAGGGCATAGGCCTTCGGCTGGCGGATTCCCAACTGGTAACCATGTCAATGATGAATGGTTTTACGCCACCAATGACTTATAAAGAAAGACTTGGGTCTTCGTAATGTAATTTCGACTGAGGCCGAAGGGGGGTCCTTCGACCTGATCGGAGGGTACGTCATCAAGCCCCCCAGTCGAAAGTGATATGTACGGACGAGAAATATTGCTTACGACTCATAAATAAAAACGAAACCTCCCCTTCGTCACAAAAATGAACGAAGGTGAAAAGTTTTGTTAATAGTGACCGCAATAAATGCATAATTAATCCTAACTAACCCTGTTTCCTCGGTACTAGTAAACATCCTTTCAAAATTTAAAAGGGGTTTGGAATCCGGTAGAAAATGGATAGCACGGACACGTGTAGGGCTGAGATGCAACATTTGTAGGGTATATAAAATGCAAAAAACAGTAAAACCCTAACAAAGTAACTCTCTCCCAAAGTTTTTCACCTACTAAAATTCCTTTCGATCAAGCCTTCGACCAAACAAGGTAAAGCGCTCCTTCTTCTTCTGTATTTCAAATATTTTTTGTGTTTTTTAGAAGGTGTCATGTCAACCAACAAAAAAATTGTGATAAAACAACAAGGCTGCACATTAACCAGGGAGGAGCTTAAAGCGTTCCTCACTGATTATCCCATTCCAAAAGAACACAAAATAATGCTACCGAGTAAAGATCAAGGGATATTTGATGCCCCTGAAAATTATGTAGGCTTGTATATCCACGCTTTCACCACTTCCAATCTTAGGATACCATTGCATCCTTTGATTTTAGAATTCCTCCGATATTATGAGGTACACATTTCTAGGTTCAACCCTTTTGGCCTAGCCAAGCTGACAACATACATTGTTATGTGCAAAGCTTATGGGTTTGAACCATCCTTGACTGTGCTTAGGGGTTTTTTGAATCTATACCCGGGAGGAGATTGGTTGACCTTGGCCAAGAGGGGTGAAAGGGATGTGCCCATATTGATAGATAGACCTTTTACGAACATAAGGAACTGGAAAGGCAAGTTCTTTTATATTCAGACTACCATTATCCCTCCTGGATACTCTGCATTGTTAAACCCAGACTTTCAATATGATGAGAAAAGGTTCTCCGATCCATTGCCTTATACTGTGAGAAGAAACCCATTGTATCAGCGTTTGGCTCGTCATCCAGCTGACTGCCAGACCTTCCCTGAGCCAATCCTGTTCATGGCTGGCATTGCTGAGAGATGGGAAGGGTCTCCGTTGGTACCTGAGATAATTTGTGATGGAGAAAGTATGTATTTTTTAAATTAACATAAGAAACAAAAACTTATCTTGCTGATATTTATCTTATCTGCTTCTTTGTGCAGAGATGTCGTTCAGGAACTTTGTTGTGGCTGGAGGTGCCAAACAGGTAAGCTTTTTTCCAAAGAATCCCCAAGAAACAAGCTATGGCGTGGGCTCCCCATCGGTGTCCATAAACAAAGACGAGGTGGAAGCCCATCCTGTCGAGCGTGTATCTTCTGCTCCTCCGTCAAAGGAACCCATAGATGTAGAAGATCAGCTGGTGGAGAACATTGCTGACTCAGACGAACCAGTCTCCGAAGGACCGTTGGCCATCGTAGGACCCTCCGGCATAGGTGAGAGGGTTCGAAGCAGAAAAGGTGCTAGTGCTAAGGCTATGAAATCTGATTCAAAAAGAAAGCTTATTCTACCTACTCCTCCCTCTCGAACTACCCGGCAGAAGAGTGCCCTGGGTAAGGCTGTGGTATTTCCAGCCATCGAAGGGCCCAGCGGTGATGACTTCCATGGTAAACTTCTTACCTGTTGATAACGCTACACGCGTCGTTCGGGGTCAAGGAAACTTCCTTTTCTTCGAGCAAGTTTTATAACACCCTAGGCAGTGAACCTAATCGTTGTAGTGTAGTAATTAGGGTAAGCCACGGGTATTGATATCGTTCTCTAGGGGAATAGGAATGCTAGTAAGGAGTTACTACGCTAAGGTTAAGGTTGAGGAAGATTATTTTTTGTATTTTTATATTTTATGAAATGGAAAGGTACGAATCTCGAGTATTGGATTTGGGGGGTTGGTATTTCTACCGATTACTCTACTATTATCTAATTATCTAAACTAAGGTTGTGGGAGTCTATGTCTAATTAATGTGTGCTCGTATGATATTTTAAAGATGTGTTTACTTAGGTTGTACTACTCCTTAATTATCTCCTATTGATGGTTGAGTTGTCACGTCCTTATTCTTAGTTGCGTTGTGTGTCTAAAGTTGTAGGGTATGCGTTTCTCCCTAACTCTTTGAACTTACCAAAGGGTCTCGTCTACAAACCCACTAGGGATGATAAACTCTTACTCTAAGGCACTCTTTGGATGGTTTAGCTTACAACTACTCAGGTAATTATATTCTAAGGTTCACAAAGATGAATCAAGCATTAAGTACACAACGAATGACCTATCGCATTACTAGATCATTAATCAACTAAGATAATAAACAACCAATCAATATTCAATAATTAAGTTTCATACTTCCTAAGCAAACACACAAATAAATTAGCCGGACATGGAGAACATACAAGCATACACACAAATAATCAAAGACATAATTGAATTAATGAAGTAAAAATTTATCTTGATGTAAGATAGGGTTTAAAACCCTAAAATACTGTACAAGACACCTTAGGTTCGGTTTTAGGTTTTCACTCCAAAAGACTCTCTCTAAAACTGAAAAATTCGGATTCTATATATAAGATTACATATGCGACGGCGTCACCTTATGTTTCGTGACGCCGTCGTGTCGCCGTCATTAGGGTTTCGTCTTGGCCACGTTAACCTTGCGACGACGTCACCTTATGTCCGTGACGCCGTCCTCTTCAGCTTCTGACGTCGTCTGGGTTGCATCTAGGCCGTCTGAGTAGCAACGGCCTACTCTTTTAAAGCCCGACGTCGTCACTTGAAAATAGGGTATTTGGCTACTGTATCGTCACAAAAAATCCTCCGACGGCGTCGCAATTAACACCTGACGCCGTCGCCTTCTGTTTTCAGCAGCTTTGAGTGTCTCGTGTTGGGAATTATAGATTTGATGATTACAAAACCACAAGCAAGAATGAAGAAAGAAGAAACAATGAGGACCAAATATGTAATAGTTAGCTTTTCTAGTAAGCTAGGGTTTGTAACCTCCCTCTATTATATAAAGAGGGATGGCGGCTAGGGTTACCAACAGATCCTTTCATTTCATTTCATAGAAGACTTCTCCTAATGAGAGTCTAGCAAACGCATAGAGCGTATTGTAGTAGTAGTAGTAGTATTAGTTTCTTTATGTTTCAATAAAGAAAACCTTATTAGTGATGTTGATTGTGTTCTTTCTATTCCACTGTGCATCTAATCAATCAATATTTCTTATACCCTAGTTGAGTCCGGATCTAGGATTTAACAATTGGTTTCAGAGCCTCGTGGCTCTCGATCTAGGGTTAATAAGGTTTTTGGGTAATTAGGGTTTATACCTATTTGGTGTATTGCAGCAGATCTGGAAATTAAAGGGGCAGCAGACGTAGCAGGCAAAAAGGAGCAGATCTGTTGATGGAGATGGGATTTGCGTTACTACTGATCATATGGGGTATTGTTCTACTTATTTTTTATTTGTATACCGGTCCCCATTTTCTCTGTGTAATACCAAGACCAGTTTGTATTGTTTGTTTTTCGTTTTCTAAATGATGATTGGTCGGAGGTTTCTTGGTGTCACGTGATACTGATGTGATGATTAAGTATGGGATTGAATACGAATGACCAACAAACGTGAAGCTTATGATTTAGTATTATTATTGTGGGTCGAATCAATCTCATTCGTTTTTATCTTATTCGGTTAATCAATTTATGATATTCGAATCATAAGATTGCAGCGCGTGATCTTGGTTTTCAGTAGTCAACCTCAGGTGTCATTTAATGGCTGGTTCCCACTCATATTTCATTGTATACATTGTCTCTTGTGGGGCCGACTGATAAAAATGGTAGAAATTAATTGGTCGAAGATGTGGGGCTCGGTTTGGACTCAATTGATTTTCATTACTGCTGATGTTGTCTTTAGTGGCATATGAAGTGTTTGTTGAGGGTTCCAACGCTTTGGTTCCCACTTGCTTTTGTGTTCACACGATGTGAGTTTTTGATTGGTTGTGATCTCCTGGGTTGACGCATGAATTAATTTGATATGGGGTTCACTGCTATGATTCGTTTATTGTTTACTAGTCTTGGTGAGTTGAATTTTTATTCAACAATGAACCCTAGTAATTAACATTTTTTTCGGCTTGATTTGGTGTTCCTTCTGGCTGCATATTTTGTTCGTTTCTGCTGACCGGTTTCTGCTGAAGGTTTTGGTTTCTGCTGACCGGTTTCTGCTGAAGGCTTTGGTTTCTGCTGACCGGTTTCTGCTGAAGGTGCGTGTCTTATCATATCTCAAAGTGAGTCAGGCACTTTTGAGGTAACTTGTTTGTACGTTAATGATGTGACAAAAACTTGATGATTCTAGTGAAGGGGTGAGATCTACAGAAAGTACTTAATGCTCGCATTTGCTATCTCTTTAAGGAGTTACGTTGTAGTGCTCAGGGTTAGTGAAGGGGCGAGATATATAGAAAATGTGCTTAATGCTCACATTTGCTAGTACATCATCTGAGTTTGGAGTCACGTGGATAGTACAAGATATAAGACGCATACGTTGATGTTTCTACCGGTTTGGATTCTGCTGCTGATCTGATTTCTCTGCTGTTATGGTTTATTTATTTTGTTTGAAAAAAAAATTGAGATGGTTAGTATAATTTTAAGGGGAAGCTTATGGTTTATATACTTACCATCTACATGCATCACTTGAGGGGAAGCGTCTACGAGTTGCACAAGACCCCTATTAGATGATTACAAAAAGGGGAAGAAGATTCATGGTGTGCAGCTTATTATTTGTGATGACATGTTTTAGCATTGTTTCTTATACAGGTTGTTTTGTAATATCAAATAGGGGAAGATTGTTGGGAATTATAGATTTGATGATTACAAAACCACAAGCAAGAATGAAGAAAGAAGAAACAATGAGGACCAAATATGTAATAGTTAGCTTTTCTAGTAAGCTAGGGTTTGTAACCTCCCTCTATTATATAAAGAGGGATGGCGGCTAGGGTTACCAACAGATCCTTTCATTTCATTTCATAGAAGACTTCTCCTAATGAGAGTCTAGCAAACGCATAGAGCGTATTGTAGTAGTAGTAGTAGTATTAGTTTCTTTATGTTTTAATAAAGAAAACCTTATTAGTGATGTTGATTGTGTTCTTTCTATTCCACTGTGCATCTAATCAATCAATATTTCTTATACCCTAGTTGAGTCCGGATCTAGGATTTAACATCTCGATTCTGACTTTGGCCATTTTCTTCATATATTCGCGCCTTTTCGTCCAAATAAGTGCCTGATTGGTGCAAAACCGTCAAGTTTAATTACACAAGCTAACCACTTGTGAATGGTCAACCGTAACAAACTTAAAACAGATTACACACCAAATGCAATTAAGATCAGAGGAATATAGGGAATTCCTGGGTCGTTAAGTCCCACGGAGGATGAATTGGTGTTTAAACAACTTCAGATGATAGAATGATCACTAAGGATAGTGATCAGTAAGGATATTGATGGGAAATTACCTAAAGAAAAGATTTACAAATTAAAGCGACTTAAATGCAAATTAAAAAGATTAAAAAGTTAAAATCTATTAAATAAACGCTATCACTATTTTTACAGGTCGATGAACGTTTATTTTTTAAAACAAAATAACTTAAATAAACTATTTTATTTAAAACGTAAACCTAAATAAACTTAAAACGTTACTTAAAACGGAAACGAGCGTTATTTACGAAAATGGCGCTGGAGCGCAAGCAAAAACGTAAATTTTATGAAATAAAAGTCCTAAGAGTCTAAAATCAATTTTCTTACAAAATATATGATAAAATAAAATTTTAGAAAAAAGATTTATATTTTTTTGACTTTTATATTTTTTATTATGAATTAATTACTATAAAACACTAATTAAATGTTTAAAAATACTAAAACTTATTGGAAAAATCTGAAACTTTTTGTAAAAACACTTTATAACAATACTAAATTAAGAAAATTGAAAAAGATAAAAAAAACTACTTCGAATAAGCTGGAAATAAGCTCTTAAGCTCGTATAGGCTTAATGAACTAAAACTGGGCAAAGAAGGTTAAGTATTTAATGTTGCAAACATAAACATAAAAACGACCCTAGTGCAGATGGTTGGAGTGGGTGTGCTGTGTGCGTGCAGGAGGCCTCCAGGAGGTCACAGGTTCAATTCCCAGCAGTCACGTTTTTTGCAACTATTTTTTTTTCTTTTACCAACTAACCAAGTGACTGAAATAAGGCTTTTTGATAGAGATTTAGACTTGGAAAAAATTAGGAAAAGCTGTAAATAGCTTAATATCAGCAGCTAAGCAAAAACAGTTATGAAAGTGAAAGCTAAAGGACTGTTTGGGACAGTGGGCAGTCCAAGGAAAAATTAGCTATAACAAGCTTAAAAAGCTACTAACAAGACCTATAAGCTACTAAAGGCTAACACTAATCCTAATAACTACCTAGGGGATCATGGATAATCAATCAAAAGCTACCAATGTGCACTACATAAGCTGGAAGTGATCTATTCTAACTTAAATATACTAAATAACACCTTTTGGACAATTTTGAAGAAGCATAAAAAGAACAAAAGATAGCAACTGATAAGCACTTCAAAATAAGCAATAAGCCACAAATGACCACCAAATTAACACATAAGCTAGGGTATGCTATATTAACTAAATACTAACTTATTCCAACAATCCTAAACATCTGAAAAACAGTTTAAGCTAAGAATTAAACAAAGTTAAACTAGTTTTTACTCAAAAATGGGACAGAATTGATGCTTATCTAAGAGTGGGGTCCACAGGTGTTAAACTCAAAACCTTGGCTGAAAATGGTAGTCGGCTGGGTGGTGAGTGATTTGGAACCAAGAACCACCAGTGGGGTCCACTGGTGTGGCCTGTGGGACCCACCAAAGTGGTGGGGAAACCCACTGTGGTGGTGGAGATCAGATGCACAGGGCATCATTTCAGAATTGGGGTCCAAAAGAAGCTAATAAAAAAGCTATCTATAAGCTAATTTTATAAAACCTAGTATTTTTATATTTTTCTTTAGCAGCTAAATACTATTATGCCAAAAGGATTTAGGCTAAATCCTAATATTTAATCCTATATAAAATTATACTTTTTATTCAAAAATGGCTATTTGAGAAATTTGACTTTTATCAAAAACACTAAAGTTTGACTTAAGTGAACTTGGAACTGATTCTATGGACCTAATATGTTATAATAAACTATGATAAGTTGATTTTAAGCTAAAGCACCAAGATATGCAACAACATGAAGGATTTCACCTTCCAAATCCTTGACAGTTAACTGTCAAGGAATGGAATTTGGAATTTTGACTTTTTACTACTTAAGGACTGGTTTTTAAGGTTTGAATGAGTTATTAAAAACTAATGTAACATGAACCAAGCTTCAACAACAACATAAACAAGCTAGATCATAGTTAATATGGCAATTCCAAATAGTCCCTTATGAGACTGTTTTGAAGCTAAACTTGCTAAAACAACCTTTTAATCCAATAAAGCTTTTAAATAACTTATATTGACTATATTTAGACAGGATTGAACTAAAATGAACAAGATTTAAACACTAATCCTAAGAAATGCAAATTACAAGAAAATTGCTTACAAGAAGAGTTAATGCACAGAACTGAGAATTTAGAACTGAGGACACCGCTATTAGTTTCCATAAAGCTTCTAAACCAATAAGAAATCCAAATTCAACCTTGCTTCAATCTCTGATATCCTCTCCATGGAATTTTTATTTTTAACTAATTTTTTTGGTAATTTTTGTAAATTTATTTTTCTTGAAACTAAACTGAAATTTTAATGTTTATCACAGCTTTTAAGCCTTTTCAAGAGCTTATAAGAGCTTTAAGAAGCACTGATAACAACTAATAATAACAATAGATAATTTTGATAATTTGAACAAGTAAATAAGCATAAACTGAATTTATGAACCTTGACTGAAATTAACACTGAAATAAAGTTTTTATTACAATAATATTACTTAACAAAAAGCTTGGAAGCTTTGAAATACACTGGAAAATAATTAAAACGAGACAAGTAAATTAAAAATTACACTACTATTCTACTACTCTCTTTTTCTCAGCTTCTTTCTTTCTTTATAGATATCAAAAAGCATTCATGTTGACTTCTAAGCATTTCCCACCATATCTCAGCCTTTGGATCATTCCAGCTAATCAATTGTGACAAATGTCATTTTTGGCGGGAAAGTCTTTGAAGCAGGTTTCTGCATTAATTGAGGTAATGAGTGTTTGCAAGGTGGAAAGGGTGAGGGTGATAGGTAGGTATGAGCTGGAGAGACAAGGTGGTGAGGTGGTAGCACAGGTGGAGGAGCAGGTGTGGAACCAGGTGTTGGGGTGGGAGATGGTGAACAGTGCTGGCGGGTTCTATCTGTTTAAAATTTGGGTTGGGTTTGGGCTAGATATGGGCCAGCTGGGTTTTGTGTTTGGATTGGGATAATAATACAAATTAGGTCCGTTTGGTTTAGATTTAAGCATAAGGACCAATATTGTAATTATGTCAATCTTGAAGGACTGATTTTTCCAAGTTCCCATGTTATTTTCAAGGACCAATCATGCCAAGTATCATTAGTACAAGGACTATAAATATAATTTTCCATTTTAAAGTATCCAAGGACCTTTTATGTCAATTTTGAAACTTGAGGGGTTAAACTTGTAATTTTCAAAAAGTTTATCATAAGGACCATTTTTGTCATTTATGAATAGAACAAGGTTTATTTTGATCAATTTCCAATTTTAAAACCTTAAGGACTATTTTTGACACTTTTGCAAAGTTGAGGGACCAAAGTTGTAATTTTGAGATTTTTAACTTCAAAGGATTATTTTGAACAACTTGTGAATCCCAAGGACCTAAAATGACATTTTACAAGTTTTTGAATTACCAGGGACTAGATTTGACAACTTTTGTAACTTGGGGGACTAAAACTGCCAATTATGCAAACTTGATACGTTTTTCATCAGATTTTGATGTTTTTGCATTTAAAACATATAAAACACTTGTTTGTGATATTTTTATCATTTTGATGTGTTTCTGAGTGTTTTCAGATGTTTTTGGCATTCTAACAGTATAAAAATGATGAGTATTTAGACACTCATCAGTGCCATTCCAGCATTTTGCCTTCAAGAGACCTAAAAAGTGAAAAGGAACGATATTAAGCAATAACGGATACAAAAGTGATCAAATAAGGACTTAAACGACCCCTCAAAATGGTAGCTTTTAAAACCTTATCACCTGTGAAATAAAATTAAATACCAAGGATCATATATTAATGAAACTTACTTTTGTTGTAGGACTTCCTGATACGAAGGAGCTTCCTTCTCCCCTAGCTTCTCACCAACTTATGAGCCATGTGATCCCATCCAAGTGGAAGGAGGTGATGAATAACATGTCCATAGAGAGGCTCTGTGATCTTCATGATAAAAGCTATGTTCGCCAGGGCATGCTTAACAACCAACTCAATGCTAGGACAAGGGAATTGCTCCGCGCTGTCACCAAAGCTCGAGAAGAAATGGATACTATGCTGAGGGGGGAGAAGGTTAGAGATCAAAAGTATGCAGACCTGGAGAAGAAGTGTGAGGAAGCATTGGAGGATTTTGATAAGAATCCCTTGGTTCAATATCTTAGAGCTGAGAATGAAAAGCTCAAAGGTCAATTGGCAACGAGCGAGGCTGAGTGCAGCAGGTTAACTGTCGAAGGCTCTATGGTTGTTGGCTATAAGGAGCAGATATCTGTTCTTTCATCCAAGTGTGGAGGTCTCGAACAAGAGAGGTCAAAGTTGCTGGACCAAGAGATCAAGCTCCGAGAAAAGGTAGATGGCCTGAACCTCCGTCTGAAGATGTTGAAGAAGGACAGGGTGGACCTGGTAACCAAAGTGATCCCCTACATTGCTATGGAACTTTACCATAGCGATGATGTGGGGATTGCCATTGGGAATGTGGTGAATGCTGCCATTTTTCATGGTAAGTGTACCACTTTGGAGGAGGTGGCGAAGACTGGGGAACCAGTGGTGTTGGAGAAAATTCCGTATTACAGGGCAACTCATGAAAAAGAATATGATGATGCAGGTAATCACTTAACTGCTTTAGAGTTCCCTTTCCTTGCAGATGTGACGAAGGACCCAGCAGCCTCGATTGAGGATCTGCTAGCCAAGAAGCCAAGGAAAGTCCAGCCTCCTTCTCCCTCCAAGAGGACTCCATCACCCCAGGTTCCATCTCCAGGTACAGCTGATCCCACTCACTCCAAGGTTTAAAGAAGGCAACCATGTGGTTGTAATTTGATCCCCAGGGTGGTATGTACCCTGTTTAAAACAATTGTCTGTGCTCCGTTCCAGGCTTCGTGCCTGATGAAACAATTTACTTATTGCATGTTGGTAGTAGGCTACGGCCTAAGACAATAGTTTATAATGTTGGATGTTTAAGGCTACGGCCTATTTTAGACTAGTAAAACTAGTCATAAATCTACAACGAATCCACTAGGGCTCGAATTTTGCTATGTGTGATTCTTCTCTTTTTACTTTTACTTGCGTAAAAATATTTTTTACAACCTAAGGCATATGGTAGATGCATAGCCTCATTGTGTGTAGTTACTTCACCAAGAATATTAGCAATCGTATAATTTGACTGCTGACAGAGGGTCGCGACCCACTCCGTCTTGATCCTTTGGGCAGCGAAAGGTTTGAAATACCTTAAGGCCATATAGGAAAGTTAATGTGAAGTTGAGATGGATGTTATGCATATGAGCAAGACATGTTGTTTAGTCTTTGTACATCCCTTCGACATTCAAACTTATAAAGCGACTTGGTGGGCAAATATTTGTTGTATTGAACGAAACAAGAGATTTGAGGGAAATGTGTTATTATCATTAAGTGGGTAGGGAGGATTACATCATTTTAAGAAATGAATACTAGACGCCTACCATTAATGCTTCTTTCCCCAAGTGAGAAGAATGCAAATACATTGATTGAAAGCAAATAAAATGTGTCCTTAGACATTGTAAGTTTCATACGTAGAACTTACAAAGAGTAGTGCCATTCCAGGTTCTATCAATAACGTTTCCTGCCAAGGTTTCCAGCTTGTAGGCTCCGTTGCCATACGCTTCCTTAATAACGTAGGGTCCTTCCCATGTAGGTCCCAGTTTACCCTGGTACTCAGCTTTACTTGCGCTATTGAGTCGGAGGACATATTCCCCTGGTTTGAAAGTCGAAGGCCTAACTCGCTTGTTATAGTACCTTTCGATCTTTTGCTTGTGGATAGCCTCTCTAATGGAGGCTATTTCCCTTCGTTCTTCAAGTAGGTCCAAGTTACTACGGAGTCTTTCTTCGTTATCTGCTGTTTCGAAGTTCATGACCCTTTCTGTTTTGACACTTACTTCTGAAGGAATGACAGCTTCCGTGCCATATGTCAAGCTGAAAGGCGTTTCTCCATGACTTGACTTTGTATGCGTTCTATGTGCCCAAAGTACTTGAGGTAGTTTATCTACCCAACCGTTATGACTGTATCCCAGCCTTCGTTCTATTCCTTGTATGATGTCTCTGTTGGTAACTTCTACTTGACCGTTACCTTGAGGATGGTAAACGGAAGTAAAAGATTGTCTGTGATTCAGACCCCTGCAAAACACTGGGAATACCCCTTCGGCAAACTGCTTCCCATTATCTGAAATGATGATGTGAGGTACTCCGAACCGACAGATAATGTGTTCCCACACAAATTTTTCCATGTGTCTTCCGGTGATGGATGCCAAAGGCTTCGCTTCCACCCATTTAGTGAAGTAATCGATAGCTACGACCAAGAACTTTACTCCTCCAGGAGCAACTGGCAGAGGGCCTACGATATCTATCCCCCATTGGCTGAAGGGCCATGCGGACGTTACGGAAGTCATATCTTGCTTTGGTAGCCTTGGAACTCTTGAGTGAACTTGACATGCTTCGCACTTCTGAATGATGTCGACAGCGTCTCTGTGCATCGAAGGCCAGTAATATCCGACCCTCATGACTTTGGAGACAACGGAGCGGGGTCCTGCGTGAAGTCCGCAGGATCCTTCATGTACTTCTTGGATGATGTTGGCAGCTTGCCTTGGCCCTACACAACGGAGCCAAGGGGATAGAAAAGATCTTCTGTATAAGTAATTTCCCATGATCCTGTACTGTGGTGCTTTGATGCGCACCTTTCGAGCCAACTTCGGATCCTCCGGCAGTATGCCGCTTATTAGATATTCTCTAATTGGAGTCATCCAATTCGAGTCTTCCTCCAGTATTACGTCAGATACCTCCTTTCGGACGATGGACCTATCTGCCAACACTTCGACCAAAACTTCCTTTGTTAAATGAGCAAATGCCATTGAAGCCAGTTTTCTAAGTGCATCCGCCTTCTTGTTTTGGTTTCTTCGAACATGCTCTATGTTGTAAGATGTGAACCCTTCGAGCATTTCTTTGCCCTTAACCAGATATTGTTTGATCACAGGTTGTCTCGCCTCGTAGGAGCCTTTTATCTGGTTGGCCACTAGTTGTGAGTCAACAAAAATAGCCAAGTCTTCTATTTCCATATCTTTGGCCAATCGGAGGCCTGCTAACAAGGCTTCGTACTCCGCTTCATTGTTCGTAGCATCGAATTCGAAGCGAAGTGCGTAAGTGTATTCCTTCCCTTTGGGATCAACGAGCATGAGACCTGCGCCAGAACCATCGGAGCTGGAGGCTCCGTCAGTATAAAGTTTCCACCCTTCGATTGCCTTAGCGGGCTCCTTTTCAATAACCTTCTTGTCATGTTTCAGTTCGGAGGGTGTTTCTGCTAAAAAGTCTGCCAATATTTGCCCTTTGACCGAGCTTCTGCCCTTGTATTCAATATCATGTTCTCCTAGCTCGATAGCCCATTTAGCTATCCTTCCAGATTTCTCCGGCTTTGAAAGTATCTGCTTAATTGGCTTGTCGGTAAGTACAGTTATGGGGTGAGCTTGAAAGTACCTTCAAAGGCGTCTCGCAGCATGAACCAAAGCCAAAATTAGCTTCTCCAATGTTGGATAATTTAGCTCAGCTCCCTGTAGTACCCTACTAATGAAGTATATAGGGATTTGCTTCTTCTCCCTTTCTGCCAATAACATGGAGCTGATGCTTTCGAAAGAGGCTGCAATATACATGAACAACACTTCGCCTTTGATTGGGGCCGTAAGTGTAGGTATAATAGTCATGAATTCCTTGAGCTTTTGAAAGGCTGCTTCTGCATCTATGCTCCATTGGAATGTCTTTTTGTCCGTGCATTCTTTGAGTGTTTTGAAGAACGGCAAAGATCTGTCTGCACCCTTCGACAAGAACCTGCTGAGGGATGCTAGCTTTCCGTTAAGACTTTGCACTTCCTTTAGGGACTTAGGGGGCTGCAAATCTGTGATGGCTTTGACTTTCGAAGGATTGGCCTTGATACCCTGCTTGGTGATCAGATGCCCCAAGAATTGTCCTTCTTCCACACCAAAGGAACACTTCTTGGGATTTAATTTCATATTGATGGCGCGAAGCTGATCGAAGGTTTCCTTGATGTCGGAGAGCATATCTTCCTCCGATCTACTCTTAATAACCATATCATCTACGTAGGCCTCCAGATTCCTACCTATTTGCTTGTGGAAGGCTTTGTCCACCAATCGTTGGTAGGTGGCACCTGCATTTTTCAAACCAAAAGGCATCTTTTTGTAACAATAAACGCCTTTTCCTGTAAAAAAGGTTGTCTTCTCTTCGTCTTCTTCGGCCATTTGTATATGATGGTAACCTTTATAAGCGTCTAGGAAACACTTTAGTCAAAACCCTGACAGGGATTCCACCTTCCAATCAATCTCTGGAAGAGGGTAGCAGTCCTTCGGACAGGCTTTGTTAATGTCAGTAAAATCTACGCACATTCTCCATCCTCCGTCATGCTTTTTGACCATCACCGGATTGGCCACCCAAGTTTGATACTTCACCTCTCTGAGTATGCCTGCTGCTACGAGTTCGTCCACTTCTTTGCATGCAGCGGCATTTCTTTTAGGAGCTAGACTTCGATGCTTTTGTTTGATGGGTTCAATATGTTTGAACTCATTGAGCTTGTGTTCAGTGCCGAAGGGCTTTCCGTCTATGGTGAGAGTTCTGGGGACCCCCGTCATGTCAGAATAGGTCCATGCGAAGACATCTGCATTAGCACGAAGTACCTTTTCCAATTCTGCTTTAAAGGAGGTTGGAAGTTGCTTTCCGATTACTACTGTCTGATCGGGGTAGAGATCATTTACCACGATGCGTTCTTCAGCGTTAGCGCAACTGAGAACATCTTTCGAAAGTTCCTCCAAAACCTGTTTGACCCTCTTGTTTTCTGTCGTAGACTCCTTCACCTTATAGCTGGAGAAAACCGTTCCAATGCCGAAAGGTGTTTAGAATTTGATCGCGGCATGTATGGTTGAGACAACGATGCCCATCTTCTGCATTGCTGTTCTCCCTATCAATAGGTTGTAGGGAGATTCCGACCTTACGATCGTGAAAACCAGAGTTTCTGTTCTTTTTAGCCTCCCTTCTCCAATCGTAACCTCTAGAGGGACTTCTCCCAAGGGCCATGAGTGTTCCCCTGAGAATCCTACTAAGGGTACCTTTGAATCTTCTCTCTTCGACCTTATTGAAGGTTTGAGCTTTAGGAAACATCGTTCGTAGATAACTTCGCAGGAGCTACCGCAGTCAAGGTAGGCTCTGTTTACTTCTCTGTTGGAGATCAAGACTTTGATGACCACGGGGTCATTTGAAAGAACTTTCCCTGTGATTGAAGGGAAAGTGACATCTCCTACTCCGCATAAGGCTTCCTCTGCTTCCTTCCTCTTTGAACCAGAGTCTTCTTTATAAACCATGAGGATGGGTGCTTTGACAGGTGTGGGATCTTTCCCCAACTGTGTGTCGGAGGCTTTTTCTTTGCCTCTCTTTATACCCTTCACCAAATGTCCCAATTGGCCAGACTTCACGGCCTCTTCTATCTGCTTTTTGAGTTCTCGGCAGTGATTGGTGTCGTGACCGTAATCGTCATGGAAATAGCAAAACTTGGAAGTGTCTCTAGGCCTCCCTTTGTTTGCCAAGCGAGGAGGAGGATCAAAGGCCTTCGCAGCCTTTTCGGTAGCGAGTATCTCCCTTGGGGATTTGGACAGATTAGCCAGGAGGCCATGGTTGATGTTTTTGTGGTATGGAGTAAACCTGTCCCTGTTCTTGTGTTTGTTCCTTGACCCTTCCCATGAAGGATGCTTCGGGGCCTTGTTGTGATTTTCCTTGTTTTCGACCGGAGCCCCGTTGGTGGACACTTCTTTTGCTTCGATCCAGGTGTAAGCCTTTTCCACTAATCCTTTATAGGTTGCAGGAAGATCAGTGGAAAGGAATTCAACCAAGCTTCTGTTCCGTAGGCCATGTACGAAACCTGAGATGCGCTGGTCTTCGTGCAAGCCCATTATCTGCAAGGTGTCATCAGTGTATCTAGTAATGAAAGCCCTGGTGCTTTCGTTCTCCTTCTGCTTGATGTTGTGCACTGTTAGGTGCGTTCTTGTGAACTTTTTCTGTTGGCTGAAATGTGACCTGAACTTGGCTTTAAGATCATCCAAATTCACAATGCTACCTGGTTTTTGCCCGTTCCACCATATACGAGCAGAGTCTCGTAGGGTGTATGTAAACATGTGACAAGCAACAGGCATTACCCACTTCTGCATTCTAATAGCCCCTTCGAACAAGTGTAAAAAGTTATCCGGATCCCCTTTTCCATCATAAGTACCAATATGTGCAGGCATTTTCAACCCATCAGGCAAAGGGTAGTCTTCTATCCACCTTACGAAGGGTGTTGTGGAGCCCATGGGCTCCGAATAGAGGCAGTTATAAGGTGGTATGTATGTAGGGGCAGCATTATATGGGTTATGATTTGGAGGTATTCCAACAGTATTTTGGTTAACATATTGGGGGTAAGCAGTAGGCATATAAGGTGGGTGACTTCCCACAGGATACGAAGGGTATACCATAGGTTGTCCATAGGGCATGCTTCTGTATGGTTGAGTAAAATTGGGGTTGTTAGCCTGCCCGTTAGGTGGGGGATAAACCCCTTGAGGGTAAGATTAAGCCTGAAAAGGAGGGTACATACCATGAGGAGGAAGATTTCCTCCCCTATTTAATTGAGGTGGATCGCCTTCTACGCCGGATGCGTGAGAAGGCTGCAGTGGAACCCCCGCTTCATTTCTTCCCAGATGAGCTGCCAAGAGTGGTGGCA
Source organism: Chrysanthemum seticuspe (assembly GCA_019973895.1). Taxonomy (NCBI): domain Eukaryota; kingdom Viridiplantae; phylum Streptophyta; class Magnoliopsida; order Asterales; family Asteraceae; genus Chrysanthemum; species Chrysanthemum seticuspe. Next base: position 181,105,030 of record BPTQ01000003.1, read on the forward strand.
GATTAACCTTAGCCTCCCTTCGGTGACTCCTTCCATTGGAGCCTTCCATCGTTCCTTCCCTTCTTGTCGGAGCCCGCTCCGGAGCATCTTCGAAACCAACCGACCTTCCGCTAGGCCTTCGACTGTTCGGAGACCTTACCCTTAGCACTGAGCGAGTAGCCCCAGGAGCCAAGGGCCGAGTCTCCATTTCTAACTCTTCATCATACTCATCGCTTGAGTATTCTAACTCCCTACGCATTTCCACATTCCGGTCTTGCCTCCTTCGAGCTCTTAGTAAAGATTCTAATGCTTCGATGTTAGCTTCGACAAACGCTGGACTAATTACCGGTTCAGGGTTAGCCGAGGTTGAAGCATGATTGTTGGGAGTTATTTCAGGGTGAGATCGTGTGGTAAAAGTGGATGCGGTTATATTGGGAAGGTTGCTAGGATCATTGACTGGGATTGGTGCCAAGGTCGAGAAACCCGGAGGGAGTGTATCTTCTCTTCCTTGAGTCATGCCGTAAAACTAGCAAGAGTGATTGACTGGGTGTAAGTGATTGCGCAGGGGTTGGGCCCTGCGAACCACCTCCGGCGTGTGAGTAAGTATGTGATATGAGTTGTAAATAATATGATGTATGTGAAATACTGTGTTGAGTGAACATACCATTGAAATGACTCGTCCAACCTATTTATAGCTGATGAAAATAGCTTGGAGAGTGTTAGCACACGTTTAGGAGATCATGGGGGCGTCCCCTGATTTGTGGTAACCGCTAGGGGTTCATCCCCACTATCTCGGACTTGGCGGGGAAGCTAAGGACATAGTGGGAACGTGGGGGAAGACCAAGTCAAGGTTCTTGTTTGTCTTGGCATCTTCAAGGGAAGACACCGAAGGGCATAGGCCTTCGGCTGGCAGATTCCCAACTGGTAACCATGTCAATGATGAATGGTTTTACGCCACCAATGACTTATGAAGAAAGACTTGGGTCTTCGTAAAGCAATTTCGACTGAGGCCGAAGGGGGGTCCTTCGACCTGATCGGAGGGTACGTCATCAGATCATAACATGTATTTATCTAAAAACAATCAATGGCTTATACAATCATGTGATTTCTAAATACTTTGAGAAAACTATTGTGCCCAAATTCATCACAAGTACATCGATTTCTAAAGTTACCTCGGATATTCCATTTACACTCACAGGAGCATATATATCATAAGCATTTCAATCATGGCAGCCATTCTAAAAACCCTAGAAAGATTTTGGAAGAAAGAGAGATATATTAGAGAATATGATTAATAACAAAGTTGCTTATATACGTTTTTTGATATTTACCAAAATTGCAACTCAAAATTGAATATAATCTTATCCTTTATAGACTTGGAGTTACAGAATTTATCAAAAAAATGGTGGTGATCCCAGTAGTTAAGATGCTAACTAATCTTTGTAGAAGGTCAAGTTCGAACCCCATGAAGATGTATTTTTTGTAAAAATTAATCCGGAAATTAATGCACTAATTCTTTGATTAGGTGGCTTAAATGTGATGACATAGAATTATGACGTGGCATTATATGTGGCATGCCTCCTCTTATATATATATATATATATATATATATATATATATATATATATATATATATATATATATATATATATATATATATATATATATATATATATATATATATATATATATATATATATATATATATATATATATATAGGGGAGAGTTAACGTGAGATCAAACTTAAAGTGGTAAAAATAAGATCAAGTCTAAAAAACCACTAAAACATTTATAAATAACAATTTTAGCAATAATACATATAAAAATAATATTTTAATACAAATTAATATTTTAGCAACTAATAACCAAATGATACATGAGTTTTGATTAGTGATACACCTGATACACATTACACTAATAAATATTTCAAAATCTGATACACATACAAAAACCTGATACACATTACACTTATAATCAAAGTGTATCACCTAGGTTTCGTAAATTTTAAAAAGAAATCTATCGAAACTTTGACAATTTTAGTTGTAGTAGATAAAAAAATTATTTTTGTTGTAGGAGAGTGTCGCTTGTCAAATTTTAGATGGATCTCATTTTAACAACTTTAAGTTTGATCTTATTTGATCTAGATTCTATATATATATATATATATATATATATATATATATATATATATATATATATATATATATATATATTATATATAACAGGAGCCGTTACACGTAGATAATGCCACGTAAACGCCACCTCATTGCCCAGTAATTCATTATCAGCCATGTCATCACATTGTTGCCATGTAAGCATTTTTAAAATTTATTTTATGTGTTAAATTTCGAAATTCCTAAGCAATTATTTATAAAATCCGAATTTAATAAAAAATGACCATGGTGAGATTCGAACTTGGGTCATTTGTAGGATTAGTATAAATAACTTGTGTGTTTACCACTTAGGCAACAAGTTATTTTGATAATTATGTTGCATATTATAACCTATAAATGCCTATAATCTATTAATACCTGATTTTTTTATTGAAATTCCATATATCACGTTAAAAAAAAATCTCGATGCATTCATAATATGCTCCATGGAAAAAACTCCACCATGATTGTAGGGTTTTAATGATTTTCAATGTGTTTTTTTTTGCAGGTTGTAACACTAACATCATCAATGACGACCCTCAAAAACCATAGAGTTTTGATTGTAAGGTATGTTTGTTTTTAATTATTAAAATCATATTCCAATTCAATTAACAAAATTTACACCTAAATTAGTTGTTAAGGCTGTGGTAGACTAAAAAAGGTTCTACATGGAAGTTTCAAGAGCCGATAGTTGAATTAACATATGAGCAAAAAAATTTATGCTAGATGGTGCGATCATACAACTGTGGTAAAAAGGCTAAGATAGTAACGCATGAGCTCTTATGCATGGATTTAGGTTTGTTTTATATTAGTTTTGATTTGTAGGCTTTAGCAGTTCTATTTTTTAATCCACATCAGGTGTTGATGGTTAGAGTTTCAAGTGTTTTGAGGGAAATTGGATATGAATTATATGGTATGATTGTATGCAACCATGTTATTTTTAACATACAAGGGAGTTATCATGTCAAGTGAGTTTATGGAATTATTGTTTTATGCTTTTGTTACATATTGTGTAACAAAACTTCCACTTTGCAGCAAGAACCATAAGTGAAATAGGGGCAGGATAGTAAGCATCAATCGCATATATAAGTATTGTGTGTTACTACATCTTTGATGTTCCTTTAAGACTCGCTCTCGGTTTTGCAGCTAATTGGGGTATAAAGGTATGCACCTTACTCATTTATGTACTACATTGTTCCTTCTTGATACTATAATTACATTACCAGATGATTACATTTGGGAATGTAAGATTATATACTTTAAGGAATATAGGGCATTTACTTAACTGATGCTAACTTTAGTTCATGAATTTGTAGGTTTTCTATACAAAGACTAAACCAAATTGCAATGTGTGTCCACTGAGAGGAGATTGCAGGCACTTTGCAAGTGCATTTGCAAGGTTTAAGTAGCACATTTTCTACTCTCTAATTAGAAAAATCAATAAAATAATCATTGTAGCATTTTCTTTTTTAAATGATGCAAAATCTTGGATGTTTGTTGCAAATTGAGCAACAAACAACGAACTATGGCTATGGAGTATAAACTAACTGCAGCTTATTTTTTTCATGATGAAATTACAAAAATACAAACCTAACCTTTGATATTTATGATGCAATATTAAAATAACCTCATAGTACCCGAAGTCAAACTCGATATTCAAGGGACACGAAAGTGTTAAAAAACAAATTTATTTCTATGAATATATAGTTTGACAGGTGGATCTTGGTACCATTGAACAACAATGTTTCCATGCCACAGTTATGGAAAGCATCATGATCACAGTGCATACTCTAATTTCACAATGATATTAATGCAATGCAAGGCTTACACTGCCAGGCCCAGAGGAAAGTTCGACAAAGAACGGAACCGGTCAAAGAGCTTTTGGGATGTCAGAACAACATCAAAGAGCTATTGGGATGTCAGACTTCATCTACAGGGATATGATGGCAAGTAGCGACTCAAAGTCATTATCAAAATCTGCAGGAAAAATGATTTGTGTCCAACCAGAGAGCATTAGAGTTGCAAATCTGAAGCCAACATATATTAATAAAGTCATACATGTAGAAGTATATCGTAAATGGACTACAAAGACTATCAAAGATTCAAAGCCAGTAGGATGTCCATCAGACAATAAGTCACTCAGACTTTGCAAACTTACATGGAAAAGCACATGCAACTTGAAGAATATGACATGTCAAAGGCTATAGTTACCATAACATCCGAAGCTGCCTCAATTTTGACGCCTAAGCTTCAAAATGTGAACTAGCTAAGAACAGAACACCACGTATAAGTGATTTATTTTATGCCAAGGTGTTATTGATGGTTTTCTTAGAATTTATCATCCAACTCAATCTGTTCGTAGATCTTTGCTTCAGAAGCATGGAAGGTATGCGGTTTAGTTTAAAGGAAATAATCAAAACTTCACAAGAGGATCAAGAGGCTGTTAATGGAATATTAGATACCACAAAAGCTCAAGCCATGATTATAGAAACTTTACAAGAGGACCACTCTACACAATCTGGTGCAATAGAGCAGAAGGCCCGTGGTACCTTTCAACATAAATATATGGTAAGTTGGTAATGGATCAGTTCTTGATGGGTCATAATCAGACATAACAATTTTTAGATATGAATTTATAATGATTTGTTTTTTGTGCAGGATTATGAACCATCTGGAAATACTCCTGTAAGATGTGACACTGATGTTCCAAGTAAGGTGGCTATAGAGTCGCTTCGTGCAATACCAATGGAGACATTATTGGAAGAATTTAGGGAAAACCGTTCATTTGAATTATCTGAAGTAAAGGAAGCCGAGTCTTTTAATGGAAGCTTTCCTGTCCTTGGATCTCCAACTGCCATTTCAGATAAAGCTCATCAGAAGTGTGTTGCAACTGATCACGATCCTTCTAAATTGAAGGCGGAAACACCATGCAAGCTTCTAAGATACTTGGTCTCAGATGGTAGCCATGTTGATGCCGACACACCTTATGCGGAAGTTGAAGTTATGAAGATGTGTATGCCGCTTCTTTCACCGGCTTCTGGAGTCATACAGTTTAAGATGTCCAAAGGTCAAGCTATGCAGGTTAGATCATATAAGCCTTGATTCTTTTTAATATGTATTCAGTTTCATATATGTCAATTGAAATCTCTTCATTTTGTAGGCTGGTGAGCTTATAGCAAGGCTTGCTCTTGATGATCCATCTGCTGTTAGAAAATCCGAGCCTTTTAATGGAAGCTTTCCTATCCTCGGATCTCCAACTGCCATTTCAGATAAAGTTCATCAGAAGTGTGATGCAACTCTAAGTGCCGCTTGAATGATTCTGGCAGGATATGATCACAACATTGATGAGGTAATTTTTTATTTTTCTTTTGATTTGTACATCTTTTTTATCTTCACAAATTTTGTTAACCCGTTTAAATTTCATTTGTAGGTTCATGTAGGTTTTGCCTACAAGAAATCGTTTTTATATAAATCTTCTATTGAGGGAAAACTACAGTCTCTTGCAACCAAAAATCGTTGGCAGATATCTTTCTCGGTAGAAAATAGCATTGATGCAGTTGGCTTTACTATATTTATTCACTGTTATTTGATGACTAAATGCCAAAGTATAGGCTTTATTGAATGTTGGTAGTGAGCTATCGAAGCTTGTGCGTTGTGCCTGGCCGTGTATCAAAAGAAGCGGATGCTTGGCTTGCATGAGACACATGCCATTGTTGGGAAGGTATTACCATGGATGCCATTTCTATTCCTTGTGCGGTTGTGCCTATACTTATCTAATTTGTATTACAGTTAAATGTTTATATTTTTGATGACCTATAGGATATTTACGTCCATTAGTTTATAACTTCTTTAATTTGTTTGCTAAATTTACGACCTCTTTAACTCTTTCTACAGCGGGTTGGTTTGAAATTCCAATCATGACCATTTCAGTTATCTTTTCTTTGGGCCTACCAAATTTGGCTTCTTGATATATATTTTGGTTAATTAATGCTAAGTGGGAATGTCAATGTTTGGCATCTTACTCTAAACTTTATATCATTTATTTTGGCGCAGATGGAAAACCTGTTGCGATTGTACAAATTTCATAACTTAAGTTCCTGAAATCCCGTCTAATTTCAATCAGGCAGGATAAGAGTAAATAACATTATCGTTCGTCCCCTATTTGTTGTTTGGCTCTTTTGCTTCATTTGTTGAATAATCTTGTGAGCTTATATATATGCTTATCTGTGGGCTTTTTCGCTTTAAGTCACATATGATTTTTAACTTTCTTGAGTCCACTTGTCATTGAAGTTCATCATGGACCCATTGTAGAGAGTCATGTTATAGAAGTCTCCCAATTTTCTAATTTGTTAACTGCATTTTTTTTCCAGGTTTCACTATTAAAAAGCCTCCCTTTGCGCTTTTATGCTACTAATCTGGCTTTTGAAGCTTTGCCGTTCGATACATGCTTGGAATGGACTTATGTAAGTTCCAACCATTCCTTTATTTACAAAAAAGGCAAAATTCATCCTATTCTTGGGTGAAAATGAAGTGTTAATTTTCTTCTGTTTCATTTCTAGATTACTCGATTACATTGCCTTTTACCATGGTGGGAAGAAGCAACAGTCGATTTCATGATTGATGGGGGATAGAATGTTTCTTCACAGATCAATTAGGTTTTTCTTATAGAAAACTCTTTCTTTTTGTCGTTGGTTTTATGCATTGTCATTTTAGCTCAAACCAAGTACGGAGTATTTATCAAATTCAAATTTACATTTGCTGATTTTAGGTTTTCACTGAACTTACTTTTTACTGTAATTAAATCATTTCTATAGATTAATGCAGTCATCCTTACATCCATAAAACAGTACAAATTTGATCTGCTGTAATGGTAAATCGTTTTGACTGTTAAAAAGTCAAAAACAGATTCTAGGAGTAGAGAATATCAAGATTGACTTTTATGTATATGAAAGTTTCCCTCCCTTTGAGCTTAATTTTAGATAGGTTAGGAGTTAGATTTATGATTAGTTTTGTTGCAATCAATGAGTTAGATGTAAGATTAGTATATGTCTTTACTTATTTTGTATTTTGGAAGCAATTTTGTGGCTTATTTATAAGCCCCAAAAGCCCACCTTGAGCCCCTTTGGTTCTGTCTCAGGCACACCAAACACCCCTTGACAGCTTATTTTTAAGCTGTCAAGGGACCCCCCTTGCCCCACTTTTGATTTTTTGGACTCTCAGTAGTGTAAAATTAATATTTCCAGCTCCTTTTCTCATTCTGGAGGCCTCTTAGCAGCTTATTTATAAGCTCAAAGTTGCCCATTTGGCCTGATGTGGACTGTTGTGACAGCAACAGTGCAGTTGCTGCAAAAGTAGTTTTTTTAGCTTATTGATGATTTCTTTTTGCTTATTTCTGTCCCCCCTTAGTGCTTTTAGGTATATTTTAATTGCCTTTTTTAGTTTTAGTTTTTTTTTTACAATCTCATTGTAGCTTTTGCCCCTAGCAGCCACTTAACCAAACAACCCTTTAGTTGTTTTTCAGCTTCTGTTTCCTTTTTTCTGCTTTCTCTACAGAAAAGAACCAAGATCCAAAACAACCAACCAGTTCCACCTTTGCCATCTCAGCATGACCAACCACCACCACCCTCATCTCCTCCACCTCAGCCGCCAATGCCACCCATGCAGCCATATTCAGTACCATATGGTCACAACATAAATCAACAGCCACCACCGCTTATGCCTTTGCCTGGTTTTCCAACTGCGGGCCCGCCAGTCAATGGTGCATCTCCATATATGGTTTACAGATTTTATCTCGGTTGGGGGCTTCTGAGACATCATGGCTACCTTCTGGGTCGAATGGCACCACTTTCAAACTTTTACGGGTTCATGTCACTTGCCTTTCTAATACTTGGTATCTTTTGGTTCTCGATTCTGGAAAGATGTTCTTCATCTGCAGAACTGTATAACATTAGTTATAACTTTGGGCATGTTTGAGATGGCCTTGTGGTATTCTGATTATATAGAGTTTAATAAGAGTGGGGTACGGCCAACTGGGAATACTGTATGAGCAGTCACATTTGGCACAGTGAAGCGTAATTATCCTCTAAGTTCTCAAGTAATGTTCCATTTGAGACAGGCCGACTTTATATTTAGAAAATGTATTATTTTGCATGGTATTGTCAATCTCTCTTCATAACCAGCAAAGCCTACTACAATACTCAGGTTCAAAAACATTATATGAGCTAGCTTAGATAAGCTCTTAAGCATCCGAAAGTAGCATGTATATTTGCATCTCTATTCGAGACTCTTTTTTAGAAGTTAGAGGGACTTGCCATTTATCACCTTCATTTTTATCGGCTTAATTAGATTGGCATGATGAGAAGGTTTTTCTGGGTGGATAACTTTAAAAACAAGCAGAACATGTACAACTTAAGAATAAGAATATGAAAAATATATATTTATTCTAGGCCTTTGATGAAGCATGTGCTGAGTTGCAGGTATAGACATAAGCAACTCATCGGTTTGTGATCAGGTTTTTTCTTGTGTTGGACAGGAAGGCTCTGTTTAACATGATTAATGAGATGCCCACTATCTTTGAAATTTTATCAGGAAAGAAACCCATTAAAGACAATAGTAAGGCAACAGAGAGTGGTAGCGTTTTAGTATGGAGTAAGCATAAGGACAATAGGGAGTGTAGATAGCACACTTATTTTAAGTTGCCACAATTGTATTTTGTGTTAGTTACTTATTTTGTGCATGTATGGTGACATGTCAGCATGACGTAGTTAAGATTCACAACATACATTCATATTTACAGGTAGTGGAAAGAGCTATCTGGCAAAGGTGTTGCGTGATATTGAGGTTTAAAATGGCGGGGAAGCACCACGTATACATTCCATGGATGAGTACTTCATGACTGAAATTGAAAAGGTCAGTGGTTGGTTTCTTAAACTCATTATAATCCTGGAATGTTTTGTTTCAATAACTTAAGTAACTAGATATACTTATTTTAAGTATTGTGTCTATATTATAGGCTGAAAATAGTGAGTTGTCAAAGACCTCTGGATCTCTTAGAGGCAAGAGACAAGTAATGAAGAAGGTCATGGAGTATTGCTATGAACCTGAAATGGAGGAGGTATTTAAGGACTCATTCATACATGAAAATATGAACAATTATATTCAATGTGTGTTTTCAGTGTCAGCGTTTTCGCTTAAGTTATCATTTTTAAGGTTTATTCGTTCATTTTTAACTGTCATGAGGGTCATTAAGGTGGAGTTATTTAATGTTGCTATTTAATGTAACCTTATAATTAACTTAGTAATCAAAAGTGCTTATAGCCACGCATGTGATCCTGTAAGCAATCATTCGTACTTATATCAGTGGGGTTTACCATATACCAGTTGAAGTATTTACCGGAATGTGTAATATGTTTTGTCTACAAATTATAGATCTCTCTATATTTGGTGTAAACTCACTATTTTACTGATATGTAAATAATAAATTACAAGATATGGATAACATAAGGTCTTACATAGTCAATTAGTATACATTATGTGGTCTGATTGAACTTATACATCTGTTAACAAAATATTAGTTTGGTTGGGGTATATTGGGGGCATTTGCATTTTAATTTCCTTCAAATAGCATGTTTGGTAATTCAAATGAAGTAATTTACAATTCCACGAATTGCTAAAATGGAGAGAATTAGATTGCCTTCAAAAAGTAAAGAATTTTAATTTACTTGGAATTTTTTTTATAAACTTTTTTTCTTATTGTTTTTTTTTTATAAACTTTTAAATAGAATATTTATGAAAATTTTTTTATAAACTTTTTTTTATAAATTTTTAATAAACTTTTTATAAACTTTTTTTATAAACTTTTTTATAAATATTTTTTATAAACTTTTTTTATAAATTTTTTATAAACTTTTTTTATAATTTTTTTTTATAATTTTTTTATAAATTTTTTACAAATTTTTAATAAAATTTTTATAAACTTTTTTTATAAATTTTTTTTATAAACTTTCTTTTATAAATTTTTTATAAATTTTTTTAAAATATTTTATAATTTTTTTATAATTTTTTTTTAAACTTTTTTTATAAAAATTTTTTATAAATTTTTATAAATTTTTTTATAAATTTTTATAAATTTTTTATAAATTTTTTTATACATTTTTTATAAACTTTTATAAAATAATTTTATAAACTTTTGAATAGAATATTTATGAAATTTATATTAAAAAATAAAAAAAATTTATAAATTTCCGTCAACCAAACATGCGAAGGTATTTTAAATTCCGGAATTTTAAATTCTCAAGAATTAAAATTTTCTAGAATTTAAAATTCCGGAATTTCAAATTCCCCAACCAAACGCCTCCTTAGTATATCAGCTACATTGTCTTAGGGCCTATTTGGTTTGTCAATTAAAGGGGATGGAATCGGATTTAGATTTGGTATATGTTTGAAAGAAAAGTATAGATTTTAATTTCAAGAGTTCATATGGCTTCGTAATGAGCAGAATCAAACAGCCTTGGATGTTGCGAGTAGAGAAAGTCATGTTACAAACTACCGCTTTGTAGATACTTTAATAATATAGATACTTTAGTAATATATATGTTTCAATTAATACACACAATGAGTAGACGATTTGGTGATTAATTTTGCCATTCTTTTTCTTGGTATAGGTCATTAGTCATCTTACAATGGCATTAATACTTTGGATACGTGCAAAATCAGTCGATATGAAAAACATGGAAACTGTTTAGTCGATGTATATGTTTCTTTAGCAGGTAAATACACAAAATATTAGCGCCATTTATTGATATACATTGTTATAAGTAAATTCTAGCGTCCAACATTCGGCATTAATTGTTATTTTCTTTGTTTCACTTATCTCGACCTGGTTTCAATTAATCCTTTGTATATGTTGTAGCTCTTCTATGCTGAATACAGCCTTATCTCGCTTGTGCGCTGAATTGACCATCTTCTGGTGAAACAACACGACATGCTACCAAATAAGTAGAGTTTTTTCATAAACTTTCACCACGTCACGTGATTTCAGATCTAGGTTACAACAAATAGCGATTCTCTGTATGATATCATACTATTCTTTTCTTTCGATCTCTATGTATTTGGTGTTGAATCTCTATATGTTGTCATAGAAATGAAATTAAACTTCGATTTAACAAATAACAACTAAATATTATAAAAATATTATTTGACATATCCAGACACTTATATGGAGAAGCTGCTACAACTCTCACAATTTATATGTATAGGATATATCCATTATCCACGTTATTATATTTGATGCATTAATCAGTATTGTTTTGTGTGTACTATCAAAGTTTTTATTATGTTCCAAACAAATATACGAATCGTTGTCTACAAAGAAGCTTTGTTTAAAATTTAAGTTAACTGTTATATCACTTTAATACATTTTTATTATCTACAACTTTACAAACATACATAAAATTCATAATGTTGTAAAAATTATATATGTTTTGTTATTAACCATTCACGCAAACCATACAATTATTTATAATTCTTAAAAAAAATGTCTTATAATATTGTTTGACAATTTTAAAAAATATATTTAAGTTAACAAAAAACAACTAACAAATAATTATAAGTCATGCCCGCCCATTGGGCAGGCTACGAAAACTAGTATATATATATATATATATATATATATATATATATATATATATATATATATATATATATATATATATATATATAGGGGGTGTTTCTTGTGAGAAGTCTAATTTTGGTGAGAACGCGAGAAGAGATCATAGCCATCCATCTAATCCCCTTTTTTGAGATCTAATGGCTAAGATTAACCTCACCATTTTCACTAAATATACATTAGATAAGGGTATTTTGTAAATACATTCCACACACTTAATATGTATAAAAAAAAACACACACAGTCCCAAGGTGAAATTAACTCGAATCCTCCTCTCACATCATAACTGCCTTCATTTCATCAGCAATCAACCACCGCAAATCACCACGACTACACCGCCGTTCAAACCACCACTACACAGCCACAATTATAGGTGTAATAATCGTTTAAATCAAAACCTTCTATCACCGTCATTCAGCCACCCTCTATCACCGTCATTTAACCACCGCAGATCACCGTCATTCAACCACCGCATATCACCGTCATTCAGCTACCGTATGTCATCGTCGTTCAACCATTGTATATCGCCGCCATTAAACCACAGCAATCACCGCAATCGCATAATTATGAATGAAGAAAATGTGAATTTGGATGAAATTAAACATGAGGAAGCTGAAATTAGTGAAGAAAATGCTTTGTTATATCAGAGATGTCAAGTAATTTTTATACTTTCTTTGTTATTTATTTATTTTTTATAAAATTAGTTTAGAATTGGAAATTTTGATGCGTTTGTGAAAGAATAGTTTTTGAATTGCGTGTTTGATGATCAAAGATGATTTAGATTGCATAAATCATAGATTACTTGATATAATGTATTTAGTCACATGTGAAGAATATCCAGTTTAGCCATTTTTTGATTATTTAAGTATATTAAAAGTATCTTCGCGAGTGAAGAATATTAGTAAGTAATGGAGTTTTGAGGTTATTAGTAGATTTAAGTTTAGTAAAATTATCTTCGCGCGTGAAGAATTTCAGCAAGGATTGAAGTTTTAAGGTTATTAGCGGATTTAAGTTTAGTTAGGGCATCTTCGCATGTGAAGAATATTAGTAAGGAATGAACTTTTGAGATTTTTAGCGGATTTAAAGTATAGTTAGAGTATCTTCGCACGTGAAAAAATTTAATAAGGAATGAAGTTTTAAGGTTATTAGCTACTTAGAGTTTAGTTAGAGTATCTTCGCATGTGAAGAATATTTGTAAGGAATGAACTTTTGAGATTTTTAGCGGATTTAAGTTTAGTTAGAATATCTTCACACATGAAGAATTTCAATAAGGAATGAAGTTTGTAAGGAATGAACTTTTGAGATTTTGAGCTTTTGTCTTTTTATTTTTTACAACTTTCTTCTTGCCAGCTTTATGAGCATCCCCTCCTTTTGTCTTATTTCCACTTCATTCTTTTTAGTTTGCAGCTTCTTCTTCTTCTTTTTCTGCAATTGTCTTTGCTTTTTTACATGCAGTCTCTGTTGTCAGTTCAACGGTTACTATTGGTGGTGTTGGTGGTTGTAGATCCTGTTATATCACAGGTGATACCACAGATGTTTCTTTCAGAATTTGTTGGAGGTGTATCCGTTTCTGTTTTTGTTCTTCATGTTTTCTAAGCTTAAAGGTCTAGCAGTGGATTTTGTTAATTTGCTTGGTATTATTACTGTTGTCGGTGATGATGTCGTTTCTTTGTTTACTTCTTTAGTTTGACTTGGTTGCTTTTTCGCGAAGGTCTTTTTCCTTTCACCGTCAGCCCCTGCTTTTTTGCTTCTTGATAGTTCTCAGTTTTATATTCAAATCTGCATAAAATATATATCATGTTAGTGTATGAATAGTTCATTGTTTTTTAATATCGTATGTGATATATAAACTGAATAAGTATACGTCATCAAATATCATAGGTGATATACTACCAACAAGCAATCATTACAACTGTTGTATAACAGGTGATATACTACCAATAAGCAATCATTACAACTGCTGTATCACAGGTGATATACTACAAATAAGCAATCGGTGCAACTGTTGTATCACATGTGATATACTAACAATAAGCAATCATTGGAACTGTTTTACCATAAGTGATATACTACCAACTAATACTAGAGTCAAATACCGCTTTTAAACATATCGAATCATGCCCAATCTATCCATTATGCACATATATCTACCACAAATCTAATAAAAGCATGTTACAGTCACAATATTTATTTTAGCCTGTTAAGTCTCTCGTATTATCACAATAATCATCTAACTTTCACAACAATCCCTCAATAAACTACTAAAATCTACAAAAACAGCAAAGTGTTCATACTATAGAATAAATTTTAGGGATATCATAATAACATTCTACTCAAAGTATACATACGCATTCTACTGAATGTGTATGTATCACTGGTGATATAACACATAAGCTAAATGTTAAATCAAGTATGCCGCATATATTCAGGGTTTTATCACAGTTAATTCTTCTAAAGGAGACATGCTTATACGTTACAATATACCTTTAATTCTCTGGAGATGGAGTCAAAAATTTGATTGACGACATAACAACATTTACTCACAGTAAATATTATATCATCAAAAGTTTTAGCAAAAAAAAGTTTAACTATAATTACAAAATAATAACAATAAAATATCAAAAGTGACTATACATGACATATAATAAATCTTAACAAGTAAACAAAAAAACCTATCAAATAAACAAAAATTTCACAAGTGATAATACAAATATCACTAGTGATAATACATATGTACAGTTCAACTTCAAATATCACTGGTGATACTACACGTATGATACTTTTCACTCACACATTTCATCAAACACTTGGTGTGCATCCATGTATACAAAGTGTTTTACTCAGAAACTCAACCAAATTTAAACACTACAAAATACAACAAAAAACATATCACAATCACAATAAAAATCACACCAAAACAAATTTATTTTTCTGTATTTTATAACAACATTAATCAATTTATTATAACAATCCCTCAATAAAACTCATACAAGTACATAATCGTCACATGCATCACGCAGTATCACATCAAAAATCAAAAAAAAAAAAAATACACAAAAATCTTCATAAGTAGCAATAATATTCATAAATAAATACAAAATCACTAGAGATTCTAATAAAACATCTAAGTAATTAGTCGGAAGCATCATACCTTCATATCGAGATTCAACAAGTTCATTTTTAACCGTTTTTTTTGTGGATCTGCTTCTACACTCGATGATTCTTCCATTTTTGTGTTTTATCTTTGATTTTAAAGGTTAAAAGCGGTTGATTTTGAATTTTTTATGGCATTTTTTTTATTTTGGTTAGAGAGAGAAAATGCAGATTTTGTTGATAAGGGAATTTGGGAAAGTGAAAGGTTTGGGGTAGGATTGGTGGGGTAAGTTTGCTGAATTGGCAGGAGTGGTCCCTCCGTATTTTTTATTATTAAAAGATGTCTTTTTGATCCAATGGCCCAGATGCATCCATTGGTATGTAGTGGATTGTCAGTATCTAAAATAAAGCGCCTCTTCTTTTGTATACATATCAAATATGACAGCTATCACATAGAATAATGGCCGTCTGATAATAGAAGTTTTGCATACAGATCAATCGCGATATGGCTAGTTGCATTAACAATCACGATAATGATATATGCATTATGTAAGATAATGCAACTATATATTGTAATGAGTTTTGCTATATCCTCCTACTTTACATTCCTAATCCTCCTACTCACATAAAAATAAGAGTTTTGTTAATCACAACACATGAGTTATAATTAAGCCTTATTATATGTGTAAAATAACATTTAATGAACTCATATTTTCATATTTATAAATATTTAATGATTATAATTATAAAATGTGTTGTAATACATGAAATGTTTAATGTTTAATAATTGTTTAATTATTTTTCAATTAAGGTAACCTTAATCACAACACGGTAAATGTCAAATTTCAAGTTGACAGGTTCATTTATAATACACTTGTGTTATATATAATGTTTACTATTTTTTATTGTCTTGACCAAAATAAAGTATACCAGCTCTTGCGGCAGAGGCCGGTTCTAAATTTCATGTTACCTGCTACTAATAATAAGAATACTTACAAGCTACAACGGATCACTATGTTTATCATATAGCTATGGCGGATGTACGAAGAACTGAGGCTAGCACCAGGACAAGAAGAAAAGGAAGAAGCTAAAAAACGTATCTTCGAAGCAGCACAATTGTTAGAAGGGGTGTATGCAAAGTCTAGCAATGGAAAGAGCTATTTCGGTGGAGATGATTTAAGTTACATTGACGTTGTTCTTGGATGTTTTCTCCCATGGACAGGAATGCTTGAAACAATCAACGATTTCAAAGTATTTGATGAAGTTAGAACCCCCGGACTCGCAGTATGGGCTAAGTGTATACGTTCACACGAAGCCTTCAAGAGTGTGTGGCCAGGAGATGAAGCTCTTATGGACTTATATATGATACGTCAGAAATACAAAACCAATATATGTTTGATCTAAACATTTTTGCGTTTTCTTGTATGTTTTATTTATGTTATTGTCATCATATTTCAATTCGGTTTGAATTATGTATCTCTTTTGATTAAAAGAAAAGATCACAGTCGTGCTCTTATTGTCTTCTACGTAGTATAAATTATGTTTGAACTATAAACCATCTGCTTAGAATTTGTTTTTATTAATTTTTTTTTTGTTATGTTTTATTTATTATTATTATTATTATTATTATTATTATTATTTTTCTACTTAAGAACTATTTTTTGTTTATTGTCATGTTTAAACTTAGTAGATGTTTCTTATATCTTTATCCTACCCGTGTTACCGGTCGCCTTTACATTGTTGACCCATTTTGCCTTCTAGCTTAATTAGAGCTTGACTCTAATGGTGGAGAGTTGAAATATTGTCAAGCTTATGCGAGTGTATTTGCCATGACTGAGCCTTTGAGCAATCAGAAAGTTATAAAACATAGATTATTGAGTGAATTTAGTGTTATCTCGCTTTGTTTTAGTGAGATGCTTGATTTTGCGATTTACTAGTGTAAGTTAAATTTAATTTCATAATTTGTAAATTATGTCTAGAAAATATCTTTTTAAAGTTTAAATTTGAAGTCTACTTGAGAACATGTAAAAGTCAAGTGAAGGGATATTTGATAACATTGAATAAGAATATGTTTTAATTATCAATATCCACGATTATTACTCGGTTTCATAGTGTTTTATGATATTTTGTATTGAATTTTTTTTTATTAATTTACATTTTAGTATTAATATGGAGCTATGGAGCAATTGTCGCGGAAAAGAACAGATCTAAAACGTAGATTATTGAGAGAATTGAGTGTTATCTCGTTTCCTTTTTCGTGAGGTGTTCGATTTTGCGATTTACTAGTGTAAGTTAAATTTAATTTCATATTTTCTAATTATCTAGGAAATATCTTTTTAAGTTTAAATCTGAAATCTACTTGAAGACAAGTAAAAGTCTAGTAAGAGGATATTTGATAACATTTAATAAGAACATGTTTTATTGTCAATATCTCACGATTATTGCTCGTTTTCATAGTGTTTTTATGGTATGTTGTACTGATTTTTTTTTTATTAATCTACATTAATATGAAGCTATATAGCAATTGTTGTGGAAAACAACAGATATAAAGCTATAAAAAGGAGAAATCTACAGTATACGTATATGGTGTACAAGCTTTCCTATGTATACGCCGTATACATACTAGTACTTCGTGGTTTTTCTAAGTATGGAAGAATATACGACGTATACAAGTTCACATGTATATAGCGTATACAACTGAAGACGTGAATAGTGCATAAGAGGAGTATACGACATATACTCATTTATGTGTATACATAGTATGCCTTTACGGCTTGGGGTTTTTCAACTTAAATACTAAATTTGATACTCAATTAGGTTACGTTTTCTCAAACCCAAAAGACCAGTCGATTTCCAAAGCTTTCATAACCATTCCCAAGGTTGCAATCATCTTTGGATCGAAGGCTTACACATCATAAACATTTGTTTTTCTCGCTTAGATTGTTATCATACTTAATACTATGTTTAGTCTTTCGAATTCAACCATCGTTTGTTTATCATTTGTTATGGAAGGCTAAGCACTTTTATGCTTTGCCTAGTGATGACTCTTACATATTAATGACATGATTTGTTTCATTTAATTGGCTTTGTTTTGGATAATTTATATGCGTGTTTTAGACTTACGCCCTTGAATTCACCATAGCTATGCGTTGACAGTAGTTTATTAGTAAGTTAAATACTGGAAATTTAAGTAATGGAATCATTAATATGTTGACCGATATCCCTTAGTGGTTAAGATATTGTTCATTTAAAAATGGCATACGATAGGGTTTAAGGTTTACTAAAGGGTAAATTGGTAACTTACTTAGTAATTAAGTGTGTGGCGAATACGTAAAAATAAAGTCATATAAGTTAGTTTGGGAACTTAAGGCTTAGATCATAATTAGATATCACCCACATCTGTCGGGATAGATAGTTATAGGATAAAGTGTGTAGGGTACGAACGATCCACTAGAGCATTGCTAGTTGAACATTGCACTCGCATTTCATGTCATTGATAGGTTAGAGGCCGTGGCGGATCTAGGACTTTTAACCGTGTGTAGCGCAATTTTAGTTTGCTTTGCTCTGCGACAAGATTTATTGCTCGTTGGTTGTTAGTAGAATTAAAAATATAATTCGCCAATCATCGGCAAATAGGAAATTCTGAAAGGATGGCAAAAAATAAATAAATAAATAAATAAAAATAAAAAATTTAAAATTGTTACTAACATAAAATAAAAAGTATGATGTTCAAAATATGATTCGTGTGCAAACTTGATATATTACATTGTGATTTGGAATTTAATATCAAATACACCATTAGGATCAATGTTCATAACTATAGTAAAAACTACAGTACGTAACTATCAATTTAAATTTTCTTTTCTCGTTCAATTTTTTTTTTTTTAAATTTTCTTTTCTTGTAGCTTTTTCTTTAGTTGGTCTTTGTATGATATGGGCTTTATCAATTTACATTTTAATATACTAATGTATCACTATCTGCGTTATACGTAGCAAATCACAAAACGAATGTAAATCCATTGTAGAACTGTTACAATTCATCTTACGAGATCATGTTAGAGGAGTGGTGAACATATCTTTATCTTTTTTATTTTCTTTCATTTTTTTTATTTCTCGTTATTTTAATATTTCTCAATTTTCATAATCACGTGAATTTAAAATTTCACTTGCTTCAATGAACGACCCGGTCTTATCGAATTTATATTATACGCGATCGAGTACACTGCACGAGAATGTTAGTATTACTCCTTTGATTCGGTTATAAATTTAAAACGTGATTAATATACCACGAGCCGAGCTCGAGCCTAAAAAACAAGGCTCGAACCAAGCCGATCTCGAGCTCAAGCTTTATAACACTTAATGAGCCAAGATCGAGCTCTGACAGACACGGGCTCAGGTCTGCTCGTTTTCATCCCTATGTACACCATTTGAATTACTACCCTTGCACTTGCTTTACTCTCTTTTTAGAAATTGCATTGGACCATCTTCTACCTTTTTTCCGGTTTCCTCTGTTTCCTTTTTTTTACTTTCCATCTTCTTAATCCTTTACAGTTTCAATCTCTTTAACCGTCACCGCTCAGACCGTACACTCCTGTATGTTTGGTTGGGATGAATAGAATGTTCATGTAATGGAATGCGCAATGTAATGGAATGTGCAAAATAATAAAATATTAATTACGATTCAATTGTTATGTTTGGTAGTTATGATAGAATATAATGAATGATTAGTGCATTTTGTTTGGTATATAGAAATAAATTTTTGAATGGAATGAAATCACATTATAAAGACATAAATACCCTCATAATATACATACTATACTAATCATGTTTTAAGTGTATCATCTCCAAGGCTACATGTTAAATAAACAAACAATCAAGGTCGTCACTTACAAGTAATGTAAATTTATGCAAATTTTTACGAAAGACACATCCACTAAAATATATAATTCATAAAAATTGTCTTGTTAACACCGATAACATTCCAATTATTTAAGTCTGCTGGTTCTTAATGAAACCACAAAAAGATAACCATAATCATGAAAACCACAATCTTAAATGAAAATTACGAAAACCATAATTTTCGAGCAACAAAATAGATAGCCATCATCTTCAAGCTTCGTCGTTAAGTACGTCCAGGACCCATGTTAATTTTTCTTTGTTATCAACCGTGAAAAAGATAACCATCAAGTCCTCATCACGTGAAAGGATACGTACCGCCTTATTCATCTCACGAGTGGTCAACCCATCAACTTTTATCATCTCCGCATGAAGTTGCTTACGAAGCTCCTCTCTATCCCTCTCAATGTCAAGGTCTATAAAAAAAACTAGATATGCGTATACTCATAACGGTCCTCACAAGTTGAAAATACCAACTAACTAAGTTGAGTATTTCAATCCATAATAAACAACATGTAGTATTTTCTTTAACTTTTTCTTTCTAGTCAATGTGCGGCGAGGCTGCATACAATAGGGTCGACCGTGTGTCGGTCGTGAGTGTAGGGGCGATCGATTCTAATCGATCCCCTTGTTGTGGAGGTAGTCAATCGCCACAAAAAGAAACCCACTTGGTCGTCTGCTCGATCGAATCCACAAAGCACAAACATACAAACATTTAACATTTCTAGCCATTGCATATCCAAACCAAAAAAAAATCCTACCCTATAAATACACAACATATTTACACACTTAAACTCACAAATCTCATTTCACACATTCTCTATATCCAAACCAAAAAAAAAAATCCTACCCTATATTTACACACTATGAGTTTTAATTCTTACGAGCTATTCATTGCCGATTCGTCATCGGATGATGAAAATGAAGTTAGTACCGAGTTTATGATGTTTGCGGAAGAGTGTTGGGAGGCTTTTCAAGCGTCACAAAAACTCTCACGAACCCAAGTTAGTAGGGATCGTGTGGGTGCTCATAACCGTTTAGTGGATGCTTACTTCAGCGAGACCCCAAGATACGGGCAGGATCCTTTCATTTTATTGGAAGCGATCGCGTCCCAAGATTTATGGATTTGGCATGCGTTCTTTGGTGTCGCCGGGATGAATAACGACGTAAATGTTTTACGTGCATCGCCTCTTTTCAATGATCTCAAAACGGGGAGAGCACCGGATGTGGAATTCGTTGCTAACGGCGTGCCTTATAAACGCGGATATTATCTTGCTGATGGGATATATCCGGAATGGTCGGTTATTATGAAGTCCATTAAAAATCCAGGGACGAATGATCACAAACGAATATTGTATAAGACGATGCATGAAGCAGCAAGAAAAGATGTGGAACGTGCTTTTGGTGTACTAAAGAAGAAGTGGCTAATGATTAAACATCCGGCTAGAGGGTTTGACAAAGAGCGTCTATCGCATATAATGTACACATGCATCATATTACATAATATGATAATTCAGGACGAACAGGCGGCGAGATCTCCCGTATTCTTTCCAGCAGAGCAGCACCGTTCTTATGATCCCATAAGAACGCATGTGGAATCGTTGGAAATTACCAGGGATATATGCGACAAAACAACTCATCTTAGCCTCAAAGCCGATTTGGTGGAAGACATTTAGCATCGTCATAATCAAAACTAGTTTAGTCGTTGTATTGTCGTAATGTTTTAATTTTATTTGAATTATTATGTAACGTTTTAATTATTAATGAAAATTTATTTTGTGTTAAAAATGTTAAAGAAAAAAAAATGGAACTTGGTCGCCTTTACTGGGGCACCTAATCGCCTGAAGGTCGCTGGAGAGAGAAAGCTGACGTGGCAGTGAAAAGTAAAAGGATTGAATCCCCTTATTGGGGGCAGCCTAAGTGCATAAGTAACAAACATTTCACATAACCCATTTAATTAATTTGTTTATCTATGATGAGTACTATCAATGCAATAAGTTTGTTTATCTACAAGATGACTATTGCACCAATCATCAACCACATCAATTACAAGAGTATGATATGAGGGATGGGATCCTCTCAAGTTACTTGACTCAAGTTGGGGCAATATGAGCCCTTGGATTTGATCCAATGGCTCAAATCAAAAGAATTTTGAGCCATTGGATCAAATCCAATGGCTCATAATGCCCCAACTTGAGTCAAGTTGTGCTTACAACTTGAGAGGATCCTTGTCCATGATATGAACATGTTTTATGCATCAGTACATGTGATTAATAAAATATTGACGCAACTGACAAGATTTTAATATTTGTAATAGTCTTGTCACTTATAGTCTACCTTATGCACTCACGGACAGTGTACCCGGTCGTATGTAGTGTAGTATTTGGTAAAGCCGAGGTCGTCCCAAGAGCTATGTGTATGGGTTCTAACTTAAGTGTAATGTCAGGTTTTAAAAGGGGTTTTTATTTGATTGATAAATTAAACTAATAAACAGAAATGAAATGCTTGAAAATAAATAAAGATGAACTCGATAGGGAGAAAGTGTACTTGCCTAATTATTCATCCTATCAAGTAATTACTACATTTTCTAATTAAGCCTTCTATCGCTTCAAGTGGGATATAAGATTCACTAGAATCCTATGGTCAATTCGCATAGCCTATCTCCCTAGAATCTTTTCCGGAACCAAAGGCACTACCCTCTGTAGTAAGCGGAAGTACGATAGACTAGATTGAGTCATTAAGTGCCGCTACACGCTAGATTATTTATTTGCGTGGTCCGGCCGGTCGGAACTTACACCACACATCTAACTTCTTAAGTTCATCAAACCCGGAGGGTGATCTTATGGTCAATTAGCACACGAGGGGTTGTCATTCCTCGCAACCAATCACACTAGGGTCTATGGTCCATTCTCCTAGTGCAAGATGTACAACCGGTCTTCAAAACTACCGAAACTAGAGAATCTATCGAAAAACTATGCATGTACACACTAGAAGCAATAATAAAAACATGAAAACATAATCAAGACATGAAAGGAATCATAACTAGGATAGCTCCAAAGGTGCTTAGCTAAACATACAGTAAATTAATCCAACAATGATGAATAAAACATGAATTGAATTGAGCATATTGTTTGATACAAATTACTTGACGTAGAACTAATGAAGACGTTGATTGCAAGTGAATTCTCCCTTGAAAAATGGCTAGGAACTGTTAGAAATTGCCCTGGAGTGGTGCCCTAGTCGACCCCTAGGAGAGGGGGAAAGGAGATACTGAAAAGTGGTGAAATAGGGCTGTATTTATATTCCCGACAAGGTTACGACGTAACCTCTAGAGTTAATTACGCCGTAAGTTATTACGGCGCAAATATTTCATCAGATCAAAATTACGCCGTAACCAAATCCATTCGATTACCGCGTAATTCAAATTACGACGTAACTAATCATCATAAATTAATATGATTGGTTCTTTGAAACACTATCGACATGTACAGATTTACCCCCTGAAGTAGCGGCTAGTTTTCACTCAAGGTCCTTATGCTATTATAAGTGTAATACTTATAAGATATGTACAGTTTCAGCCCTTCATCGTTCTTGATATTTTTATACTTGGTCCTTGTGACATAATAAACTTTATTTAAACTGTCACCTTCAGTCCCTTATCGTTCTTATAATTATTATAACAAGTCCTTGTGATAATTAATTCTTCAAATGATTTGCCCAACTTTAGTCCTCCATCGTACTTGTTATTTTTACTTTTGGTCCCTGAGTAATAAATAAACTTCGTATCAATTTGTCGATTTTCGCCCCTGGACTTCAACTCATTCGCCCAAGTTATTAATTACGGCGTAACTAAATCAATAAGTTACGCCGTAAGTCATTGTCAGCATGTACTTATCCACTCCCTTAAATCTCTCTACTAAATTACAAAGTTACGCCGTAACCTTCACAATTATTAATTATGGCGTAATCCTCATGATGGTTACGCCGTAATCTCTTCAATCACATTCTGGGTAATATTTACGCCGTAACACAATTCAGTGGTTACGGCGTAACCTTCATAGTACATGAATAAGGCTAACTCCTTGGATATTTGTGGCATAACCTCAATAACTAAGCTAGGCCGTAACTGTTCTTCAGAACATATTTTAGCACTTGTTGGCCTTTTATCGCATCTTTTTCGCTCCAACGCCTCATTTATCCTGAAATGTAAATATGAACGAATTAAGTATCATATTAATACAAATGAGGCTATAAATATAAGAATTTGATATATAAAATATCAGGTTAATTTGATGTTATCAATATACAACCAAAAACTAGATATGAGTAAGAAAATATACATAAAAAAATAAAAAATAATAATAATAAATAAATAAATTAATTTATACCTTGGATTTGGTACTTTTAGGTTTATGAAGCAATATTTTCTTTGAGATTTTGTAAGGATTTTGCCAACTACTTAGGAGCATAATCGGAAAATTTTAAGCACCCGGGCCTATGGAATAGAAAATGAGGTTTTTTAAGAAATGCGATATTCGGTGTAATTGACCATTGCATTACCAAATTTATAACAAACATTTTTTTTTTATTACACTGAAATAGTTGATTCAATTCCCCCTTTGATTCACCCCTACCAAACACTATGCTATGGTTTTGACTACTTAAAGCTCCATCTTAAATTTGCATCTTGGTTCACTCTAAAAGTTAGCCATTGCTACTTTAATGGTGGCAACAAAAATGAAAATTTTGCAACACTATTTTTCACTAACTATTTTGCAAGGAGCAATTAACCAACAATAGAAAACATACACATATGACTCAACAATCTATATGCTGTTGAAGCCTTAAATTTAACTCCTCGAATAACCAAACAGTAATTTAAAGACCCAATATCATCCTACATTTTTAAACTATTTATTACCCTTATCAAAGGTCAAGATATGCCCAGAATCTATTTTGAACATAACTGATGCAAGAAAAATAATCTCGTCACACTTCGCATATATAGAAGCAGGTATTCGCCAGTAAAATAGGGGCCTCGGTAGTAAAGCATTGGCTGTACCGGTTAGACTGATATGCTGGTTAAACACATGTCACAACTGTAGAAGGGCGGATGGATTTATCTACCGGGAGTGAAGGAGCCGGAGAGGGAAGAACGACGTTGGTAAAGGTATGTGAGGCCATTATAGTCATTTCTCAATAATTTTCTGTGTGTCGGTCAAAATAATCGGTGTAATTTTTTTTGAAATCCAACAAATTTTCTGAGTATCCAAATATAACCTTGCAATCTATAACATAAAAAAAAAACCCCATATCGATTGAAGTTTTGATAGCGAATGAATCTAGAAAGTCACTTACTAAAGGTTTTGGTTCTTCGAAGGAGCAAGTTTAAGTTTGGGTATCTCATCTGATTTGGAAGGGATATTAAACACCCACTTGACCTTCTTGCATCCTTGTTTAGACTTATACAGCACTTGATGAATCTTTTCGTAGTAAGAACTTTGTCAGAAAATTTCTTAGAGCACTCCATCCGAAGTGGAGAGCTAAAGTGACGGCTATTGAGGAATCAAAAGATCTCTCAAAAATGTCACTAGACGAGCTAATCGGAAACCTCAAAGTACATGAAATGATGATGGAGAAAGAGAATCCAATTTAATCGATTTTCGAGAGCCCGAAGATTTCCGATCCTGAAAAAGCGAGCAAACCCGAATTTTGACATGACTCACCTTTTTAGCCACATGCACATTAGCTATCTCTATTAGTTGATATTAGTTATCATTTGTATCAAAGCCCACTTTGTATTATAGGCCTAGCCCATGTATGGTTTCTCTAGAATGATCTCATGTAAAACATATATACGGTTTATGATTGAATGTACAGGCAGGCAAATCAAACATTCTAATATGGTTTCAGAGCCATTAAAAACCTTCCTATTTTCCCTCCACTAAAATCGGATCTCTTCCCCCCAACACCTTCCTTCTGCCATACCTCTCCTAACCCTAAAAAAAACACCCTATTCGGCAAATATGGCCGACGATCAAGACAACCCTCCTACTCCCCCACCTACCTCTGCTGATAAACTTATCCCATTTAGCATCACTAACAAAGTTCCCCTCAAATTAGATCTCGAAAAGCACAACTACAACTCATGGTGTTCCTTCTTCAAAATACACCTTGGAAGTCTTGGTTTAAAATCACACATTGAAAACAAACCTTCCACCGATGCATCATCTAGTGCTCCCGATCCCGAGTGGTGCAAACTTGATGATCTCATCAAGTTGTGGATCCTCGGATCCCTTTGTGACTCCTTACAAGAGCAAGTTGTCTCTACACCGGGTTTTGCCAAGGATTTATGGGACCATCTTGAAACACTTTTTCACGATAATAAGGATGCTAGGGCAATAAATCTTGACAATGAACTCCGTTCTATCAAGATTGGGAACATGACCATCAACGAGTATTGCACCAAAATAAAGTCTATGGCGGATAGACTTAAAAATCTTGGCTCTTCGGTTAGTGAAAAAAATTTGGTCATTTATGCGGTTAATGGGTTAGATTCACGGTTTGCTACCATTGTGAAAATTATACGCCACCGTGAACCTCTCCCATCATTTACAGCAGCCCGAAACATGCTACTTCTTGAGGAGTCTACGTTGAAAGAGCAAACCAACTCTCCAGCCACGTTCAACAGCACCTCGTAATCGCCCACTATTCTTTTGGCTTCCAATTCGTCGGGTCACAAAGGTAATTCTACTGCTACGTCTCAGTCACTACCTCAGTTATGTAATCACTTTAGTAAGGGGGCATGCAAGTTTGGTGACCGATGTAAATTTATCCATGACCACCGACACAGAATAGGCCTAAAACATAATACCAATTATCAACAGTTTGGTCGTGGGAATGGGAAATATTCGTACAGTGGCCAACCATCACCAACTTGGGCTCCTGGTCACTATTCTTCACGTCAAGCCCAACACCCTAACTACCTTCCCTCCATCTTGGGCCAACAGCCTACCCATGTTGGTGTTAATACCTCCCAATATACCCCTCAGGACCACGGCCCAACAACCACTCCACCCTTTGCAGCCCATCAGCCCCACGCACTATTACAGCAGCCCCCTCAACAACAGTACTATCCGGCCCCTCACCCACAGCCCGCTACCGCCAACAGCATCCTTGGACCCGCACCCGCTATGTACCCGTCTCAAACCACATGTCTCCCTAGTGCGTTTAACACCATGACACTCCAAGACCCGACATGGAATATGGATACAGGTGCCTCCTCACATTTAAATTCTAATGCAAGTAATTTAAGTACTCTTTTTAATAAACGCTTATACCCATCTGTCCACGTTGGTGACGGTAATTCTATTCCCGTCACTAACACCGGCCATAGCATCATTCCTTCTTTCCATCATCCTTTACACCTTCATAATGTTCTTGTCACCCCTAATATAATTAAAAACCTCATTTCTGTTCGTCAATTTACTAGGGATAATAATTGCACTATTGAATTTGACGCTTTTGGTTTTTCTGTGAAGGATTTCTTGACTCACCATATCCTCCTTCGATGTGACAGTTCCGGTGATCTCTATCCAGTTACAAAGCCATCCATCCCAACTGCTTTTGTCTCCACCAACTCCTTCACGTGGCATCAACGTCTCGGACATCCCGGTGACGATTTGCTACGCAACCTTGTTTCTCCTCATTTTATTTCGTGTAATAAAGAAAAATCTCCACATGTCTGTCATGCTTGTCAACTTGGCAAACATGTGAAGCTTCCTTTTCATAGTTCGGATTCTACTGTTGAACACTGTTTTGATATTATTCATTCTGATTTATGGACTTCTCCTATTATAAGTTCTAGTGGTTTTAAATATTATGTTCTTTTTCTCGATCATTTCTCTCACTATTTATGGATATACCCCCTACGTTCTAAATCCGACATGTTCGATAAATTTCTACATTTTCGCAATTACGTAAAAAATCAATTTAAATGTGAAATTAAGAGTTTCCAATGTGATCATGGTGGTGAGTTCGATAACACCCGGCTACACACACTTTTTGCTAACCAAGGCATTCAATTTAGATTTTCTTGCCCAAAAACCTCCCGACAAAATGGCAAGGCGGAACGAATGATCCGTACCATCAATAACGTCATTCGTACCCTCCTTTTTCAAGCACATCTACCTCCTTCATTTTGGGTAGAGGCTCTTCATATGACCGCTTACCTCTACACACGACTTTTTCGAAAAGAACCCGACTACTCCCGCTTACGCATTTTTGGTTGCCTTTGCTACCCTCACCTTCACTCACCTCACAAACTTGCCCCACGCGCCACCCCCTGCATCTTATTGGGTTATCCCGCCTATCACCGTGGCTACCGTTGCCTAGACGTTGAAACTAACAAAATCATTATCTCACGACACGTTACTTTCGATGAAACCCAATTCCCCTACCGATCCATTACTCCCAATTCTCCACCGTCTTACACATTCCTGGAACCCATACCACCAACTGTCCTTAGCCACGCATTAAATCATCCCGCAACCCCAATACCCACTCCATCACACGATACCCAAATCCCAAATGAACACACACCAAACCATGACACAATCCAAACCGTCACACCTGGACAACCTACGGAACCTGTCACTACCGACCACTTACCCAATACCCCCTCAGGCCCCTCCCCACAACCCGTAAATGAACCTCCTCGAACTCATCGCATGGTCACTAGGTCTCAATCGGGCATTGTCAAACCAATTGATCGTCTATCTCTACATACGTCTTCCATTTCCCCCATACCTAAATCACCTCTCCTTGCCTTAAAAGATCCTCAATGGCGTAATGCTATGTATGATGAGTTTAATGTGTTAGTTAAAAATGGTACTTGGATTCTTGTACCGAGGCCTTCGAATGTTAACCTGGTTCGCTCAATGTGGTTGTTTAAACATAAATTTCATGCTGATGGGACTTTGAGCCGCTATAAGGCTCGCTTGGTTGCTAATGGCAGTAGTTAGCAACTTGGTGTTGATTGTGATGAGACGTTTAGTCTGGTTATCAAACCGGCCACCATTCGCACTGTGCTCAGCCTTGCTGTCTCTCGGAAATGGCCTATTCATCAGCTTGACGTTAAGAATGCCTTTCTTAACGGTGATTTATCTGAGACTGTCTATATGCATCAGCCTCCGGGGTTTGTTAATTCTCGATATCCTCATCATGTTTGTCTTTTGCAGCGATCACTATATGGTTTGAAGAAGACACCTCGTGCTTGGTTTCAGTGATTTGCAGGTTATGCTACTAGGGCTGGATTTTACCACAGTCACTGTGATTCCTCATTATTTATTTATCGACAGGGATCTGAGGTTGCTTATTTACTTATATATGTGGATGACATTATTCTTACAGCATCTTCTACTACTCTCCTTCATCAGATTATTAGTTCTCTACCTAGTGAGTTTGACATGACTGACCTCGGGGCACTTAATTATTTTCTTGGTATCTCTGATGTTCGTCATCCTACAGGATTGTTCTTATCTCAGAGACAGTATGCTCTTCAGCTTCTTGAGCGTGCTCACATGGTTAATTGTAACCCCTCTCGGACTCCCGCTGATACAGAGTCTAAATTGGGTCCAGAGGGTCTTCGGGTTCAGGATCCTACTTTCTATCGTAGTCTTGCAGGTGGTCTTCAATATCTCACCTTTACACGTCCTGATATCTCTTATGCAGTTCAGCAGATTTGCCTCTATATGCACGACCCGCGGGAGCCTCATTTTGCTGCTCTCAAGCGCATCTTGCGTTATGTTCAGGGGACTTTGGATTTTGGTCTACACCTATATTCCTCTTCTACTTCCTCTCTTGTTGGTTATACAGATTCCGACTGGGCAGATTGCCCCTCTACACGCCGGTCTACATCAGGTTACTGTGTCTTTTTGGGTGATAATTTAATATCCTGGTCATTCAAACGTCAGCACACCCTCTCTCGTTCTAGTGCCGAAGCTGAATATAGGGGTGTTGCTAACGTTGTGGCCGAGACTGCATGGATTCGCAATCTACTTTGTGAGCTACATTCTTCGTTATCATCTGCCACTCTTGTCTACTGTGACAACGTTAGTGCCATTTATCTATCTGCCAACCTGGTTCAACATCAGCGCACGAAACATATTGAGATCGACATACATTTTGTTCGTGACATGGTTATAGCTGGTCAAGTGTGAGTGCTACATGTTCCCTCTCGCTATCAGTATGCCGATATCTTCACAAAGGGATTGCCTTCAGTGTTATTTGAAGAATTTAGATCCAGCTTGAGCGTTCGGCCTCCTCCCGCTCCAACTGCGGGGGCGTATTAGTTGATATTAGTTATCATTTGTATCAAAGCCCACTTTGTATTATAGGCCTAGCCGATGTATGATTTCTCTAGAATGATCTCATGTAAAACATATATACGGTTTATGATTAAATGTACAGGCAGGCAAATCAAACATTCTAATAATCTCTCCAACCCCTGCAAAAATTCATGCAGATTGAGCCTATTCCACTTCATTGATAAGTTTATAAAGTAAAAATTCACCTCATGCACATGTTTTCTCTTGACTTCACCTTAACCATTATCTTGCTCTTCTCCTTGCCCTTCGTCAAGTGTTTTACTCATACTTCAAACTACTAAACACACATAAACAAAATGATCTTGGTCTAGTAATTCAATTGTTGTAATGGTGAAAGTGTCTGACATAAAAAAGTACAATCTTACTCTTTGACCAAACGTATTAAACTTATGATTTTACCAGTAGGCGTTTGTGATAAAAGAAATTGCTTTACTAAATGAGTAAATGTATGCCTCAAGTATGTGGCCAGTTTCATATTTAGCACATATGTGGTTAATTCTTTGATTAAATTTTCTCACTATCATGTTCTCGGTCATTCTCATTTGTAAAAACTGATTTTTTATTGTTTACAGTAGAAACTGATCAACATGAAACATTTATGGAGATCCAAAAAGTTTTAGTTGAATTTTTTCATCTAATGATTATTTGTGTAAAAATTATGTAACAAGAATCTCACTTTCAATTCATGTTTGACTAAAACGAGCATGAAACCCGCCGCGATGCGGCGGGGGCGTTTTATTAGCTTTTTTGGGTCGGTTTTTTCTAAATTTTAAATTGTTTGTTATATCGGTTTTAAATTATATGTATGGAAACCTTTTTTGGAACTTATTCCTTTTTTTTCTGGCCCTCTGTTTGTAAATGACTCCCCCCTTTTTGTTTTTTTATTTATTATTTTCGGTTTTTTAAGGGTTTTGTTTCTTTAAGTAACGTATTTAACCTAATTATTTAGGGGTTACAGCACATTTGTTACTCCTTCATCTATCTGTTTAGTGTAAGAAAGTCAAGATGAGCGCCATGCCAAATATTGATGAGATCAAGGCCGCCAGCGGATCTGAAAATCTACCGTCAGCGTTTAAGCACCTTTTCAGCACTGAGGTGACCGAAGATCGTGCTTTTTTAGCACGTATGGAGAGGGAACGCCAACAATTGGTGGGGAAAATGGAGAAGCGTAGGAGGACTATCATAGAAACGCAGTGGTATGGGTCTTTTGATAGTGAAGTGATTGACTGTTTGCAGGCACTTGCTGAGCTTCAGCGTGCGGACCGAGAAACACTTGTTGGTCTTGATGCTCTTATTGATGGGATACGTGGCGGGATAGCAACGAAGGAGGAGCAGGTTGGTTTTATGGAGGTCACTGAACAGCCATCTGATGATTAGTGTTAGTGGACATAGGTTTTAGCAGTCTTTTGCGGAAGTTGTTTATGGCAATGGTGATTAGTAGTTGTTGTTTTATGTTTATGTATAGTTAAGCGGTAGATGTAATCTGTGGTAGGTTACACTTTTGGTATGTAAACCACCGGTATTATGTTAATGAACAATGCTGTAGTTATCGTAATGTTAATTGAATAGTTGATGTTATGTTTATGTTAAGCCTGGTATTTTTCCCTCTCTTTTGTTGGCTGTGATTCAATCTTTTTAATATTGAAGTGTGATCATAAATCAGTTGCGTCCTTGTGTGTACCATGCCAAAAATGTGTGACATTATATATACTTGTTTAGTGGACGTGGTTTCTAAGCGTTTTGGTTTGGGAATGCGTATGTATGTTTGTAGGTTGTTAAATCACATATGTGGTTGATGGTTTGCTAATAGAATGTTATGTTACATCCTTCAGAATGTAGATTATGTTTATGTTTGTTGGTTTTGGTGAGGCGATTTGGTGGCAAGCATTTGTTGTTGGATTTTGCAAGCCTCTGATGTATGTGTCCTTTTTTTCAGCAGCTTTTTGTTATGCTTTTTATGGAATATACACCTTTATCTGCAGTAGAATGGTTGATTTTTCCTGCTACCTATGCACGCTAGTCACTATTGTAGAGCACGCGTTGTCATAGTGCTGATACTGTTCGTAGTGGAAGATAGCATGCTCCCCTTTTTTTGTATAAGTATTGGGTCAGTTGTTTGTAAATTTGTGATTGTTTCTGTTGTGCCGTTGCTTCTTGTTTGTAGACATGTCGCACAGAGATTGTTTGGATGAGCTTAGCTTTGCTTGTGATAGTGATGAGTTACAGGATCAGATGTGCTTGTTCTTTGAACGGGAAGTTATCGCGGCACGTGATTGGGAGGCGATGGTGCGCGCGCTGTTTTGAGATTGGGGCGCGTATCAGGTACTTGGAAGACCTGATTCAAGAGTTTCTCCAAGAGGGTCTGATATGTGTCTAAATACACATATATTTGTATTGTATAAACCCACAAAAACAACCAAAAACACACAAATGACTTACAAAATGATACAAATTCATAAAAATGTGTTTTTTATGTGATTCAGGTACAAAAGATTGAAAAACAAGTGAAAAATGATCAATTTCACAACAATTGTCATTTTCAGTCCCTGGAGTTACACAAATTGTCAAAACTAGTCCCTGATCATTCCAAAACTTATAAAAAGTCATAAAAGGTCCTTGGGATTCACAAGTTGTAATAAAATTGTCCTTTGAAGTTTAAAATCACAATTTACAACTTTAGTCCCTCAACTTTACAAAAATGTCAGAATCAGTCCCTGGGTGTTTAAAAAAATGGAAAATATTCAAATTACACCTTGTACTATTCAAATGTGACATATTTGGCCCTTATATAATAAGTTTTGAGAAAATTACAAGTTTGGTCCCTGAAGTTATAAAATTGACACTTTTGGTCCTTGGACTTATAAATTTGGAATTTTATGCATTATTGGTCCTTGTGCTAATCAATAATTGCAGATTTAGTCCTTTTGATAACTTTGGGAAGTTTGCAGGATCAGTTCCTTAATTTCAGAAAGTTACACAATTAGTCCTTGTGTTATTAACATAAACCAAATGGACCCTTGTATTAATATTAACCAAAAATCCAAATCCAGCTAAACCAAGGCCCAAACAATCCTTCCCAAGCCCAACAAACAACTCCGTCCGTTATTAATTTCGGTCAAAAAGTCAAACCCGCCAAAACCATACCACCACTGTTTACCTATCTCTCCCACACCTGCAACATCAAAACCAGGCGGTTTTTACCACCTGTTTTTCCCCCTCCACTTGCTATACCAGCTCACAACCTACCCTCCTACACCTTACACCACCCCACCTTTGCATTTAATGCCTTTCCCACATTTTTTCCCTCCAAACCTTACTCATCCTCTGTTTTCTTCCATATCACCCCAAGTTGCTCAGAACTATCTCAATTGTCCCCTTTCCACCTCCACATAACTCCACAATTCCTTAATTGTTCTCAGACCACCTCAAATCCACGTGTACACTTTTGGCGCCAAAAGTGTTTTAAATGGCTGAGATCAAATTGGACATCATCAAGGGTCAAGATTGAAAGAAAAAGAGTTAGGAAGGGTTTTCAAGACTACTGAGACTATAAAAGAGAGAAGAGGAGCAGAGGAAACTTCACTCTTGGGCTAGCCAATTGTCACTAGTGTAACTTAAATTTAAACTTGCTTTCGTAGAGTAAATCTTTAATGTTTTCCTAGTGTAATTGTAACTTTAAACTTTCAATAGTGTAATGGAACCATTTGATTTCAGTTTAATGCAATCTCTTTAAATTTCATGTTTTATCTTAAGTCCTTTTAATTTAAAAACTTTTTTTTCATATCTGTTTGATCATAGTTGATTATATGGACTCAGTTAAGCACACTTAGGCTCCTGACAAAGCCAAATGAGCTTTTAGATACATATAAACAGCCATGATCTTTAAAATAGAAAATCACTAAAAATAGAGAAAATGGAAGAATGCTATGGGATAATGAAGAAGATGATGAAGAAGGGTTGGATTTGGAATGCTATGGGATATTAGGAGCTTATTGGGAAGCTAATAGGTGTAACCTTGTCCTTGGTTTCTATGTCTCAGTCCACTTCTTCATTTGTAAGCATGTTTCTCATTTTTGCATTTTACTATTCTACTGTCTTTTAATGCTTTGATTTTCATGTTTACCTGTTTCTGTGTTGTTATTTGATGTAATTATAACTTTAAATAAGTAGGTTGTTCATTAAAATTCAGTTGTGCATCAAAATGGAAATTATGCAGTTTAAATGCAACTTTGACAAATCTGTGTTTCTCAACTGTGTTCTTGATGTTTTATGCTCAAATGATCTTACTATGTCATAATATAATGTTTGGAATAAGGTTTATGTTCAGAATTATCTAAACCTTTGATGTTCATGTGAAAAGTGATAACTAAAGGTATGTTTGGATTTGCTAATAAACATGAGTTCCTGTGTTTATTTGTTGTTGTTTATGGTTGTTTTCAGTTATTTTAGTACTTAATAGTTCATTCAAGTCATAATATACAGTCCTTATTTGTATAAAAGTCAAATTTCATTTTAATTTGCCTATGCAGTTTACTGTTATAGTTTTAGCTTATGATATTCATAGTATTAGCTTAAATCTTGTAAACCTAGCTTAATATCACCTTATCATAGCTTATTACATCATAGTCAGTCCATAGATTTAATCCTAATTTCACTTTAGTCAACTTTTGAGTTCATGTAAAAAGTCAAATTTTCATAATGTTTTGCCCTGCACCACAGTTTTATGGTCAAGTTCATGAGCTTGCAGAAGCCTCATGACTTGACCATAGCTTGTGATTTTTACTTCTTTGTGTAGCCTTTATGGCCTTTTTATTATGTTATTATCTGTTTTTACATTTTTAGCTTATTTGCTTAGCTTAATCTAGCCAAATTTTTTTGTCCCATATCACTCCTTCCACTGAAGCAAACAGTGGAAGTGAGTGATTTTCCCAAAGCTCTTAAAAGTTCCTCACTAAGCTTGATGATGTGAGCTTTGGCTTTTAACAAAGCCAAGCTACCATAATCTCTAGTTCAGTGCTAGTTGAGCTCTAATGAGCTTATTTGATAAGTAAAATAAGAGCTTATTGTTTGCCCATTTCATGAGCATACTGAGAAATCAGTCTACTCATGCTTAGTTCATAAGCTCCTAAAAAGCTCAATTCTAGTCATAAGCTTGTGTGGTTTAGTTTTTTGTGAAGCTCATCCACTCAACTTCATGATCCTGTGCTTAATTTCTAGCTTGTAGCTTATTAACCAGGGCTGCTAGTAGTTTTTTGTGTGTCCCATTTTTACTCAGCATTCACTGAGTCAAAACAGTGATCAGGGACCATTTTCATAAGCTTCCTACAAGCTCACTAGTGGACCCCACTAGGTGAGCTTGGGCTTTTTGGAAAGCCAACCAGCATGCCTTGCTATTACAACAACTTATTTGGCTAGTTGAGCTTATTTGATGAGCTTAAATTGCCAAACCAAAAGACTGCAAGGGTGTTTGGGAATGCATGTCCATGGATCAGCTTATTAGCTTATTATGAGCTTATTGGTTTATATCTAGTGTGCATGCTTGTATATTGTAGCTTATTACACTTGTGCATATATAATTTTACTTTTGTTTCTTATGTATAGCTTATTTAGAGCTTATTACTAGCTTGAGCTCCAACAGTTAAGCCATAAGCTTAACTGTTGGACTCATAAGCTTATACTGTGCTTATTTCTTAGTTTGTAGAGTCTTGTTTTCAATAATCATGTATATTATCAGTATATATTTATGTTCCAGAAAACAGAAAAGCCCAAAACAAGTTTTATGTACAAATGTTAGCTTCTATGTGGAAGCTTTAGGCTTATTTAGCCAACTGTTGTGGAAATAAGCTTCCACAGAGCTTATTTCCAAGTTTTGAAAAAGTTGTCTTTATTAAAGTCTCTTATATTTAGCTTATTATTAGTTTTGCAAAAAGAAAAATAAAAAAATAAAAAATAAAATGCAAAAAGGGTGGAGGCAGGCTCGAACCTGAGACCTCCACCCCTTTAAGAGTGATAGTGGGGGTACCTGTAACCATAAGCGCCCTTGGGTCTTTCTCGTTATGGAATGCAAAATCAAATACATAAAGGTGTTTGGCAGTTTTTGCCATAAGCTCTTTTTAGCTTATTTGAAGCTTATTTTACAAGGCAACCACCACGTTTTTTATTTTTCTTAAATCTGTAATAGTATAAAGTATTTTTATAAAAAGTTTCAGATTTTTCTAATAAGTTTTAGTATTTTTAAATAATTAATTAGTGTTTTATAGTATTTAAATCATAATAAATAAAATAATAATCAGAAAAATATAAATCTTTTTTGTAAAATTTTCTTTTGTCATATATTTTGTAATAAAATTGATTTTACACTTGTAGGCCTTTTATTTCATAAAATTTACGTTTTATCTTGCGCTCCAGCGCCATTTTTGTAAATAACGCTCGTTTTCGTTTTAAACAACGTTTTTAGATAATTTCAGTTTACGTTTTAGTTAATATAGTTTATTTAAGTTATTTTATTTTATAAAATCACATAAACGTTCATCGACCTGTAAAAATAGTGATAGCGTTTATTTAATAGATTTTAACTTTTATCTCTTTTAATTTGCATTTAAGTCGCCTAGACATGCAAATCTCTACTGTAGTTATAGATCGTTTGTTTTTATACGTTTACATTTTAGTTAAACGTATGTTTGTATATCTTTTACGTTTTTAGGTTTCTGATTGTACGTTTCTTAAATTGAACTAGCTGTGACAGAGCTATTACTATTCACATTCAGTGTTAGTCAATCAGATTCCTAATCTTTCTATACTATATTCAATAATTCACAAGTCATTGTACCAGAACATCATGCCTCACCAGGACATAAACGATCCAAGGATATTTTAAATCCTTGGTAAACTTGCATTTTTCTCCCGGGCTGTCGCCCTTTTATCATCTGTTACGGTTGACCGTTCGCTTACGGTTGATAAGCGTGACGGAGAAATAAAAGATGGGTGGTTCGGGAGAAATCAAATTTTGGCGCCGCTGCCGGGGAGGCTAGCTGCGTATTATGACTTGTATTTTGTACTTTGTTGAAATACCTATCCTTGTATGTAAATTACATATGCTTTATTTCATATAAACAATATAAAATACAAAAAGATTATTTGGTTGAAATTTATCTGTGCTTTGATTTGCATTTGACTGTCAATTTTCCTAATCTTGATATTCCTAGGTCTAAATTTTGGCTAAACACCATGTTTACACTAAAAAAGGATTTACTGTGCTTAGTATAATTCCTGGAATGTGATAGATTAGGTTTAAATCAGTATCATGTATTAAAAATCTCATTTAGGTTTCATTTTTAGCCATTTCTTTGTATATATATATAAAAAAGTTAAAAAAAAATACAAAAACATTTTTTTTCCTTTGCACACAACTTGCCCAGTTTGATAAGTCCCTCAGTTACAACATTTGGTTGTTGGCTGTTTATAGTTGCTGAGCTCTGTCAGACCCAGATTCCCTTTCGAGGGGCGGTTGTTAGGAATTTCTTTTGTACATATTTATATAAATTTTAAAAATACAAAAATATTTTACACTTCTTTTTATAAAATCAAAAACCCAAAAAAATTCTCCCTACCTTTATCTTCATAATTCTGTGAGTGAACCCCACTCCAATTTCTCGTCAAATCATTTTCACTTTTCTTACCCCCTTTCTACCACCTAAGTGTGGGGGTGTGCCCCACATTTAGTACATAGATTTATAAAACGTTGAGAAAATTGTATATATTAAAAAATAAAATAACTGTTGTGTTTTCATACTTTGAATATTGAGGACAATATTCATTTCTAAGTGTGGGGGGGGAAATTCTGGCGAATTTTGATCATAAATGTACCTTTTTAGTCCCTTTTTTCCCCAAAATGGCAAAATTTAAAATTTTTTTTTTTAGTGGAAGTACTATGTACTAAACACAACAAATGGTAATCAGTCCACCATGTCTAACACACATAAGGATTGGCTAATCCAGGAGCAAACGGCTCTTGGTAAAGATATCTCAAATCCGTTTATGGCTTGCAATTTGCCTAAAATTGTATGGTGTTCAACTCACCATATCTTTAATGAGTGAAGAGTTGGCTAGCCCGCAAGTTTATGGCTTGTGGTAAAGGCAGTGGAAAATCCATAATTGGTAATTAACTCACCAAAGATAATATTTATAATTTATCTAAGAGTTAGCTAGTCCAGAGCAAACGGCTTCTGGTAAAGACAAATCAAATCCGTTTACAGCTTATGATTTGCTCAAAATCATTTGGTTATCAGTGTACCAAGGTTCTTACTTGAACTGAAACATTTGGCTACTCCAGAAGTGATGGCTTTTGGTAAAGAGTTTTTCAAATCCATTAAGTTTTAAATAAAAGATTGCTAGGGACTAGCAATAGTTTAGTGTGGGGGATTTGATATGTGTCTAAATACACATATATTTGTATTGTATAAACCCACAAAAACAACCAAAAACACACAAATGACTTACAAAATGATACAAATTCATAAAAATGTGTTTTTTATGTGATTCAGGTACAAAAGATTGAAAAACAAGTGAAAAATGATCAATTTCACAACAATTGTCATTTTCAGTCCCTGGAGTTACACAAATTGTCAAAACTAGTCCCTGATCATTCCAAAACTTATAAAAAGTCATAAAAGGTCCTTGGGATTCACAAGTTGTAATAAAATTGTCCTTTGAAGTTTAAAATCACAATTTACAACTTTAGTCCCTCAACTTTACAAAAATGTCAGAATCAGTCCCTGGGTGTTTAAAAAAATGGAAAATATTCAAATTACACCTTGTACTATTCAAATGTGACATATTTGGCCCTTATATAATAAGTTTTGAGAAAATTACAAGTTTGGTCCCTGAAGTTATAAAATTGACACTTTTGGTCCTTGGACTTATAAATTTGGAATTTTATGCATTATTGGTCCTTGTGCTAATCAATAATTGCAGATTTAGTCCTTTTGATAACTTTGGGAAGTTTGCAGGATCAGTTCCTTAATTTCAGAAAGTTACACAATTAGTCCTTGTGTTATTAACATAAACCAAATGGACCCTTGTATTAATATTAACCAAAAATCCAAATCCAGCTAAACCAAGGCCCAAACAATCCTTCCCAAGCCCAACAAACAACTCCGTCCGTTATTAATTTCGGTCAAAAAGTCAAACCCGCCAAAACCATACCACCACTGTTTACCTATCTCTCCCACACCTGCAACATCAAAACCAGGCGGTTTTTACCACCTGTTTTTCCCCCTCCACTTGCTATACCAGCTCACAACCTACCCTCCTACACCTTACACCACCCCACCTTTGCATTTAATGCCTTTCCCACATTTTTTCCCTCCAAACCTTACTCATCCTCTGTTTTCTTCCATATCACCCCAAGTTGCTCAGAACTATCTCAATTGTCCCCTTTCCACCTCCACATAACTCCACAATTCCTTAATTGTTCTCAGACCACCTCAAATCCACGTGTACACTTTTGGCGCCAAAAGTGTTTTAAATGGCTGAGATCAAATTGGACATCATCAAGGGTCAAGATTGAAAGAAAAAGAGTTAGGAAGGGTTTTCAAGACTACTGAGACTATAAAAGAGAGAAGAGGAGCAGAGGAAACTTCACTCTTGGGCTAGCCAATTGTCACTAGTGTAACTTAAATTTAAACTTGCTTTCGTAGAGTAAATCTTTAATGTTTTCCTAGTGTAATTGTAACTTTAAACTTTCAATAGTGTAATGGAACCATTTGATTTCAGTTTAATGCAATCTCTTTAAATTTCATGTTTTATCTTAAGTCCTTTTAATTTAAAAACTTTTTTTTCATATCTGTTTGATCATAGTTGATTATATGGACTCAGTTAAGCACACTTAGGCTCCTGACAAAGCCAAATGAGCTTTTAGATACATATAAACAGCCATGATCTTTAAAATAGAAAATCACTAAAAATAGAGAAAATGGAAGAATGCTATGGGATAATGAAGAAGATGATGAAGAAGGGTTGGATTTGGAATGCTATGGGATATTAGGAGCTTATTGGGAAGCTAATAGGTGTAACCTTGTCCTTGGTTTCTATGTCTCAGTCCACTTCTTCATTTGTAAGCATGTTTCTCATTTTTGCATTTTACTATTCTACTGTCTTTTAATGCTTTGATTTTCATGTTTACCTGTTTCTGTGTTGTTATTTGATGTAATTATAACTTTAAATAAGTAGGTTGTTCATTAAAATTCAGTTGTGCATCAAAATGGAAATTATGCAGTTTAAATGCAACTTTGACAAATCTGTGTTTCTCAACTGTGTTCTTGATGTTTTATGCTCAAATGATCTTACTATGTCATAATATAATGTTTGGAATAAGGTTTATGTTCAGAATTATCTAAACCTTTGATGTTCATGTGAAAAGTGATAACTAAAGGTATGTTTGGATTTGCTGATAAACATGAGTTCCTGTGTTTATTTGTTGTTGTTTATGGTTGTTTTCAGTTATTTTAGTACTTAATAGTTCATTCAAGTCATAATATACAGTCCTTATTTGTATAAAAGTCAAATTTCATTTTAATTTGCCTATGCAGTTTACTGTTATAGTTTTAGCTTATGATATTCATAGTATTAGCTTAAATCTTGTAAACCTAGCTTAATATCACCTTATCATAGCTTATTACATCATAGTCAGTCCATAGATTTAATCCTAATTTCACTTTAGTCAACTTTTGAGTTCATGTAAAAAGTCAAATTTTCATAATGTTTTGCCCTGCACCACAGTTTTATGGTCAAGTTCATGAGCTTGCAGAAGCCTCATGACTTGACCATAGCTTGTGATTTTTACTTCTTTGTGTAGCCTTTATGGCCTTTTTATTATGTTATTATCTGTTTTTACATTTTTAGCTTATTTGCTTAGCTTAATCTAGCCAAATTTTTTTGTC
The DNA here is from genome assembly GCA_019973895.1 of Chrysanthemum seticuspe. Taxonomy (NCBI): domain Eukaryota; kingdom Viridiplantae; phylum Streptophyta; class Magnoliopsida; order Asterales; family Asteraceae; genus Chrysanthemum; species Chrysanthemum seticuspe. The sequence continues at coordinate 181,146,147 of BPTQ01000003.1, forward strand.
CCATATCACTCCTTCCACTGAAGCAAACAGTGGAAGTGAGTGATTTTCCCAAAGCTCTTAAAAGTTCCTCACTAAGCTTGATGATGTGAGCTTTGGCTTTTAACAAAGCCAAGCTACCATAATCTCTAGTTCAGTGCTAGTTGAGCTCTAATGAGCTTATTTGATAAGTAAAATAAGAGCTTATTGTTTGCCCATTTCATGAGCATACTGAGAAATCAGTCTACTCATGCTTAGTTCATAAGCTCCTAAAAAGCTCAATTCTAGTCATAAGCTTGTGTGGTTTAGTTTTTTGTGAAGCTCATCCACTCAACTTCATGATCCTGTGCTTAATTTCTAGCTTGTAGCTTATTAACCAGGGCTGCTAGTAGTTTTTTGTGTGTCCCATTTTTACTCAGCATTCACTGAGTCAAAACAGTGATCTGGGACCATTTTCATAAGCTTCCTACAAGCTCACTAGTGGACCCCACTAGGTGAGCTTGGGCTTTTTGGAAAGCCAACCAGCATGCCTTGCTATTACAACAACTTATTTGGCTAGTTGAGCTTATTTGATGAGCTTAAATTGCCAAACCAAAAGACTGCAAGGGTGTTTGGGAATGCATGTCCATGGATCAGCTTATTAGCTTATTATGAGCTTATTGGTTTATATCTAGTGTGCATGCTTGTATATTGTAGCTTATTACACTTGTGCATATATAATTTTACTTTTGTTTCTTATGTATAGCTTATTTAGAGCTTATTACTAGCTTGAGCTCCAACAGTTAAGCCATAAGCTTAACTGTTGGACTCATAAGCTTATACTGTGCTTATTTCTTAGTTTGTAGAGTCTTGTTTTCAATAATCATGTATATTATCAGTATATATTTATGTTCCAGAAAACAGAAAAGCCCAAAACAAGTTTTATGTACAAATGTTAGCTTCTATGTGGAAGCTTTAGGCTTATTTAGCCAACTGTTGTGGAAATAAGCTTCCACAGAGCTTATTTCCAAGTTTTGAAAAAGTTGTCTTTATTAAAGTCTCTTATATTTAGCTTATTATTAGTTTTGCAAAAAGAAAAATAAAAAAATAAAAAATAAAATGCAAAAAGGGTGGAGGCAGGCTCGAACCTGAGACCTCCACCCCTTTAAGAGTGATAGTGGGGGTACCTGTAACCATAAGCGCCCTTGGGTCTTTCTCGTTATGGAATGCAAAATCAAATACATAAAGGTGTTTGGCAGTTTTTGCCATAAGCTCTTTTTAGCTTATTTGAAGCTTATTTTACAAGGCAACCACCACGTTTTTTATTTTTCTTAAATCTGTAATAGTATAAAGTATTTTTATAAAAAGTTTCAGATTTTTCTAATAAGTTTTAGTATTTTTAAATAATTAATTAGTGTTTTATAGTATTTAAATCATAATAAATAAAATAATAATCAGAAAAATATAAATCTTTTTTGTAAAATTTTCTTTTGTCATATATTTTGTAATAAAATTGATTTTACACTTGTAGGCCTTTTATTTCATAAAATTTACGTTTTATCTTGCGCTCCAGCGCCATTTTTGTAAATAACGCTCGTTTTCGTTTTAAACAACGTTTTTAGATAATTTCAGTTTACGTTTTAGTTAATATAGTTTATTTAAGTTATTTTATTTTATAAAATCACATAAACGTTCATCGACCTGTAAAAATAGTGATAGCGTTTATTTAATAGATTTTAACTTTTATCTCTTTTAATTTGCATTTAAGTCGCCTAGACATGCAAATCTCTACTGTAGTTATAGATCGTTTGTTTTTATACGTTTACATTTTAGTTAAACGTATGTTTGTATATCTTTTACGTTTTTAGGTTTCTGATTGTACGTTTCTTAAATTGAACTAGCTGTGACAGAGCTATTACTATTCACATTCAGTGTTAGTCAATCAGATTCCTAATCTTTCTATACTATATTCAATAATTCACAAGTCATTGTACCAGAACATCATGCCTCACCAGGACATAAACGATCCAAGGATATTTTAAATCCTTGGTAAACTTGCATTTTTCTCCCGGGCTGTCGCCCTTTTATCATCTGTTACGGTTGACCGTTCGCTTACGGTTGATAAGCGTGACGGAGAAATAAAAGATGGGTGGTTCGGGAGAAATCAGGGTCCCGACATTGTTGCCACAACTTCTGTCACGTATTTGAGGTAGGTTGAAGCACGCGAGCGTTTGAAGCAGGTGGCATTTCAGGCAATGGTGCGTGATGCACATGTTGCTCTTCGTGCAGCCGCAGGGTGCATTAATAGCATCCGGGCCCTTTGATGTTCCTGTTTGTGTCTGTGTTAGGAGCTAGTGTGGCTCCCTAGTTCGTTGCACCTTTTTTATTGTATGTCGTCAGTGTTTATGTGTAACCGTATTTTGTATGTGGTGTTTGTGTTTAATAAAGGTATGTGTGTTGGTGTTGTTTTTTACATGTTTTTCATAAGCCATGATTAGTATTATTGCTTTTTGAATTTGTTGAGGATGGCATTCCAATCCTGTGAGGAGATATAGTTTCATGATGCACATGCTGTAATGCTCTTTTTCATGGGAGTTAATTGTAGGGAAACCATGGTTTTATAGATACCATTGAGTACATTAGTTTTTTATGCCTGTTCAGCACGGTTTAGTGGATACAAAATGTACAGGCCATTTCCTTGGTGTCACATGCACCAGGCAGTTGATACTACAGTTAGGTTAACGTTCTATACATCACGTACATTTTCATAACAATTTCACATATAGCTTAACAGGGCTGTCATGGTTCCGTTATGTTGTCTTTAAAGGCTGCAGCAGAGTGAAAATCAACCTTGTTGACAGTGTATACCTACTCGCGTTTAAGTTTCTTGGCCTCGTGGCCAGCTTCTTCTGGCTGATCAGGGGGAAACAGTTGTTTGCGTGCAGTCGTTGGAACCTTTTCAGTTACCTGCGCCACCTTTTCGACTGGCTCATCTGTCATCGGTGGGGGTGGTATAGTTCCACCAGGTGTGGAGGTTTCGATTGTTTACTGTATAACAGGTTTTGATGTTGATGAAGATGTCACTTCCTGTTCTGGAGGAGGGATTGGTGGAAGGAGTGGAGGAACGGCGTCTGTTGCATTGTCTAGCACAAATTTTGGGTACCCGCGTCTGCTGCCTGTTCCTAGATGCAGCTGGAATACATGTCTTGTGTTAAGTAGGTCACGGATAACTGGTGGCAACACGTATGGGTTAGGTTCTGTAATGTAGTTCACCACTTCATCACATGGAGGTAGCAAGGAATCAGCAGCGGGGCTGAAACAGGTCATACCTATCTCACCGGTACCATCTCCAAGCACCACTTTCAAGCAATAAGTACATGTATTAATTTGTATAGCATTACTTGCCTGTCTCATTTTCGCAAGGATGTGAGGAAGTGGTTGTGTGTACCTGTAGTTTGGTGTTGCCTTTGTACCCACTTGTTGACAGTGCCAATGTGGAAGACCGTCCTCTATCTTCGTATGACATGTTCGGCAACGGTTGAAGTACCAGCCTTTCTCCTCATCAATATGCATTATCGTTTCCTCCGTTGTAAAAACTTGTTGCTGATGGTGGCCATTAACTATTAGTCTGATTTTTTTGTAATATAGATAAGTGATAGGTGAGAATTACAATACCATCTGTGCTTCAGGATTCATAGACATGAGCGTTGCGAGCGATATTGGTCCTCGATACATTTCCGCGACCTGGCTTCCTGTGTCACCTGCTGGGATAGTTAGTGGGATCGATGGGCCCATGAGTTCAGTATATCTGCATTAATCAGAATTGTAAGGGTGTAAGATATCCGATATTTTGTTACGATGTATTGAAGGAAATGTTTGTAACACTTACAATTCCCGTATCTGGTCTGCCTCCTCAATTTCTGGATTAAGATAATAACTTGTAGCGGGTGTGGCAGATAGTTGGACCCCTCCTGTATCGATCCAGTTTATTAATGCATATTAAGTGGATAATGAGGAACAAATATGGTGAGTTAGGTATGCTTATACCTGCAAACCGCTTGGCCCAGCATGAGCTTACTGCGATGACCACTGGCTGCTCTAGTTGCGTGCATAGACCTACCTCAAATCCTTTTGCAGCCTCGTTCCATAAGGTAAATGCTACGACGTTATCACTGTTGTAAATATCAATTATGTTAGTTTCTGAAGGGAACAACAATCTTAGTGGCTGAAGGGTTGTTTAAAATTTTTAAGTATAGTGTTGACGAAACTTACTTGAGATTATGTATGTCGATATTTCTTCTTGCAATGCGGTTGATCGTTGCATCTCCAAATTCTTTTATTGCGCCAACATTACGTATAATACCTATATAGTCTGATATGAAAGTTTATATCAGTTGTGTTTTCTGTTTTTTTTTTTTAACTTTTTTTATTGTTAGATATACCTGTCAGTATAGAATCCCTGTTCTTGGTTCTCCGGCTAACTTCATTATAAGCAGCAAAGTTGAAGTAATGCTCTGGGAAACCTGCTTCTTCAATTGGCGTAACTTGTGTATATTTTCCAAACAGGAGTGTCATTTTGTTTGGGACAGTCCTCTGCCACTTCTCCGTCTTTTTACATCCATACCATTGGATCCGATAACATTCACCTACCTGTAGCTTAGGATCAAGGAGACGCATGTCCCATAACTGGACATTAGCCTGGATAGCGTCACCCTACGATTTTAGCCATCAATTAAACATGGTGTCATGGTATGTGGATATTCCATTGAGTGTTTACTTTAAAAGGGTGTAATTTGCATGTTACCTTTTTGTCCAAAAGGATAAAGCATAAGCCTGTTGGGTTGGGGTCAGGGACATTCCTTGAGTGCCATTTTCTATAAACTTTAAGCTCCAGCGGCTTGTTCAGGTCTTGTGACTTTAGGTCCATCAAGTCTATGACATCTCCCTCAGTCATAATCGTTTTTCCAGTATCTCTACATATGTGTGTCGTTGTGCTTTCACCAACCTATGCTGATCCAGTTGCTGTAGCTGCAGTGGCGACTTTTGTTTGTTCATCCATTGTTCTGCAAAACATGAAAAATGCAAGTTTTAGCAGCCAAGCGCGTTTTTTTATGTTATGCATCATGGATTTCAAACACATTTCTCCATAAAAATTTGGACCGGAACGTTAGCATGCTAGTAGGCAGGGGAAGAGTACTAATAGTATTCTCTAGCATATCATTAGTTGGTGCATGTGTATTATGGGTTGAATGGTATCGGTAACATTTTAAACACAGTATTCAGTGACACGTTAGGAACTGTGATTAATATCTAGTTAACGGTGACATGTTGTGAGAGTCATCGATGGCGTTCCTGCAAGACAATGAAAACAAATCTGCGTATGGTTAGATCAAACTGGTATAGGTATCTGATGAGTATCTAAATACTCATCATTTTTGTACAATATAAACTGCAAAATCATCTGAAAACACTCAGAAACACATCAAAATGATCAAAATATCACAAATCAGTGTTTTATGTGTTTTAAATGCAAAAATATCAAAATCAGATGAAAAACGTATCAAATTTGCAAAATTGGCAGTTTTAGTCCCCCAAGTTTCAAAAGTTGTCAAAAACAGTCCCTGAGCATAATTTCAAAAGTAAAGTCACCAAAGGTCCTTTTTAAATCATAAGTTGTCAAATTTAGTCCTTTGGTGAAAAATATTAAAAGTTTGAGAAAATTGCAAAAATGGTCCCTCAAGTTTAAAAGTTGGCAGAATTGGTCCCTGGAAAATGTGAAAAAGGCAACATTGGTCCTTGTACTTTTGAAGATTGTCACTTTAAGTCCTTGGAACATCTTTTCAGATTTGGCAGCCTAAGTCCTTGAAGTTTCAGATCTTACAACTTTAGTCCTTGGAAGTTTTAAACCATTTAACTCAATTTTGGACCTTTCATCAATTTGGACCCCTGTCATTTGGAATTATGAACCCCCCATCTATTATTAACACTGTTGGTCAAATCCTGGTCAAAATATTCAACCCGCCAAAGTCCTCATCCCTTACCTGCTTTCCCTGAAACTAGCTTACACCCCATCCCCCCTCCTCAATCCCACTCTCCCATGTCCCCTCCACCTTAGCATACCTCCAAACTTCATTTAAAGCTTCCCTAACCCCTCACTCAACCTCCAATGGGCAGACAAAGAATTTGGCGCCAAAAACCATTTTGAATGGTTGAGATCATTTCAAGGCCATCCAATGGCTAGAATTGATGGGAAAGATTCAGAGGAGAGAGGCAATGGGATTGGATTATAAAAAGAAGGAAAAAGGAAGCAAAAGGAGAGTCTTCTAGTTTTTATTTTCCTTTCTTATGTTGTTTTTTATGTCAAGTTGTTAATTCAGTGTTAGATTTGTATCTTTTGGTTAAATTGTATCAAACTTATGTGTTTAAGTGTATTTCAATTATTTTCAAGCATCCAAATCAGTTTGTGATCACAATTCAATATTCATGCTCACTGTTTCAAATTCTTAAGTCCAAATCTTGTATGCAAGCTTTCAATAGCTGATTTGTAAGCTCAAAAAGGTTTATCTAAGCTTATTATAGCTTTGTATAAGCTTATATCACAGGTTTAAATGATTATGGTTCTTGGTCAACAAAAGTCAAACAAGGTCAAAAATGGGAATGCAGAATGAAATGGGTTGATGCAGACATGGATGTGGGTTGCTTTATGTTCATTTGGGTTGATATTTAGTTAGTGGTTCTCTGGTTCTTGGATTCAAGCCATTGTGGCTATTGGACAGTTTGTAAGTCAATTTTCTAGATTCTAAGCACAATCTGTTTTTGTGATTAATACTAGTTAAAACTTGTTCCAATGGTTGTATTTAAGTTACATTAGCTTAGTTTGGTCATTATTGACAGTTGGATCATTGTTTGGATCATATTTGAGTCATAATCAATAGTTACAAGGGTGTTTGGTTTTGCTGATCTCTCTGTCTCAGAGGTCTATTCAGTTGGTGATTGTTGTTAGTTCATGTTTACTAGGTATATTTAAGTTCATTTGAGTCAAAACATTGGGTCTGCTAGCTTCATAAGTCAAACTTGTGCCTTAATCAATCTTACTGTCCACTGTTGTGGATTTAGGATTGCAAAACTTGTGATTTGTGTTTAAAAGTCTCAAACAAAGCTTGCAATACACTTATTACATCATATAACATCTATCTCAGCTTTAAAATTGGATCCAAAGTTGGATAAAGTCAAAGTTTCATTTTCATATAAAAAGTCAAATTAGCAAAAGTCTGTTTTTGAGCCAACTACAAGGATTTTTCCTTGATTCATTTGTGGGTCAAATTTAGTGAGGTTTGGTGTTTCAAAAACTTCAACTGGTTCTCTATCTTATTAGCATTTTTGTGAATTTTTTCAAATATTTTATAAGCTCTAAACAAGCTTGTACTTTAGGTCTTTATTCCCCTGCTCACTGTCTCAGATCATACTGAGATTTTCTCAGTTCTTGCATCACTTGCACAAGGCTCAAAAGAGCTCCCCATGGTCTAAATTTTGGTTTGTAAGGTCTCACCCAGGTCTAGTCCATGTTACAAGTGATAGTTTTCCTTTTTAGCTTATATTCAAGCTTGTGCATCAGCTTAAAGTCAGTACCCAGAGACTGTTTTGGCTTTTATAAGCTCAAACATCAAATCTGATCTAGCTTGTGAATCAGTGGTATTAGCTTGTTGAAACTCATTGCATTTTAGTTAAATTAGCTTATTGCAGCTTGTGTTTCAGTTTGGTAGCTTTTGGTGAGCTTTTGGCTTATTAAGTGCTTATTTCAATAAGCACTTCCATAGCAGTTGCATATTTCTCCACATAAGCACCTATTTTTCCATTTTTCTTATATTCCTAATATTGTTTTAGACTTTTCCTGAAATTTTCAGATTTTTCTAAGCTTGTTTGCTATTTTTCTTAATTTAAATCACTTTTTAGTACTTTTTAAATAGGATTTAATACAAAAAATTAAGAAAAAGTTCAAAAAAATAATTTTTCAATTTTATTAAGTTTAGATAAATATAAAAAGTAAAAAAAGTAATTTTCCATATTTTTCCTAGTTTATTTTGTCATTTTTAGCAATTTATTTAGTTTTTAATAGTTTAAAATTCCTAGAAAATAGAAAAATAATCATAAAAATACAAAAAAAAGTTTTGAAAAGTCTATTTTGATATTTTAGACTTTTCCATTTCATAATTTCATTTTTCTAGCTTTGTTTCCTAATTTCTTGTATTTTGGTTAATTATTAAATAGTTAAAAATAGTTTTTAATTAATAATAATTAATTAAGTAGTCATAAAAATAATTTTCTTTTTCTATAAAGTTTCTTTTATCATTAGGTTTGTAAAAATGTATTTTTCATATTTTTAGGATCTATATTGTATAATTTTCACGTTTTTATTTGTACGTTTACGTAATTTTAATTTAAACGTAAGTTTTTAGTTTCAAGTTTTAAACGTTCATCACTTTAAATATAGTGATAGCGTTTATTTAATATCTTTTATCTTTTTAATTTTCTTAATTTTCATTTAAGTCGCTTTATTTTATAAACTTTTTCAGTAGTGTAATTATCTATCCAATTCCTTGCTGATCACTATCATTAGTGATCATTCTATCGTCTGATCAAGTGTTTAACACACCATTGAGTCTTCGTGGGACATAACGACCCGGGAATCCATTGTATTCTCCAGGACTTCATTGCATTTGTGTCTGAGCTGTTTTAAGTCTGTTAGACTTGATGGTTTAGCACAGATCAGTATCACTAGATGTCAAAAAATAACTGCAAACAAAAATTTCAAAGGAAATAAAAATTGAAGGAACCTGTCGACTTTTAATTTTTCCCAAAATATCTCTGTACACTATATTTTTAGTAGTGTTATGTTGCTTCCCTAAAGTGTCTGCAATGACCAGCTTCAAACCCTGTGGACTTGTTGCTCTTGATAAAGCAACGTACAACTGCCCGTGGCCAAATATTGGCTCCGGTAGATAGATGCCAATTTTTTTCAACGACTGCCCTTGGCTTTTGTTGATTGTCATCGCATAACAGATCTTTATGGGAAACGACTTATGCTTAAATATAAATGGCATCTTATCATCTTTCATTGTGAGTACAATCCGGGGGATGAATACCTTTTGAGCAATCCTTGTTCCAGTGATTATCTTCGCTTCTATGACGCGTGTTAACAACTGAGTAATAATCATCCTTTTACCGTTACAAAGGCCACCAGCAAGATTCAAATTCCTAAGTAGCATGATTGGAGTGCCCAATTTAAGCTCTAATAGGTGCGAAGGAAACCAGCTTAAGTTGATGGAGTTCAGATACTCTACAGGATATAGTAACTCTGAGGCCCCTCCGTCATTGCCTACAGGGACGGCATGGTCATTGCTTGTGTAATATTTACTCACTTGTGGTAACGTTTTCAGAATATCTAGGTTGATCATGTCAGCTGTCTCGTTTTTAGGACATACTATAGCCTTGTCCTGAAATGATTCCGCTGAAGGGGAAGATAGGGTTTGGTTGTCATATATAAAATGTGTCAGTTGCCACTATCCATCTTCTGTTGGTGGATAACAATGTCTGTCAGGGATACGTATCCATGACGTATTTTCTGGATCAGTTTCATCTGGTGTGCCCATTTTACCGTCACCAATGTCTAGCAACCATTTTGAAAATGTCAGCATGTCCTCCCTTTGTGCTGCATCCATACTTTCTCTTTGAAGACGCATGTTTTGGTCCAGAAAAAACAGTTTTAGATGCCGCCACAGATATGATTCTGAAATGGATGAGGCAATAACCTCGTCCCTTGTCGCTCTTTTTTTTACGGGCATAGTTTGTCGAAAGTCTCCACCAAACATGATCGTTTTGCCCCCGAACAACATTGTAGGCGTTTCACAAATATCACGCAATGTAAGATCGAGAGCCTCAAAACAGCGCCTATCGTTCATGGGTGCCTCTTTCCAAATGATCAGATCCGTTTGTTGCAATAATTCAGCTAACTGTGTTTTCCTTTTTATTGTGCACATGGTTTCATCAGTTAGGTTTAACGAGAGTTTGAACCTGGAATGTGCTGTCCTCCCTGCTGGCAGCAATAGGGATGCAATGCCTGACGATGCAACTGCTAAAACGATCTTCGCCTCTGACCTTAAGGTTGTAATAATGGTTTTCCATAGAAATGTTTTTCCTGTTCCGCCATGTCCATATACAAACAGGAGCTCTTGGATCCTGTGATTGATGGAATGTATTATTGTATCAAATATTTCTCGTTGTTGGCCATTGAGTCTTGGAACCAAAATGTCTCTTTCTTTGGCTAATTATTCTCTATTATAACACTTTTCCTCCATTATTAACTTGTTGGTGAGGATGTTCAACAAACCTTCTGGCGGTGGATCTATTCCAAAATCTTCTAACGATTTACCGTAGAAATTGAGGGAGGATTCCAATTCTTATAGTAGCCCCCCTTTTAATTCTGGCTCATTTAGATGCGTGACTCGCGTCCCATAGAGCTGAGCTAGTGTTCTAGGTATGTCATGTGCCATATGTTCCCAAAAACAATCAAATAGCGCAACTGGATCTGAAACCTCACAAAAGATAAGTATCTACACAAAGAGCGATCGTAATTCTGATGCAGTTGCTGTTGCGAACGCTTCTTCCATGGCAATAGACCATTCACCATCATTTTCCAAAAGACCCATCGCCTCGGCAGCAACTCTGTTTGTGGGGTAAGTGTAGTTGTTGACTGTCCTAATACCAGGAAACGAAGTGCATCCTTTTTTATGAGAAAGTAACAGCCTTTGGAAGAAAAGGTCTCCTGCAGCTGGATGGACATATGTCAGTCTTCCGATAGATGGCTTATTGTTCTGTCTAGGATACCATTCTTTGTCTTTCAATGACCATATAAATTCCGATGGGAAATTCACGTACGTAAGATGCCTACCAACAGTAGAACCACGGTTAAAACTCAGCCACTGGGTGAGTGTTGTCTTATGTGTTCCTGGATTATCAATGACTGATTGCAATGATTGAGTACCCCTGAAGGTGACCCGTTGCATATTTTCCAAATGGACGGCAAGGATTTGAACATCCAGCTCTCTAGAATGAATATCAAAGATAAGAATACGCCAACATGCTTCATGAGGGCCTATGTATCTTGCGTCAACAAAGTTTTTTATTTCGTCAACCGCTGTAGCACAACCGTTGGTTGCAGGCACCGATGTTGATGCATGTGAACTGCCGGCGACGAATGGGCCTGTTGTCCTTGTTATCCGAGCAACTATCATGTCGGTCCCCTTAGATATGTACTTGAATAAGTACTTTATAACCATGGTCCAACCACAACACTCCACATTTATGTGAGTATAAAACCTCATCAACAGCGACCGGTTATAGGGAACAACATAACCATTGTCCAGGCGCATATTGTTTCTCGTAGACCTAATGGTTTTGTCCTGTCTCCGATAATGCACGTATCCTGACTTGTTGATGTAGGTGTTGTTGCAGTAATCTTTTGGGAATGATTTTTTACATACTGAACGGTCACGCATACATGGAGCGTTTGGTGCTGCCGCCCCACATGGGCCATGCATCATAAACTCCGACACCACTCTGAAACCCTCAGGATCGTTGTCCTCATCAAGCAACTCAGCTGAGACATATTTATCAACATCTTCTGGCGACTTTATTTTTGAAGCAGCATCGTTCCAAAAAAGCATATGACAATGGGGCAGGCCACGTTTCTGGAATTCCACTGTGTACAAAACAGCATAGAGGTTGTATGTTACTAAATTATGTGACGAAACTTATGCATAAAAATAGGCACAACGTTAAAAAAAGACTCTGAATTGGAGCTGAAGTAGGTAGTTTTGTTGTGGAAACAATCAGCTAAAAGGCATGTGAAAATGAAAAAAACAACATAAGGAGCGTGTGACAACTGACCTGCACATATACTTCCGAAAGGCCGCTGGTCACGTACATACTTTATCAACAGGTGTATCTTGCGTTCAAACACCCAATCAACGACATCTGGTCTGTCTGCAGTTGTGAGCGTTGGGAATCGGGCCATAAACTCCTGTATCTCCGGCCAGTGAATGTTACACGTAAATGTAACAAAAAATGTAGGGTTCCCATGTATGCGACAGATTGCAAGGGCATCTAAATAGTGACTGTACATGTATCTTGGTCCTCCCATGAATGACGCTGGCAAAATGATTCTGCTTCCAACATCGGAACCGTCATTGTCCCCCCTTGACATGACATTGTAAACCCCCCTTAGAAAGTCGCCTCTAATGTCAGATTTCTTTTTCCTGATAAATTCCATCCGGCTTTGTTCAATGGCGCAATATGCGGTCACGCCATACTGCTGGAATAGCCTGCCACCCCTCATTAAGAGACCATATTTGTTCACCCGGTCATGCAACATGTATGCGTAGTATGCATTCATTGTTACCCGTTTCTCGCTGTCTGTATCGTCCCCTACACGATCAATCAGCTTCTGGTCTTTATCATAGCCTTGTTCACCGTATAGAAACAACAAAGGGAACTGTAGTGACATGTAACAGGGATGCAGCTTGTTTATCCTTTCCGGTTCACCAGAATGTAATTGAATGACAACATCAAAATCTGTAGCCAAATCCGGGCCACTTTCGTACACAATTGCTCCAATTTGATCGGCTGTGGGTAATTCATGCCGTGGTGAACTGACAGCAGAAAATAGCCTGACTTTAAATTCTGGAACGTTGTTGTCATTCAGTTTGTCCCTTGTCAGTGTCATAGATATACAACTGCAAAAACCTTGGTGTTTCCCCAGGTTCAGGACAAAGTTTCCCAATGCGATGGTATATGTTTCCCGAAACTTTGAACACATAAGGTCCCCTTCCTACATTCACTGTCGCATCTATGTTTGCACCTAGGGATGTCATGGCGAACATTTGGTTATACGCCCTGATGTTGTTAATGAAATGGTGGTCGCTGAAAAGTTGTTGAACATAAGCAGGATATTCTGCTGGCACAAATATCTGCACTCTCCCCCCCCCCCCATACAACAATGATGATACAGAGGACCCGTCGGCCTAGTTGAGGCGCTCAACCTTTCTTCATACCAAAACATGGCCTGACAATGGGAACATACACATGCGCATGGCCCAAAAGGAATGTATTCTACCGGAGGCCCTGTCAAATGACATAAGAATGGATTACATCAGGAGTAGCTCGCATAATAACAAATAGAAAGGAATTGGATGACAGTTAGATTGCGTAACCTTGAAATATAGGTAGTAACCAAGGTGCACAAACCTGTACGACGATTATGTGAGCCATCTGGTTGACTTGGGCCAGCTACACCGGGGCCGTCATCATTCCTGTTCGGTTTATTCTGTCTCCTTCTCCTAACAGAGCGTATATTAGTCGCACGTATATCTGGAGGTTATGTGTGGCAACAATCAACAAAGTTGAACAACTATTATAACCAAATATGAAGTCTATTACCTGATGATTAACGAAAAGCACATGGTGTGAAGAAGGTAAGTTGTTACCCTGTGTTTCCCGTAAGCTTGGTTCGTCTGGTGACCGAACAAAATCTGAACATGTTCCATATTCAAGCCCACCACATTGAACATGTCTAGCAGCATTATGATCGTCACCATTCCCGTTAAAACGAACTCGCTTCCTTCTCGTAATTGGGGCAACGTTAGCGGGAGGAACCCCTGGAACAGAAACCTTATAACAGGTGACAATGTCTGGTACGTGTGTCAACTACATTTCACAAACATCGGTGGATCATTAAGCAAAGATACGTAACATGAATAAAAGCTATCTTTACCTCCTGTTTCCTGTAAAGCTGGTCCATGCGCCAACTGAACTACTCGGAGATGCACCACACTCAGGAAAGGTACGGTCAGTGGGCGCACCCACATTAGAATCACCATTCTCCCTGTTCACATTACGTCTTTTCCTTGTCCTCACAGGCCTCACATCACTGTCCGGGACATCTGTAAGCTGAAGGGACGGAACATCTGAAAATGTTTAATAACTGCATGAGCCATAAGGTAGAACCACTTCTGAATTGTTAAGAAAAGAATGAAGTTATTTACGAAATAAACATTTACCGTCCGTTAATGGTATACCTGTTTGCTGTGGCACTTGCACAGTGTTCGAAGCTGGTTGATGATTAGGCGGAGCAATGTTGGACCTTCGAACACATACCTGATCTGATAGTCTCTCCAGCAATGTCACAGACACAACAAAAGGTTAAGCATGTGTACAGCTATGAACGTGTGCAGAAAATAACTTTTTAACAAAGTTCAAAACCACACCTGAATGAAACCATGAGAAATTTCTTTTCACACTATTCCGCTCCTCTCTTTGACAACCTATGGATCATTGAACCCTAGAGACGCAGTGTCAAACCAAAAATAATAAATGAAGAAAATAAATGTAAACGACCTGAAGGAAAAAACAGTTACCCGACGCTGATATTTCCATGGCGCGTATGACAGGAGACCCTATATTCGGTGAAACCCAAAAAAATTTATCAGTAATAACGCAACATAAATTAACAGAAAAAGGAAACAACAACCAACAAACCATTACGATAACAACCATAGGAACGTACATGCATCTTGATGAGATGATGTATGATAAGCATCCTCGTGAGTGTGCAAAATATCTGTTAAACGATAGTCCGTTCCTAATTCACGGCATGTGACATCCACATAAGACAGCTGCCGATGTAGAACAGAACCGGTTACAAAATCCCACACAACCTGTCTTATCCCAGCATCTGACACATCCACATGTGGACGCACACGTTCTTTTAATATGCCCTTTGCCTCATGTGCGAAAGTATGGTCAAAGGAGTGCAAAGATGGCTGCAAAAAAGAACAGACGGTAATCAACAACCAAAAAGATACCCGCACGAACATCAATCCAAAAAGAGCATCACATACTTCTTGAAGATCATTGTCACACGAATGTACATCCGCATCATCAACAAAATCTGAAAGGCCACACAAACAGCTGAGCAAAATACATATACAAACACGAATGAACATAGAAAAAACAATTTAAGACGGTTAACCTTGCGCATGTACAACGGAACAGCCCTGGTCATTGCATGTCTTTTTGCTGACATGCATAGGGTGCTGACCATCACCAAAATAACATCGTTTCCGCAGAGCGTCAGACTTTTCAGATTGCAAAGGCACAAGTGATGGCGCGAGTGAACCACCAACGGATACGGAACGTTGTACGCCAACATCACCAACGAATTCCGTAACCCTCTCACCCATGTCACCAGGCTTATCATGGCCCAAACCGCGTCTAGGAATATCTTTTTTTTGGATCTCATTACAGTATACAATATGGGGCACAAACAATTGAGAAAACTAACAGGCACACAATATAGGGAGCATAAAGTTGGGATAACACTTTTAGGATTATATCAAGGAAAGCCAAATAACAATGTTAGTCACCATGTTTCATGAATAAGCCATAACTAAGAAGAACAGTCCGCATGCAAAAGCGAAAAACAACATGCAAAACCCAAAACCTAAAACCACAAATGAAACATTTGCACATAAAACACAAACAAACAACTAACATGAAAAACAAAACATAAACATGCAGGCAAAGATCAAACCCTAACAGATCTGGAACACCGACCTTTGTCAAGTTTGGTAGAAGGAGCAGCTTACTTCTGGAAGCAGCGGAAAGAATATGTATCGTTTATACCAACAACTTAGTGGATCTTCGTTGGGCCTGAATGGATATAAACCCGAAAGGAATACGGCCCAGAACGAAAAAAACCGGCCCGCCACAATATTTTATCAAGACGGGCACATTTCCATATGTTGGGAGGCACGAATTCATAAGTCCCTCGCCAAATGATTCTATATATAATCACCATAAAATATACTACTCCAAATAAAGTAATAATAAATCAGGTCTCTTGAAATTCACATCACTATTAAAAAAATATTTGTGTTAGGGTGGTGTCATTCATGATCTCATACCTCACTCATAACTCATCACCCACCAATATTATCATTCCACCTCATCTCATACCTCACCCATACCTCACTATACGTTTCTAGTGGCAACCATGATTTCATACCTCACATAATTTTTTTATTTTATTTTTTATATTCATAATTATATTAAACAATTTAATAAAAACATAATATTTCATTAAAAATTAAAAGAAAATTACATAAAACTTAGAAAAAAAAATTGCATCACCGGTGAAATAAAAAGAAAATTACACTAGTCATTGAGGTATGGTAAGTCTTGAGCCGCTACATGCTCCGTAAGATCATATCGGAGACGGTTATGGATATCTTCGTCGAGTAACTCCTGTAGTACAATGTCGTCATAAACTGGCGCGACCGGCTGATCCATTATATGAACCGGTGATATTGTCATCTCGTCGACTTTTAAAATCATATTGTGAGCCTCTTGAAACCATTCAAATCTCGCTTCAACATCACCAACAATTCTTAAAAACAAGCTTTTATTCATTCGAAATCTATCACGAAAAGTCAATTCGGGAAACTTTGGTCGTTCGACGAAATAGTCATTCATTAGAGTTTGTAATGCTTCATCTCGAAAGCGGGTGAGAGACAGCCCCCGGGTTTCGGTAGTGCTTGAGCTTGTCGTGTCCTCAATGGAATCGCGCACGGCTAAAAGGTTGATAGGGTACTACCGGTGGATAACAATAGTTCGGAAGACTCGTCTGGAAAAATTAACTCGTCATCGGATGAAGAAGAGGAGGATGAAGACATTTTTTTGAGTGTTGTAGTTGATTTGTTTGTGTAAAAATGATGAGATTTGAAATAAAATGTGAGGAGAATGAATTGATATTTATAAAGGGGATTTTTTTTTTTTTTTTTTTTTTTTTTTTTAAAGCATGCAACAGTCCATTTTTTGAAACAAAAATACACGCTCCATGTCCATGTCGTTTCGGCAATCTTTGCCGCATGCCTTCCATACCGCTCGATACCTCAATGGTGGCAACGGTGTTGCCGATCGGTATGAAGGCAAACCGAGACATACCGTGCCCCGTTGCCACCACCCTTATCAGAGTATCAATCCTTATCACCAAAATATTGCAAATATGGACAAAAGACAAAACATATTTAGCATAGGAAAATTTTGGTTTTTACTTTTCATAATTATTTTCCTATTGCTGGGCCTTACAGAGCCTTGTGACGAGGACAAGAATCGAGACCAAGCTTATGGGAGTTTACAAGATAAAGAACAAAACAATCCTAGTCAGAAAAGGCCGCATCTGGGGCTTACAGTGGGGAGGCGGCAATCTTTGTGGCCAAAGTGACACATCATTCTATGATGCAACGCATTTGGGGTGTTTTGGTGCAAAGGCCGGGTTTTATGTTTTTTCTTTATTTAGGAAAGTGAAAGGGTGCAGTTTTTTTCTTCCCTTTTTTTTTTTTTTTTTTTTTTTAATTATTTTTTCAATTTATTATGTTCTTTTCTTCATAACCTTTTATACTTATAAATATAGAGCCTAGTTTCACTGTTTATTATTCTTGGTTTATTAATAAAACTAGCTATAGGCCCGTCCGTTAGGCGGCTAGCTTTAAGAAATTTATTCGAGATACAAATTAGTAACATATTTTTTAAGATATCGTTAAACTTAATATAATGTTGACAATAAAAAATAAGTTTTTGTGAGTCATAGTCGTTAAAGGAAAGATATACTATCAATTATACTTATGCATAATGTAAACGAAAAAAGATAGTCATAATCTATAAATAACCTCTTTATACGCAACACTAAGTAGCACTGGTGTAGTTATCATATTTGTCGCAACACAACACAACACCTTAAGACCTTTTTTGCTATTTACTCTTGAAACGGACACATAAAGTTTGACCTTGACTTTTGCTTATTGTCATGGCAAAAGAAACATAAATTGGGAAGTCTCTTCTATTAAGCTGAAAAGCATTTAATCAGATGGGGTTATTATCATCCGAGGAATAGCACAAACATCGGCCAATTTACCTCCTGATATAATCTTTGCTTCGATGTTATTGGTTCTCATTCTCAAAACTTGTAACTTGGTTCTGTTACACAATCCATCTCTTGATCAATGTTGCGCAAGCACATTATAAAAGCACCGATCTTCAAAGCTACATGAATTCCTTTAAGTAATAGTTGATATAAAAAACTTGATACGATCTCGTTAAAAAAGATGAAATTTATATCATTATAAAACGCATAACAGACCATACAAAATAAGCTACAAACATGACATCAAGTTAACACGGGTTGCAACTCTACACAATTAGCAAAATCAGCATCAGTGGCGAGCTCCTCACTGTTTCGTAGCAAAATATGTTTTCACAAACTAATATCTATAAACAAATGAACATAAATTATTTAACCAAAGTGTAGACATTTGTAAGATAAGTGGTGTATACGTGTGAAAAACAAATATTCTAAAAGAAAAAAACTAATTGTTGTATATTGATAAATTTGATGAATCTATAGCTTCTGTGTAAAGTGTAAACCTTGTTGATTCTATCTTATTTCAACAATTCATATGCAACTATATGCATCAATCTTACATTTATTATAATAGGAACCAAAGCTTTTATAAAACCAATGTCCTGCATTATTTAAGAATTTTCAATATTTTCAAATCAAGATATACATACATACATGCCTTAAGAGCAACCTACTCTAATGTCTATAAACTTCTCTTTGATTGCTTCTTTGACTCCCGACCCGATTGACTCCGGCCCGATATACTTAACAATGCATTCCCCGCCTTGAACGAATAATACCTCCACACTTCCACCAAAGTTGGTTATTGCTGGCGTCAGAATTTCAATATGCCCATTCACTTCCTGCAATTTAACATTTACATTATATAATTCCTATAGATAACAGGTGGCAAATTGTGGGTTGGTCAGCCAAATTGGCAAATGGGTCAAAAGGATTGACTCGTGAACACCTTTCTGTCATTTTTCAAAAAAACAAAATCAAAATTAATTATATACTATCTTGACTACGAATGTAAACAACTTTAAAAAAATTATAATTTGTATATAAGAGGATCCAGAGGTTTGTACGCTTTAAAATAGACTTTGGTCGACATTCAACCCATTTCTGCTTTTAGCAATGAATTTTATTCAAACCCATTTAAGTAAAACACAACCCAAGTCAATTTTAACCCATTTCGCTTTAGCAACATTTTTTTATTTGTTACAATTGACCATTTTGATGTAACCCATTTGACACCTTTAAATTCTGGCTACTTTTTTAATGAGGCCCATTTCTATTTTTAACTAAAAACTCATTTGATCCAAAATGACAGAAACAAATCAACTCATTCATAAATAATTAAATATGTGTCGAAACTACCACATTTACTATAACAAGTAATATGATCCCGCCGCAATGCGGCGGGGGTGTTTTGATGCATTTCCGTCTGGTTTAACGGGTGATGTATAGCTTTACCTACAAAACCAACGTCGGACTACTATAACTTTTGCATATAAAGCTAGAACTTAGTTCGTGACACACATTAATAGAGATGTGTAAAATATATTTACATAACTGAACATTGAAAATAAGATGTTCATTTGTAATACCACTTGATCCTATATGTCATCTGTTCACATCGTGGGTCATTGAAAGAGTGGAAAAAGCTGGTTCCTGCAAGTGGCCGGTAATGTTTTGTGACCTTATTGCAGTACCAGCGGTTGATGCTGGGAAATTATTGCCTGCACATTTTCTGATATAACGCAACATCCAAGATAAATGATCCCAATGTAGTATCAATATAACACTACATGCATAAAAGATTTTCACTTAAAACATTAAGCAAGAAGGTACGGGTAACAGAAATTTTCCTATGAAACACGTTTAAGCAACATGTTTATTTTAGCCTTCTGGTCTGTATTATTTTCTACATACCCAAGAATAGGGTTGCAAAGGTAAGTTAGTTTTTGCTAAAAAAAAACCATGGGCACGACGGTTTACATATGCATGTCTATTCACCTCATCGCGATTGTAATTCCCTTTCTTAATAGCATATGAAATAAAAGAAGGCACCAATAGCCCATTCATAAATAAGGTATGTTTAGTTGTAAAAGGTGAAACGTTGAGACATACCTCTCACAAAAGGTCAGACGAAAGAACCTTTATGCTTTTTACATCATGACCCATAGGGTCTTCTATAACTTCCCATTGTACCAGTAGGACATTCACGGGAATTCCTGTTCTGTGTCATAGCAACCAACGCTACAGACCAATGAGGTAGTGCAAATCAGTATATTTTATGTTTCAAGGTTACAGACCAATGAGGTTAAAATATATGGTAGAACATTTCAAGGTCAAATCTTCTAACCTTTTCACACATGCCTGTACATTTCTAGGTGGACTAAACTGCGGATGCTTTAAAATTTTGAATAACACATAAAGAAACTGACCTATTCGTCTAGCTATTCATTAGCACAACTACTGATCAAGGTGTTGCAAATCAGTACCATATAGTTGGCTTCTAAGATCAAAGTTCTTAACGCACACTCTCCAGTCCAGTATTTCGGTATTGGTATTTTCCAACGATCAATAGGACTGTGATAGCCAAGATCAGCAACAATATCTTCAGGATGCCAATTCAGCTGATCTAAGTATTTGAACACGAAACAAACAGCGTATCAAAAACTTTTTGTCTAAGACAGCAGTGAGATAATTTAAGCAATTTCAACAGTAAGTGGCAGTCATAACGCAATTATACGTGAAAATATATTGAAAGTGTGGGAAAGTGCATGTGTCTAAAGGTGGATCACCTGACGTTAAACTGAAAATGGTATGTGGCTTGTTGCGGGACGTAGGTCTCACTTAGTACTGCAATTGCAAACGGGACAATAAACTAACTCATATACCTTCTCACATGAAGTGTGCAAAAAACATATCATAATATTCGAATTCGATCCAAAATATCGGAGCATGTTACCTTTTGTCGGGCCTGTTTGTTTCATGACTGGTTGTCCGTGCATATGACCCAGCAGAGCAGAACTGATTTCACGATCCCGACCATTTGTCTGTCACCATGGCTTCGCATCTGACCTTGCGTGGTAATAGAAGAAGGTGGTATATCCCTGCGTATGATTATAGCTCCAAAATCAAACACGGCTGCTCCATATTAAGTGAGTCACATGATTTAGACATAATGTGACTGAAATAAACCCACAATTGACTCATATGATTTATGTTCTTGTTGAGTTTTAGAGGAATCAGATTACTGACCTGCACTTCACAACCTCTTCCTCAATGCTTGAATCTGAACCGCCATAATCCTTAGGCTCATCATCTAAATCATTAGTTACTAAACTTGTTGTACAATCGTACGGGGCATTATTTGAAACATGAATCACCTTTGAAACATATCAGAATAAGCAACCTGGGAGAAAGCCAAAATTATGTGTACTTATATTTTATTCCCTAACATTGTAGTGAACACAATATGGAAATATAAACACATGAGACAATAGATAAATGGGTTAAACGAAATATTGGTACATGGTAGCAGCTGGTTGACAATACATACCTCGGGCCCAAGCCGGACTCCCATTTCTCGAGAAACTCTGCAACCAACAATTCCAGCATCGATTTGTGTTGGCAGTGACCATTCAATGTGCATACTGTAGGAAGGCCTATATAACATTTAAAAGGTAAAAGTAGACTACATAATCAGAACAGTTAATAAGTTAACCCAAACAACATTTACAGAAGCACTGAAGCTTTAATAGGCTTACATAGCTACTCACAGAATCCAAAACATAATTTCACATCAACAGTCAAGTAAAACATATTGTTTGTTTTAAGTTTATTTTCGGGGTATGTGTTTATTTGTTTCGGCTTATATTTCATAATGTTAATAACGCTAGTTAAATAACAATGGTATAGTATTTTCACCTAAAATGACTCGACCGTACTAAATGTAAGTTGGTAACATTTGAACGAATGAGCCATCAAATTGCTTAGTAGCTTATTTTGGCAACATTTCAGGTTGTTATGGTTGCCACCTATTGTAAATATAAGTAGCTGAAGTTGATGTCGTTTGCTATTGTTCTGTAAATAAATGAATGAATGATATTTTAAAACCCTTAAATATGTTCTGAGCCTAGACACAACTTAATATAATAATATTTGTGCAAAGATATACATGCAGTAAAATCCATAAGTATTATACCTAAAAAAGGTCATGTGTGAATAAGTAACAACATAAGATACAATTATGAATACCAGTAACTTTTTCATACAAAACAATAATAGAGACAAAGAAAAAAAATAACATATATGCAACAGTAATGAGCTTACAAATTATTCTTCAACATGACGTAGGAGTAAAATCGTGAATAGAAGTCACTGGCTGGAACCTTTTCCGTGCATTTTTTATCGCCTAACAGTTATCGTGACATCTCATAGGCGTTCCTACACCATCACATAAGCCTGATAAATATGGTAAGGCAAAAACCCCAAGTAATTAAATAAGGGAGGTTATTAATGTTTCGAAAATGAACATAAGCCAATAAAACCGGATGACTAAGCCACCGACTGTTACCGCGCTTCATACAGTATGGCTCGCCAACATCACTGTTTTCATACATATCTGATAAGTTTAAGGAATATGAAATATTGTTAAAGTAAATGGTAAAAAAAATCAACCACTATGAACCTAGCATAAAAAAAATCAACCACTATGTTTAGTATGGTAACTCTCATATGTCATTTATAAAATTACAAATGGTAAGTGAACCTAGCATAAACATTAATGTGATAATCAAGAAACCAATTTGACAATAGATACTTACATAAAGGTTAGGAAATTAGCTCATATCAGAATTATGTCCGGGCATTTCTCGTTATCCTTGAAGCCTCAGCACGCGTGGTTGCTGAAATAATGACATTCAAATAGCATAGTCAGCCACTATTATAATAGGCATCACAAATGAGTCACATAAAATTTATGTCCCATCTATAACACGTTTAAATTTGTATACCTCCTACAAAAGCTCAGGTCGAGAAGCGCCTTTTCCAGGTTGTATATGGTATCAGCCCGTGGAGCCGGTGTCATCACTGCACATAAATAACATTTATGCGCTTTATTTACTGAGGTTCGTTGCCCTTTTGATACCCGCATATTGCAACATTAAACTATGAGTTTTGTATCTTTGTAAACAGCCAAGTTTCACATATCTTCATTTTTCATTACTTCGTACTGAGAAAAGAATCATAACAACAATTTACAATACAGAAAACCCTAATTCTCCAAACCCCCAAAATTAAAGACAGAGAAATTAAAATTGTTTATTAATTAACAACTCTAATTCTCAAAACCCCCAAAATCAAAGACATAGAAATTAAAACTGAAAGTTCCACAACGTTAGCAGAAACCATTGGCAAGATAAAAATACTAATCAAAATCCAAACTATCTCACAACCTAACAAACTTCTGATTACTCGAGAGTTTATTGTTAAAGAAAAAGTTAATACCAACCTCTTTGTAATGTTGTTCTTCTTCTTTCAATATTAATTATGTTGTAAAGAGCCAAAAACATTTGATAGATTTTTTTTTTACATCCACCGCTTCAAATCAAGAGCCGGTGTAAATAGCTGTATGGGTGTTGTTTTGAAGCGGTGGATGTCATCTGCTGGATCTGAAGCGGTGGAGTAAGGTGTATTTTATGACCAGCCACAATCAAAGATGTTCTTGGACTGAACTTAATGGCAGAAATAGGCTCACCAAACGGGCCAGAAAAAAAGTACTTAGTATTATTTAAAGAAACGAATAAAATAGTATAGTTTATAAGACCTCCGCCCCATTAGGTTATATATAAATATGTTCTTAGGTGGTGTTTGTTTTTTAAGAGGCTCTGAATCTGAATCTGAACCGCACATCTGAATCTGAATCTGAGGCGTAAATGTCTGAATCTGACCGCATCTGAACGGGAAAAAAAACTCATGTTTGAACCGCACATTTGCTTGCTCGTACTAATTTTTTTTTTGTCTTTTTTTGTGTCAGCCAGAGGCAACAAGAGGCATTCAGACACCCCTCTTAAGTCTAAACCATTAAGATCTTACTGCCTCTGAACGCGTCTGAACGAGAAAAAAAAAAACAAACGGTCTGAACGACCAAAATGTCTGACCGCGTCTGAACGGTTCAGATTAAGAGGCTGTTAAGAGCCTCTTAACGAAAAACAAACACCACCTTAGTCTCATGCATTTTAACATAACAATTCAAGAAAAAAACTTGCCTCAAGAGTTGTTTCAGCAGGTTGTTCATCGTAAACTTGAACAATATCATTAACACCGTCTCCAATGTTGTTCAGTAGTGCATTTTGTGTTGCCATTCTCAACTTCCGTACTTGTTTGTGTAGGGATAATACAAACCACTGGTAATTTATCACCTTCAGTTACTTGTGAGAGTTGTTGAGTAACATGTTCCGTCATCACAACCGTTTCTTTCCGTCTTTTAAACGGATTGTTGTCGGGAACCATTGATGATGATCTTTTGGCAGGGTAATGCCTGCAGAAGTAAAGATGGCAATTTTAATTTGTCTAGATATGAATGAATTAATTTATGTGAAATTTAATCTCTAGCGAATCGAATTAAAAAATAGCTTTGAGTAAATAAGGGTGTAAGTAACCACACGTATGCATAAAATCTCCAAATAAAGTTTCCATGAAAAACGATTACTATCAAGATGGTAATCGAACAAATCGTATTTTGTGTTGCCATTCTCAACTTCCGTACTTGTTTGTGTAGGGCTGATACAAACCACTTCTAATTTATCACCTTTAGTTACTTGTGAGAGTTGTTGAGTAGCCATGTTCCGTCATCACAATTGTTTCTTTCCGTCTCTTAAATGGATTGTTGTCGGGAACCATTGATGATGATCTGTTGGCAGGGTGATGCATGCAAAAGTAAAGATGGCAATACTTAATTCGTCTAGATATGAAGGAATTAATTTATGTGAAATTTAATCTCAAACGAATCGAATTAAAAAATAGCTTTGAGGAAATAAGAGTGAAAGTAACCACACGTATGCATAAAATCTCCAAATAAAGTTTCCATGAAAAACGGTTACTATCAAGATGGTAATCGAACAAATCGCATTTGGTGTTGCCATTCTCAACTTCCATACTTGTTTGTGTAGGGCTGATACAAACCACTTCTAATTTATCATCTTTAGTTACTTGTGAGAGTTGTTGAGTAACATGTTCCATCATCACAACTGTTTCTTTCCGTCTTTTAAATGGATTGTTGCCGGGAACCATTAGTGATGATCTTTTGGCAGGGTGACGCCTGCAGAAGCAAAGATGGCAATACTATATCTAAAGAAGTAGAAGCAAATAGTACCTTAATTGGTGTCTGGGGCATGGTGTTCCCATCCATCATGCGTATTACTTGACAAATCCTACATGATAGTAACTGTCACCAAATCATTATAACTATAATGTCCAGACCTTTATAGCTTAGCCATTGGAGGCGAGTTGACCATTAGCATCAAATGGGGTTCGGTTGACCTGCAAATATAAAATATCACACTTATAAGCTAGATGATGGTAGTATATCAGTAAAGCGAAAGCATAAGCATGTCCATATAATTTTATAGAATATCATCAAAGTAGAAGAAGTAGTATAATTAGATCCATATAATGTTGTTGATATAACTGTTACACTATGATCTAGTAAACAGTTCCAAGCAATAGATGCATAAAATAGTTCTATCACAGATCTATGTGCAATAAATGGTCTGTTATGTAAACGCATAAACAAATACTCCGTAACTTACAACTTGCATGAGTTGTTTTACTTTTGTTTGAGTGAGCCTGGAGCCAAGCCTAGCAAGTCATGTATACAATTCCTTGTAAGTGATTGAATCACTATTATATGTGTCTATGGCGATGAACATTGCTTTAAGACCTTTAATTTCTTCTTCAGCAATGCTTTCTGCAATTACATAGGGATATTTAAAAATCCATAATTTTAGACCATCCTTTAAAAGGTACTCGTAAAAAGAGAACAACCAAATAAGGAAAGTCAAAGGAAGTCAAACCCACATCAAACTATCACTTTTCATTGTATAAATTCCATTGAGTAGTTCATTGGTCATTAGCTAATCAATTTGTAATTAAACAGTTTCCTTACTCTCTATCTGTAACAATTCATCTATCCTAATAACAATCAATATTCTTCATGTTCGAGTCTCTATTCTTATCTTCTTGAGCTCCTGCTTGTTGAATAAGACTTTCTTCGATTCTTTATTGAGTCCTGGAATAGTCATATCCTTTTAGTACATATCAATTGGTATTAAGAGCCACTTTCCCGGCTAGATAGATCCCAAATTTTGTTAAAGATTCATTCATACTTTCATTTTCAATCCAAAATCTAAAATACGTACCAAAATCATTCGTCTTTCGATTTCCAATCACAAAACGTGTTATTGTGTCAATTCTTCATAGTTAGTTACAAATCTTGATAGTTACAGTTCTTGAAAAGTTGTTACAGTTGTTATTCTGTTTTGAAAAAGTTTGTTACTCTGTTTCAATTCTTGGTTCACTTTTGATCAAAATGCCTAGTTTAACACGTTCTAGTACTAGTAATGAAGATGATAATATGAGCAAGATGATGAGGCAACTGAGAGAACATGGTGACAGTAAATTGGAAAGTTTTAAGCGTGATTTGATAACAGAGTTCAGGGGGTTAAGGAGTGGTGTTGCTGATGGTGATCAACACATGGTGGTAAGAAACCAGGGTGAAAACCAGAGGCAAAACAATCAATTCACTAGGGTTACAAAGCCTGGATTTCCACAGTTTGGGGGGAATAATGTGAGGGAATGGTTGTATAAATGTGAGCAAATTTTAAGAGTTAATGGAGTACCTGATGAGAGGAAGGTGCCTTTACTCTCTGAGCATCTCACTGGCATTGCTTTAGAGTGGCATAAGGTTGTTACAAGTTCATATTTTTTGGGAAAAGATGTGGCTTGGATGACTTATAGAAAGTCAATTTTGCAAAGATTCGGTAATGTTCAAAAAACACAATTTTCTTGTAATAGTGTTAGGAATTCAAGTTTTAGTATGAATCTTGATGATGATTTGGAAGATTATGTGGTATATGATGGTTATTATCAAGTGAAAGATGAAAAAGATTATAGTGCACATAATATGTTTGATGAAATGGCAATAAAGAAAATTTCTAAAGAAGGTGTTAAAGAAGCGAGTGATATGGTCGAAAATAACATTGGCAATATGGTTCTTGATGAACTTACTAAAGAATGTGTTGTTGAAGTGCAAGAATTTGAGTTAAAAGAGTCGAGTAAAGTTGAAGAAGGTTGCTTTGTGGGTCTTGATGAAAATGTAGTAACGAATGATGAAAAAATGAGTGACAATATAAAGAGTAGTGATGTGTTGAAATCACGAGGTTTTGAAATAACTAAAAGTGTGCTGGAAAAGTTGATTAAAAATTGTGTCAATAACGTGAAAGGGCAAGTTGGTGTTGGTGATTTGCGAAAAAATGAAGTAGGGTTAATAAGAGTCAAAGATGCATTATTGTTAGGGTTACATGAGTGTTCTATTTGTTTGGACATTTCTTCATTTGATCAAGAGTATGTGCATAAGGCTAAGACAAAGGGTGAGTTCATTTTGAAAAGTAAACAAGTGTTTGATCCAGGAGGTTTACAAGTTTTTGAATCAAATAAAGCAAGTGATGTTCTAAAGGTAATTTTGAGTAAGAATGGAACTTTAGATGGTATGGGAAGTATTACAGTTAGAATGCAGGAAAACCATATTGTGGCGGATAAACCATTAGTTGAAAAGTTTGTGAAGAATATAGTGAAGAAGAATGGGCATGAAGGTGTTGCTATGGAGATTAATGTTTCTGATATAATGAATGTTGCTAAAATGAGAAAGGAGGGAGAACCTGGGGATGACATAGATCATAACATAGTTGAAGCTGGAAGTGTTTCTAAGGTAAGTGAGAATGATGTCTCTCACGTGAGTATAGATGTAGAACAACAAAAAGTATAAGTTTCAGAAAGTGTAATATCTGGAACCTGGATTAAGAAGTTTTTGGAAGCTGGGAAACATGATGAAATTTGGTCAAATAAGGAAAGTAACAACCAAATTCAAAGTCATAATCAGCAACATCAGAAGGTTTTAGGTGCCAAATATGACAAGCAAAACAAAGCTCCAAATAAAAATTTCATTATAAGCCTTCAATCAATGAAAAAACAGCAGAAGATTACATCTTTAACTGTAACTCTTGTTGGGTTTGAAATGAGTCAAAATGGTAAAATTATGTTGATGAATATGAATGGGCTGCAACAACAAGAGTATAACAATGCAGCTATTGCTATGATGATAAAAATGCATAACAGGCAAGAAAGGTCTCTAAGGTCTCTTATCATGGAAGTGAACCCTGGTTACTATTACTACAATTGCAAACTTGTCTCTTTCCCTTACAATGAGCCTTATCAAGGTTACTACTACAATGTTAATACGCTGAGTGATGCTAGAGGAGGTGTGAAGGTTGATATATGGAAATGGCCAAAGTGGAAAAAGACGTGTGGGGTTTGACATTTGGAAATGGCCTGAAAGGAAAAAGACATTTGTAGGCTGTTTAGTTAGATTGAAGTTGAATGTCCTTCGAATGTATCAGCTTGCTACTAACTAAGAGTTAGGAAAAGTATCATTCATTTTGTGGCAGTCTTGGTGCAATAGTCTCATGGTGGTGTTCATGATGATTAAGAAAGGGAGCTAGTTGGTCGTATTGTTTATTGTTTTTGGGGTGTTTGGCTTAAGAGAAGTTTGTTGATGCTATGAGAGAAGGGGTTTAAGGTCCTAAAAAAGGCTGCTCAATTTTTCTCAGATGCTTGAGGGCAAGCATCATTTCAAGCAGGATGGATTGATACGGGTAAAAAGAGAACAACCAAATAAGGAAAGTCAAAGGAAGTCAAACCCACATCAAACTATCACTTTTCATTGTATAAATTCCATTGAGTAGTTCATTGGTCATTAGCTAATCAATTTGTAAACAGTTTCCTTACTCTCTATCTGTAACAATTCATCTATCCTAATAACAATCAATATTCTTCATGTTCGAGTCTCTATTCTTATCTTCTTGAGCTCCTGCTTGTTGAATAAGACTTTCTTCGATTCTTTATTGAGTCCTGGAATAGTCATATCCTTTTAGTACATATCATTCTAATTTAATAAAAAGCTAAGTATAACTTAAATGTATCAGAAAAGAACTCGTTAACAACCATTTGTAAACTTAATTCACCGCTTTTGCGAGTCCGTCCAATAAAGTATACATGTAAATCAGCTTTACAAAAGTCATGAATAAATTCCCTTATAACGCTTTTAGAAAATATTAATCTTCTTATCGGATCCCAAACTTATAACTTGGCTCCTTTTTTAACACAACAACGATTTAGCTTCTTATTTTATCCAAAAGACCCAAAACCTAAAAAATGACAGATTATCAATCAGTTCCCTTATAACACTTATCTCTTATATTTAGTTTCTTATTTGTTCTAACTTTCAGTTGATCCTCATACATATATTAGTAGTTTAATTCCAAAAACAACATGAAATTCTTTAGAGTTTAATACTTATATGCAATTACCTACGGTATACATATTCGTTATTGTTGTATATGTCTTTTGGCATTCCAAAATCAAATCTAGGTGAACGAATACCTAAAACATGAGATTCTCCAAGGGTTAAACAAATAAAGTTACCCCCTTCTTTTATATCTCTTTTTACCCGGTAATACACAACACATTATTTATTTCAACATAATCAGTAAAGAGAAATAATCGTCCATATATATCATAAGGGCGAGTTAAACTCAGAGAATACTTGAAAAAGCATCGCAAAGTTAAGTCGCTTAACAAAATATTAGAGCTCAAGTTATCTACACGAATTGAGTATAATAGCAAAAAGTCACACGTAATTATAGAGATGAACACAACAAAAGAACACTAAATTATATCAAAATAATATAACCATAGCTGCAAATTTTTTATACTTTATACCAAAAATAATATGTGACATCTCAAAGAGTTGCAAAAATAATACACACACATTCGTACTCGAATTATGTGCAGTTTTGACCTTTTGTGAAACGCTACTAAACTATAATATATATTTTAATCTTTAACTATAAGGGGTTAACAACAGCACTCTAAATTAGAATAAGGGTTATAGTGATGATACATATAAAGTCTAGAGTAAATTGCAAATATCGTCCCTAAACTATGGCCAAATTGCACGTTTCGTCCCAAAATTTTGGAAAGTGCAAATATCGTCCCTGTGGGGAAACTTTGGGGCATAAATCGTCCCTGGCTTCAGACGGCGTTAACACCAAACCCACGTGCGCTGCACACGAGGACTTTTTGGACTTTTTACATCAAACCCAACCCTTTAATATTCCCACCCACCTTTTTGTTTCTCGTTTCCCACCAAATTCACATCCCCCCACACAGTTGACTTTGAAAAACCCTAAAACCCAAAT